>CM035104.1:36626347-37068847 GCA_020205505.1 Panax japonicus | reverse complement strand
GTACCAGATATTTCTCTCACTAGGAAGGTAAAATTTTCAATTCTTTGAACCGGTTTAACGGTTCGGTACCATTTTTATCGAAAATTAATTTAATTATTATTTTTATTTTATTATTATTATTATTATTATAATCATTATTTATTATTATTATTGTTATTATTATTAATAATAATAATAAAAAAATTAGAAAATCAGTATATACCGGTCCGATTCGGTAATACTGAACCCAAAAAATGCCGTACCGAAATCGTTTTTAATATATACCGATTTTTTTGTACATAAACCGGACCAGATCTTTTTATACTGAATTGGTCGGTTCGGTCTAGTCTGAAAAACCAAACCGGAAAAACTGGAAGATTTGCACAATCCTAAATATAGGTTACAAATTGTTTTAGTATTTAAATTAAAGAGTTTTTAATTAAAAATAAAATTTTAGATGAAATTTAAATTTGACCTTAAATTATAGGGTGCAATTTCTGATTTATTCTTTCCTTTATTACATAAATTATCGTCTTATTTTTTAATTTTTGATACCATAATAAAATGTTATAAATTTTTTAAAAGTATATAGGAATACATTTATCCTCTTCTATTTTCATATTAAAATACAGTGATACTATTTTTACATAATCATAATAACACTCACCTTCTTTTAGTTTTTTAAGTAACGGTTACGCCTGCAAGTTTTTAAGGTTGATTAAATAAATAAAATTACATATTTACCTTTGTATGTTATCAAATTTTAATTACAAAATAATATATATATATATATATATATATATATATATGTTGAATTATCCTTTTTTTAATACAATATATTTTAATTATAGTTTTATTTGTAATTAAGACTATCTTATTCAAATTGTTGGTAACTTATGTATAAAAAAACTAATTTAATTTAATTAACACATATTTTTGGATAAGTGATACAAATATTATGAATTTTAAATTAAATTATTAATAGAGTTGTTCTAATTAGAGTGATTGAGTATGTTGATAGTTTATTTTTTGGTATTTAACAACAAAAATTATTATTTTAATCCTTAGTTTCATTTTATGATTATTATATGTTAAATTTTCTTGAGTATGTGTAAAAATTTGGAATGTTTATTTTGATTACATTTTTTAGTAAACAATTGATGTTGTTTTTGTGCAATGTTGAATAAAAGAAAATATAATAATATTTATTACTACCTCTATCAATAAAAAAATTTCTTTTATTATTTTTTTTCTTTCTTGAGTAACAACATTTGTCATTTTTACTGTAAATAATTATGCCAAAATGTGAATTATGTTTAGTTTAGTATTTGAGAAAAATAATTAATATAATTTTAATATTTTTTATACGAATAATAAGATTCTTTATGTAATAAGAAGTTTGTTTTACGTAAATTTTAATATTTGGAAAAATTAATTATAATTTTTTTTGTTAATTTGTACTTTTTATGGGTATTAAAATTTTACTTTTAAATTACAAAAAATATATTTGAATGTATATTACGTAAATTTTAATATTTGAGAAAATTTAATTAGCAAATTAAAAGTGTATGACTTTATTTTCATGATAAAATGACTATTTATTATTTTTTGACATTTATTTTATTTATCGCGCAAGTTCAAAATTTAATTAATTAGATCAAGTTAAGTAAAAATTACAATATATAAATTTATATTTAATAGATATATTAAACATTATAACTTGAAGGGTGTATTATATATTATATTAAAAATATTTTTAGATATTAGTTAGTCAACCACAATATGAGTAGTAAATGTTACATATTGTAAATTAGAAGGTTACTGATTGTCAGCACTGGCCCTGGGCTAAAGTTCGAGGTGTCTGGGTTTTAGGCCCACTGAAATTGATAAATTTGTAGGGCCCCCCAAACATGTGTTATATATATATATATATATATATATATGTATATATATATATATATATGTATATATATATACAAACAAAATAGCACAACTCACATACGTTTAAATTTAAAGGTGCACAGAAAATTTAGCCAATGAAATAGACCCAAATTTCAATGGCAGACTTATAGTTTATGAATCAGGAAGACCCTTTTTTCATATTACACCTACATGTTCAGCGAAAGTTCTTAATTTTTTTAATGCATGTCTTAATAGCAATTCGCAAAAGGTCCATTTTTTTGTTGTCGCTTTAAGCTCTTAAAAACTCATGACCGGCCCTTGGTAATTGTTAATTGAAAAACTAGAGAGGTGATAAATGTTATTATGATTATTTTTCGGATGTGTCAATATATTTTAATCTTATTTTTATTTTCAAAGGTGATTGTAAATGCATTTTGTATTTTATTATGATTAAAATATAGTTAAAATTTAGCTTTACACTATGGTGAAGTTAATGGAATACGGGTAAAAGGCAAGACTTGAGCCGCAAGCCACAAGAAAGGGAAATTTATTTTTATTTAATTCGATATAAAATTGGTAGATCAATTTGAAATAATAAGACGGGTTGGGGTTGGGGTTGGGGTTGGGGTTGGGGTTGGGGTTGGGGGGGGGGCGTCTGGTGCAAATGTACCGGACTAACGTCCGGTACACAGTGTTAATTTTTTTTTTTCCACAATTTTGAGGAAAAAAAAAATAGAGCAAGTTTGAACAAAAAATTGTAAAAAGAAGTACGTTTTTTCCCACAGTTTACAGTGTTTTTTCAATAAAAAACGTACTTCCTTTTATAATTTTTTGTTCAAACTTGCTCTATTATTTTTATTCCTCATAATTGTGAAAAAAAGGGGCACAGGACGTACCGGTAGTTAAGGAACCGGCCCCCCCCCACCCACCCACCCACCCACCCACCCACCCACCCACCCAATTATAATAAAACTCACATGAATTTCATTTCATGTTACAAAGCTAACATATCACTTTATAAAAGGCAGTAGGGTACTGCCTTAGTGTAGGTAGCTCCTTTTATTTTGGATTGGATAGGTAAGTTGTCTGTTTTTTTAATCTTTTCTTACTTTTGCTTTCCGTTGTTTTTATATTTTTGATAATTTTATTTATATAAATAAAAAAAATGAAAAATAAGACTAGGAATAGTCATCCATGACCACTTGATTAGGTTTTATTTTTTATGGTGATAATGTGAAGTATCTGGTCTGCAGTACGACTATTCTTTCCATATTGGGTCAGACTTTTTATACGGGCTTGCGCCTGCTTCCCCGTGGCCCCATGACCATTTTATTGGCTTGACAAATTAGAGCTAGTGATATTTGAACCCAAGACGTCCGAGTCTACGACTCGTTTCGGGATCTCATTTGAACGCCAACTGTTGGGGTTCACTTGATTAGGTTTTCATCGATGAATTCATGAATTTTTTTCTTCGAGTTTTCCTAATTATTTTTTGTATTTTTTAAATATTTTTGTGTGTGTGCCTCTCTGTTATAATATAGGATCACACACACGGGCTTCCGCAGTCCGACTATTTTTTCCATTTTGGGTCAGACTTTTTATACGGGCTTGCGCCTGCGTCCCCGTGGCCCCATGACCATTTTATTGGCTTGACAAATTGGAGCTAGTGATATTTGAACCCAAGACGTCCGAGTCTACGACTCGTCCCAGGATCTCATTGGAACGCCTACTGTTGGGGTTCACTTGATTAGGTTTTCATCGATGAATTCATGAATTTTTTTTCTTCGAATTTTCCTAATTATTTTTTGTATTTTGTAAATATTTTTTTGTGTGTTCCTCTCTGTTATAATATAGGATCACACGCACACAAACGATAGAGAATTAAGAAGAACACAAGAGATTTACGTGGTTATCTAATTTGGGTACTCCACATGTGGCTTGTTGTTTATTGATAGTTCCTTGGTTACATAGGGCTTTACAATAGATAGTATATATACCTACTAATCATATCCCAACCCTATTTCACATTATGATCAATAACCCATAATGTCTTTTCCAATTAACAACCCAGAAAGTCTATGTCCGCTGAACAGCGCGGCCCACGCCGCTTCAAGGCAAACCATAGCGCGGCCCGCGCTACCTGCCCAATAACTTCTCCAGTGCCGGCGCGCCCCGCGCCACTCACAAGCTTAACCTAGCGCGCCTCACGCTACCCAGGCAGAAACTCTGTACCATACCGCGGGGGGCTTCGCCCCCCCCCCCCCCGCGACCTTCGTTGCAACCCTGATGGGCTAGTGCGTCGTTACGCTTCGCTATGCTCGAGACCTTCGGCCCGAGCTCCGCTCCGCTAAGCTCCGTAAAGCTCCACACCAGTCTTTTTCAGTGGCTTCTATATTATGAGTCACAAGTTCCCAACAAATCTCCACCTTGACGAATAACCTCATCCATGTCGAAGATAAGTCATTTGTCTTATCTAGTCTCGGGGGGTAATCCTCCAAACTAACATTTGAAGATATTGATCAAGTCCAAGCAATGCTTGAACTTGTTCGCGGTCACAGTCTTTGTCAACATTTCAGCTGCATTTTCGGAAGTATGCACCTTTTCCAATATCACATCCCCAGTAGCTATCATTTCCCTCACCTTGTGAAACCTTACGCTAATATGCTTGGTCCTTGCGTGATACACCTGATGCTTTGCCAAGTAAATGACGCTCTGACTATCACAATACAATTGTACTCCACCTTGACCTATGCCCAGCTCATTCACAAAACTCTTCAACCACAATGTTTCTTTGCCAGCCTCAACCAATGCCATGTAATCAGATTCACTAGTAGATAGAGCTACTAGAGATTGTACCATGGATCTCCAACAAATCGGTCCACCTGCCAATGTAAACACATACCCTGTTGTAGATCTCAAATCATCCAACCTTCCAGCATAATCCGCATCCACATACCCTACAACTGAAATCTGAGTCTGTTGCTTCGCAGACATAATCCCATGAGTTGTCGTTCCTCTCAGATATCTGAACACCCACTTAACAGCTTTCTAGTTCTCCCTACCTGGATTGGCAGTAATAAGCATGTCATACACATACAATAACAGAAAAATATAAGAACCATCCTCAAGATTTTTCACATAAACACAACAATCATACTCACATCGAGTGAACCCAATCTGGATCATGAAGGAATCGAACTTCTTGTACCATTGTCTTGGAGACTGTTTCAGCCCATACAGTGACTTCTTAAACCTGCATACCATGTGCTCAGTCTCCGGCTGCTAGAATCCCTTAGGCTGCTCCATGAATATCACTTCCTCCAAGTCACCATGAAAAGGTTGTCTTCACATCCAGCTGCTCTAACTCCAGATCATAGCTAGCCACCAATGCCAAAATAATCCTGATTGAGGTATGTCTCACCACTGGAGAAAACACCTCATCGTAGTCGTTTCCCTTCCTCTGTGAGTATCCCTTTGCTACCAATCGAGCCTTAAACCGTTCCTTTTCCTTTTCTGATACAACTTCTTTTTTCTTGTACACCCATTTGCACCCCACTGGTTTCTTTCCCTTAGGTAATTCTGACAATCCCCAAGTTTTATTTTTCTTCAATGACCCCTCCACCATGGCCTCCATCCATCTGTCCCTTTTAGAACTAACAATAGCTTCCTGAAATGTGGACGGGTCCTCACTAGTAGTAGATAAAGCATGTGCAACCATATCATCAAATCTGTACCCCTCCGGTGGTTTGATAGTATGTCTAGGTCTCCTTGCGGCTATGCTCTCGTCCTGCTGCTACTGATTTTCCTATTCCACTGATGGTAAATTTCCAATGTCATAGCTCTCTAGTTCAATTTGAACTTCCTGCTGCTGATTGCCGGTTACTCCACCAACCTCAGTTTTCTGACCTTCCTGTTGTGTTCTTAACCATGGAAGCCTCATCAAAAACCACATCTCTACTGATCAGTACCTTCTTTGATTTCGGATCCCAAAGCTTGTACCCCTTTACACCTTTCTTATACCCAAGAAAGATACACTGTTGTACTTGGCATCAAGCTTTGATCTCTCATCACTCGGAACATTAACGTAGGCTGGACAACCGAAGATCCTCATACCGAGTAGTCTACCTCATTACCTTTCCACGCCTCTTGTGCCGCTTTATTACCCAGAGCAATACTCGGCGACCTATTTATTATGTAAACTGCCATACTAACTGCTTCTACCCAGAAATCCGTCGAAATTCCTGCATTTAGTCTCATGCACAGTACCCACTCTGCTATAGTTCGGTTCATTCTCTCTGCCACTCCATTCTGCTGTGGATTTTTCCTGACAGTCTAGTGACGTTGTATCTCGTGCTCTTCACAAAACTTCACAAATGACTCGTACTTGTACTCTGTCCCATTATCTGACCTGAGGCACTTAATTCTTTTCCCTGTTTGATTCTCCACTTCAGCTTTCCACACCCTGAACTTTTCACAGACCTCAGACTTGTGTCGCATGAAGTACACCCAAACCTTTCTCAAAAAGTCATCGATGAAAGTCAAGAAATATAGCGATCCCACTTTCGAAGCTACTCTCACTGGCCCCCATACATCAGAATGAACATAGTCAAGTTTTCCATTCGTTTTGTTCACCGCACTCTTAAACTTTACCTTACACTGTTTTACCAAGACACAGAACTTGCAGAAGTCTAACTTGCACGCCTTTATCCCTTTAAGCAGATTTCTCTTAATATTCCAGCATCCCACGTTCTCCCATATGCCCTAACTGCATATGTCATAGCGTAGTATCATCAATATCTTTCGCTGTAGTGGCAGCAGCTCCACCTACAACTGTACTCCCTATCATCTGATAGATATTCCCGTTAACCTTAGAACCTTTCATTATTACCAGGGCACCCTTTGTCACTCTCATGGCTCCACCACTAGTTTTGAACTCACAGCCGTTAGAGTCTAGAGTTCCTAATGAAATCAAATTCTTCCTTAAACCTGGATTATGTCTCACCTCAGCTAGAGTCCTTACAACACCATCGAACATCCTTATCTTCACTGTGCCTATTCCAATGACGTTGCATGAAGCATCGTTATCCATTAGAACTGTCCCACGGTTCACCGACTTGTAGGTGTCAAACCACTCCCTGTTAGGTGACATATGAAACGAACATGCTGAATCCAAAATCAACGAGTCTGTCACGTCCGTGTTTGTTGACACTGACAACATATCCCCATCATCCGATGATTCCTCCACGACGTTTGCCGATTTTTTAGATTTTGTTTGTTTCCCTGTTCCTTCACCCTTATTCTTATATGGACAATCCCTTTTGAAGTGTCCTGTCTCGTGACATCTGAAACACTTACCCTCCTTTGGCCTACGAGTCTTGCCCCTTGACTTAGATTTCCCATGCGTTCCTGGTTTCCCTCTATCCGATTTTCTGTCACGTTGCTCTCCACCTTTTACCATCAAACCTTCGCCCGAAATACCCTCGGATTGTTGCTTTCGCTGGTTAAACATCAGTAGAGCAGAAGTGACTTCTTCCAATTTCAGAGTTTCTTTTCCCCGTAAGAGGGTCGTCACAAGATTCTCCATGAAACCCAGTAGAGAACACAGTAAGATCAATGACTGGTCTTCTTCCTCGAATTTTACTTCAATCCTTAGCAAGTCACTAATTGTTTGATTGAACGTGTGAATGTGTTGAATAAGCTCTGAACCTTCAATCATCTTTAACCCAAACAGTTTTTGCTTCAAAAACAGTTTATTCGTCAATGACTTTGACATATACATGGATTCCAATTTACTTCATACACCCGATAGCAATTCATCACCGATCACGTGAACGCTCGGGACCTTCGGTCCGAGCTCCGCTCCGCACTAGTCTTTTCCAGTGACTTCTATATTATGAGTCACAAGTTCCCAACACTCTCTATTTGTCTCTTTCATTATCGATTTGTTTATTATCTGATAAACTATAGGAAAAAAAATATGAAGTTATCAATTAGTCTGTTTATTTTAAATAAACAGAAATGTGAGTTTTTTCTATTTTAATTTATTATAATAAGTTCAAGTCAGCCTCATCTTCTCTTAATTAATCTAATTCTAAATTCACAATTGGCAGCCTCGATTAGGTCAAAATTTGTAACATCAACATAGACATGCTAATATTTATTAATGCCTGATAATATTGATTATCTATGACAAACCATGATGATTATCTTTAAAATGACGTACAGAGTTACGTTTTATAAATTTAAAAATATTTAACGTTTTAAAAAAAATAAATAACAGTCAATAATCTTGTCTAAAATGTGAAATATATATTATTATCTGTGCATGAAAGATATTTTTTTCAGCTGTCCTCAAAATGAAATCAAAGAAAATTGATTAATATTTTTTTATTGGCCAAGAGGAATATTAATTATTAATAAAATACATTGTAAAACACTTGGATAGGTCTGAATAATTGGCCAACATGTTCGGTTTATATTACATCCTACTGCCCAAGTGCCTATCCTTTTGTAGCCAAGTACTTGGCCCTTATTTTGGAAGTATTATGTATTTACTATTTAGATTTGACTGGCCTATTTTGAATTATTTAATCATATGTTTGGACTGTATTAGAGCTTGAGGGCTCTTTGGTAATCTTCCTTCATCATAAAATGTGAATTATATGCTTTATTGAAAGGTATATTAACTTTACATGATATTTTGTAAAGTTATTGTTTGATTACATCTTAATAAATCTCAAGAATCTATTTCTTAATACATTTTCTTAATACATTTTAATAACTCACATTTTTATATTAAGAGATCTTCTAAATAGTTAAGATACAAATATGAGTCTAAACTATTTAGAGAGTATCTTAATACAAAGATATAAACTGTTAAAATGTATTAAAAGTTGGGTTGTTAAGATACAATTAAACATTAAGATCTGCGCAAAATTTAATAAAGAAATAAGCACCAAGTTTATTTTGTCCTTTGGATGCAGCTTGGAGCAGAGTTTGTAGGGACATTCATCCTAATATTTGTGGCAACGGCAGGGCCTATTGTGAACCAAAAGTACGATGGAGCCGAAACACTAATAGGCAATGCCGCATGTGCTGGGCTGGCTGTTATGGTGGTGATTCTCTCGACAGGCCATATCTCTGGAGCTCATCTTAACCCCTCACTCACCATTGCCTTTGCGGCCCTTCGCCACTTTCCATGGGTCCAAGTTCCAGCTTACATTGCAGCTCAGGTTTCAGCTTCCATTTGTGCTTCATTTGCTCTTAAGGGTGTCTTCCATCCCTTCATGTCTGGTGGCGTTACGATCCCTTCTATAGGCCATGGCCAAGCGTTTGCTCTCGAGTTCCTCATAACTTTTAATCTTTTGTTTGTTGTTACTGCCGTCGCCACTGATACCCGTGCGGTAAGTAAACGTTCTCACTCTAATGTATCTTGTCTTTTTCCCTATTTCCTTTGGTATCACATGTTACGAATTCTAAAATTTCTGTGACTTTTGGGTTCAGTTTGACTGAACATTTTTTGTTGGGGTTTACCTTAAAAAATCGAAAACGCAGAAGGTTTACAGTGCATTTAAGCCAAACAAGACTCAAAATATTTTTGGAGATCAACTAAATATAGATAAAAGGTAACTTGTTCTTATAAATGACAAGTGCACTTTTTATTCTTCGAGTTGCACTCCACTATAGAACAAAATTCTCTGTTTTAAACTATTAGTGGAGCGTAAATGGGGAAAAGTGGGGTGCATTTTTATCATTTCCATTTCATTTATACTCTAAAATGATTGCCAGTAATAATTTTTATATTTTGTTAATTGTTTTTTGCCATCTCTCACTGCATATCTACCTGTGACAGGTAGGAGAGCTGGCAGGGATAGCAGTGGGAGCTGTTGTTATGGTTAACATTCTTATTGCAGGGTAAGTGATCTTGATTTACCTAATCTCCTTTACAACTTAATTATTCTTGTTGTAGTTTTGTGATCTGCTCCAACCCTTTCATGCCCTCGAATTTCTCAAAGAAAACCGCTCATTTTACTAGGCATACAATCATAAACAATAAGTCTAATAACTTAATTGGTTTGGAGAGCACTTCTTGGGTGAAATCTTCTTTTGTTGCTAAATGTTGTGGTCTAAATGCTTAACTATTGACCCTACTTGTTTGAATGTGTGTTTAAATCATTTGTCCCATCCTATGTCTCATTACCTATCCGATGCTATGCATTGTTGCCAAATGTAATGTAATTAGTTATGGACAATTAACTAATTAATTGGATAAGTATTACCCGACACAGATAATGGATGAGATAGAGAAAGAGACGACAGATCTGAATTCTATAGACGATGTTACATATAGAGAATATAACTGGGAGAGACAATGCAATACATTAAAGTTCAATGTCGGGTATGATCCTCTCCATTTCAAATAAATGGAGACTCTCCATTTCATGATCCAAATTTAAAATGTGTTGGAATGTCATGCTGATAGGAGAGAGAGATGATTTTAAATCTGAACCATGAAATGAAGAGTCTCTATTTATTTGAAATGGAGAGGATCTTAGTCCATAGTTTGGGTACTTTAAATAGGATCCGTGGGGGCTCGTCAGTCCGATAAAATGGCCTTCCAAATAGTCCCATTTTGGTGGGTTTTGTACTTCTTGCATAGGCATTTATGCTTTTTTACATATTGCACATTTCAAGGCTGGTAAACTTTTTTCTGTGAGGGGCTGCGGAGCTCCCTTTTACATTTTTAAATATGCAAATACTATGATTAAGCATACACAAAATATTAATATTTTCAGTAAATAAAAGGGTTCATAGTGTTTGTTCCTTTCTAAAAATGTATGAAATAGAGTAAGATTACCATGATTACTACCTTAATGAGTGTTGTCATAAAATAAGGCTAATTAGCTTGTTACAGTTGGTCATGGAATTTTCTTCTATTTTTAACTAAACAAATAGTAATGGAGTTGACCTCCTGTCCCTAACCTCTGGTTAGGAACAGAGCTATGATTGTTTCATTTCTCAACAATAGCTATGACTGCTTCACTCTAATGGATTAATTTTTTTATTTTCAATTAGGACACATAATGGAGTAGGGAAAGAATTTAATAACATGGTATAATAATCAATAAATTTATTCTTTTCCTGACATGTAGGCCATCAAGCGGCGGCTCGATGAATCCTGTGAGGACACTCGGACCAGCCGTTGCAGCAGGGAACTACAAGGCAATTTGGATTTACATGGTGGCACCAACACTAGGTGCCCTGACAGGGGCAACCATCTACACATCAGTGAAGCTTGGAGAAAACGAGGCTCAACCCCCCCGCCAGGTCAGGAGATTTCGTCGCTAGGCCTCTCTGCCAGCACGAGGCAACCGTTAGATGCAGTGTTTATTAAGTAAGACCTTTCATGAGCATTCCTTGTTGATGCCATGAAAACCCAAGTGTTTGATAATAAAGGGGTAGAACATTAATCGAAGATGTTACTTCAATTCCACCCCCTAAAGATTGGTAAGACATTATGTACTATACATGGTGTGCTATTTGCTTTTTTGTTGTTGTGTTTGGTGCTTGAGGTTACTTTGTTTATATTAATAAAATTGTATGGACAAACTATTTGGATGTAATGTAATAATGCTTCCTTATAAAAGTCATGTACCTATCTGTTAATTATTGGTTTTTATCACATGCTCTTCTTCATGGGGAGGGGGAGGGGGAGGGGGAGGGGGAGGGGGAGGGGGGGGGGAAGAAAACATTGAGTTCCTATGTCATTTGGGACATATTTATGGCAACTGTCTTTAGATTCTACAAGAACCTAATATAAGTTGGTAGTCCTAAACAAGTGATGTTCATTAAGCTAGCTACTTTGTTTTACATTAGCTGCTAGCCTGCTAATCAACGATAATTGCACTAATCGGTTAGGGCTAGGTGTGATTTATTCAAGATTAGGTGACCTTTGGGCCTAGAGTCCAAATCTTTTTTCTCATCCTTGGTCTCTGTTAGGAAAGATGAAAACCAAGGATATATATATATATAGGAAAGTTCAAAAGCATAAGTATTAAATAACATAATTCCTTAAAGAGCATAAGTATTTAAAAGCCAAAACCGTACTTTCCGTATCCATGTCTTTTCTAAAAACCCAAAATCGTGCCCTAGCTTCTCTCTTCTCTCTTCTCTCCAAATCGGACGCAAGCAGAGCCAAATCGGAACTAGGAACCCTAGCTTCTCTCTTCTCTCCAAATAAGGTATGTAAGTTCCTCTGTTTATACGAAGTGCAGTTACTAATGTCCACTGATGCAGCTACTATGCACAATAGTTTTCATATAAAATGCTCTTACTCGAGGTACTTCATCATCATTTACTGATTTGCAATAAGTATGAATACTGAACCAACTTCGGAAAATCTAAGGAGACAAAACAAATTGTGTAAGAAGTTTAGTGAATTTAATTTGAAAAAAAGTAAGTCAGTGAATTTAATTGTCTAAGGAACCCTATCAGTTCAACCAAAATTAAAGGCATGGATCCTATCATAATTGTTTCAATTCTTTCTTGGATTTGTCCTCTAGAGGGAGGGTTTTCTGTTTTTAAAATATTTAAAATTTAAGAAAAGAATACATTTATACGAGAAAAATATTAATGCAATGTCTATAATTAACATAATCGAGTGATCAGATAGGTAATAGTTATAGTAATGTTCTTGACCTTTGCTGCTTTCATCCTAAAATTAAAAGAATTAAACTTTGCTGCTTTCATCCAGAAAATATTTAACTAATGCTCCTAAGGGTAATGAATCTCGAGTTATCTTTTTTTCCCTTCCTGCTGATTGTTAAAGGATGTGCCTCTATGTTAGATATGCTTGTGTAGCTCAGTAGGCCTGTGTCAAATATGTTGGTTTAGATCTTTTGTGATTTTAATAATGACAATATATTTGGGAATTTATTTGGGAATGTTGGCTTATATCTTTTGTGAATTTTATGTTGACAATATTATTGGGTTTGTATTATTTATCTGATATATTTTTAAATTGCTTGGGATGGTTTAATATGTTATATTGTTTGGCCAAAATTGGTTTATTAATATTGGTTTAATATGTTATATTTCTCGGTTGGCCAATTAAAATAAAAGTATGCAATCTGAGTTTATTTAGGTAACCAACCTGATTAATTAAGCAATCTGTTTAGTATTTCACTTAGACTATTTCTCTCCTTATATTATGCTATTCAAATTGGAAAGGAGTCTTTTTAAATGAGTTGACTAAGCAATCATGTTAGACTATGTCTCCTTTATTTTAGCTATCTGATATATGATTTGGATATTATATCTTTATTAATTGATATCTTATATCTTTTGGACTCTTTAATTGCAAAAATTTTGTGATATACCAACTGATTGAGTTTTTCATGCTAACTTATTCATGTTATATCTGTTGGTCAACTGCATGGGCTAAAAAGATTTATCAGCTATGTATTCTTTGCTAACAAATTTTATAGCTAGTTCCTTCTCTCTCTATATATTCTTCTTATTGGCTATATCAGGTACAGAGACTTGGATACATCAGTTCAGTAAAATCAAAGCAAACATCTGTCTTATACAAAGATATTTCAATAGAGAGCTATCAAAGTTTATTTCTAGCAAGTCTTATTATTTATTTAATTCTATGTTGGCTGGAAATAAGAGTTCTTTGTAATCATATACTTCTTGTAACGAAATCTGAGTTCAAGTCCTGTTGGGCTTGGTCTATCTAGTCGTAGATAGAGTCTGTTCATAGAGAGCTTTCAAGGTTGCAGAGGTGCAAAGGTCTCAGTGGTGAGAAAGGTTGCAGTGGTGCAAATGGGGCAAAGGTGTCCATCACAATGGAAAGCTTTATTTGAACATGGAGTTCTTTTTATTGCATTTAATTGAGTATTAAGTTTAATAAAAAGAGTCTCCAATACTAGTTGGTATTGGACGTGGATTAAGCTACTAGACTAGAGGATAGGGGCTGAACCACGTAAAAATCTTGATGTGATTTACTATTCTTTTGTTTCTGTTTTAAGCTTCAATATTCTGCAGATTTTGTTTACGTCAAAAAATTTTATACTAATACGGACAGGTATCAGCTGTCCGTTTATAACAGACGAAGAACAAACTAATACGATTATAGCCTGCTATAGTATACTTTAAAAATTGGTCACTGTAAATCACTTTTGAGTATTTATACCTATTCACCCCCCTCTAGGTGTGCTTAATTACAGAATTACATTTGGTATCAAAGCAAGGCACTACTAATATTGATCTTTGCAGGTCGTAGGGAAAGATCCTATGGCACAACTCAATTTTCAAGGTCAATCCACAAGTCGTCCACCTTTGTTGCTCAGAAGTGAAAACTTCAACTTTTGGAAGTTCAGAGTGAAGATTTTTCTTAAAAGAGACCCATGGGAATGGTGGGTTGTTGAAAATGGACATGTCATTCCTAGACATGACAATGGCAAACAAAAGGCTCTCATGGAGATGGATGCGAACGAAAGCTATATGTTTTCCTACAACTCAGGAGAGATGAACACCTTGCTAAGCGGAATGGTCCAAGTTGAAATTGACAAAGTTTATGCATGCACCACTGTTAAAGAAATATGAGATACAATCATCATGAGCCATGAGAGAACTACTAAGGTAAAAGAAGTCAAATTAAGTATGCTAATGCAAGAATATGAGCTTTTCAGGTTGGAGAAGAATGAATCCATCAAAGAAGCTCAAGCTAGATTCCTCACTCTTATGAACTCTCTAAGTATGCTCGGCCGAAAAATTGATCAAAGGGAGATAAATAGAAAGATACTTAGAGTCATGCCCAAACGGTTCGCACCAAAATTTACAACTCTTCAAGATTCAACAACAATCAGTACAATGGAAACTCTCACTTTATTTGGAAAGCTTGAAGAATTTGAAAATCAACTCAAGAGGTATGACGAAGAGGATGAAACACCAATAAAGAAAACATTGGCACTTCAAGTCGAGAGAAACAATGAAAGTGATCACGAAGATTTTGATGAAGAAATTGAAATGCTCTCAAGAAAACTCGAGACACTACTTCAAAGGAAGAAACAAAGAAAAAATCAAAAAAGGTAGCTCAACTCCAGTGAGTAAGTCCGAAACAAAACAAGAAGATGAAATTGCTCAACTGTGTTTTCACTGGATTATGCAATCAAGAATCATCCGAGATAAACTTTGAACTTGGTGATATTACTATTTCTGATTATCTAGTTTTAAAGAATGAAAATATTCGTATTAAAGAGAAAAATGCTCATTTAAAAAATTGGATAAATGATTTAATGAAAGAGGTAGAAATATTAATTGAAGAAAAACAAGAAATAGTTAAAGATTGCACATCAAGCGAAGTATCTAAGTTAAATGCTAAAATTAATTATCTTGATAACTATAATAAAATTCTATATAATTGAGCAAACAAATTAAATGAAGAATTCAATGATCTTAAAAAGGAAAATGATGTTTTAAAAGAAAGTTTGAAAATGAGAGATACTTAAAATTGATGCTTTTAATGATGGGAAAATATTAAACATGCAAAATAATAATGAGGAAGAAATAATTTCATTGAAAAAGGAACTTGCAAAAATTGTTCAAGGGGAAGGGAATTTAAATATAATGTTAGGTGCACAAAGGTCTAGCCTTGATAAACAAGGAATTGGGTATAATCCTGTTAAAATTTTGAAATATAGAACAAATGATAATATTAAAATGATTAATAGTAAACCAAGGTTTAAACCACTTTATTGTTCACCGTTTGTTACTTGTAAAAAATGTGGAATGTCATTTTGATTATAATTGTAATAAAATTAGAATAAAACAAATTTGGGTAAAGAAATGTGATTTATATGCTATTAACCCAAAAGGACCCACGAAGATTTGGGTACCAAAAAGGCAGAGATTATTTGTTCATTTTGTAGATGTCTCAAGGTAAAAAAGGAGACGAATAGTAGTTACCTATAAATTATTTGGCAGAATCTGTAAGTACCTCATATTATTTTTTAAATAATGTTTTAATTAGATATATGGATTTTCTAACAAAAGGGTTCATAATATTATTTATTCTAAAGTTTTTATTGTGCTAAATGTTTCATATTTAATATACATGACAATCATGATGAGGAATCTATACTTGTATTTTTTTAATGAACTTAACCATGATCTGTCAAAGGAAGAGAATGAGGATTCTGCAGGAAATAACAATTTGAGTCGTGGAAACCAAACTGCTAAAGCCGTCCGAATCAGAAGGAAAGACAGCCGAAATCAGACAGCATGACTCGTCCTTTTTAGTAGAAAACTCAGACATGCAGACACCGAAAAATAGACAGCTAGACCCGACCGATTTAGAAGAAAAATCAGATACAGAATTTGATATATCAAAGTTTGAATCTAACGAATAGATGACCACTGCCAAGCTTCCTAGATCATCTCGAATTATAAGAAATCATTCCCCAAATTTGATTATAGGTGACCTCCACATTGGGATGATCAAAAGAAGTGTTTTTGAAGAGATTTGATTATGAAAATCCAAAATCAAAAATTACAGAGCACATCTAGCAAGCTTACTATTGGTAATAACAATGTTGATATATAGGTAACAAATCAAAAATGTATGATCGTATTGTTTACTCGTTATATGTGATTTTGTTAAAAACTTGCTCCAATGATATTTGTTATCTTTGAACTTATTCTTTTAATATTGGCAAATGGGGCGAGATAACTATTTAGCTAAATTGATATAAAATATATTTTTTTGATGACAAAGGGGGAGAGATATTTGGGTAAAGATGATTGTTATAATCAACTTGTGCTTAATGATTTTTTTTTGATAATGACAAAGGGGGAGATATATTTGTTATTTGAATTGGTTTGAATTGGTATTCATGTTGGTAGTGAGATACTATATTGTTCTACTATATGCAATGATGGTTATTTGGATCAAGTCATTTTTTTGCTCCTTAATATGCATAAATTTAGGGGGAGCCTTATAGATAGGGGGAGCATATAAATTCAAAAGATAATATATTGTCATCATAAAAAAGGGGTAGAATGTTGGTTTATATCTTTTGTGATTTTAATAATGACAATCTATTTGGGAATTTATTTGGGAATGCTGGCTTATATCTTTTGTGAATTTTATGTTGACAATATTATTGGGTTTGTATTATTTATCTGATATATTTTTAAATTTCTTGGGATGGTTTAATATGTTATATTGTTTGGCCAAAATTGGTTTATTAATATTGGTTTAATATGTTATATTTCTCGGTTGGCCAATTAAAATAAAAGTATGCAATCTGAGTTTATTTAGGTAACCAACCTAATTAATTAAGCAATCTGTTTAGTATTTCACTTAGACTATTTCTCTCCTTATATCATGCTATTCAAATTGGAAAGGAGTCTTTTTAAATGAGTTGACTAAGCAATCATGTTAGACTATGTCTCCTTTATTTTAGCTATCTGATATATGATTTGGATATTATATCTTTATTAATTGATATCTTATATCTTTTGGACTCTTTAATTGCAAAAATTTTGTGATATACCAACTGATTGAGTTTTTCATGCTAACTTATTCATGTTATATCTGTTGGTCAACTGCATGGGCTAAAAAGATTTATCAGCTATGTATACTTTGCTAACAAATTTTATAGTCGTTAGTTCCTTCTCTCTCTATATATTCTTCTTATTGGCTATATCAGGTACAGAGACTTGGATACATCAGTTTAGTAAAATCAAAGCAATCATCTGTCTTATACAAAGATATTTCAATAGAGATCTATCAAAGTTTATTTCCAGCAAGTCTTGTTATTTAATTAATTATTTGTTGGTTGGAAATAAGACTTCTTTGTAATCATATATTTCTTGTAACGAAATCTGAGTTCAATTCCTGTTGGGCTTGGTCTATCTAGTCGTAGATAGGGTCTGTTCATAGAGAGCTTTTAAGATTGCAGAGGTGCAAAGGTCTCAGTGGTGAGAAAGGTTGTAGTGGTGCAAAGGTGGCAGAGGTGTCCATCGCAGTGGAAAGCTTTATTTGAACGGGTTAAATGCAAAGTCGACCACTGAACTTTTCTGATATTTGGGTATTGAGCCCTTTTCTTTCGGTCAACGCAAACTGATCCCCTTTTTATTAAAAAATTTGGACTTTGGACCCCCAGGCGCCACATGTGCATTGACCTGCTGACATGGCACATCTGACGCGTCATTTTATATTTTAATTTTTCACATGGCAGATGTAACGTGGCTTCTTTAGAATTTTTTTCAAAAATTTATCTCTCCCAAGGTTTGAACTTGCAATCTCAAGTGTGAAACTATAAGTATTTGACCACTAGAGCACCACACGTTATGTATTAATATTTTGCAAAGACTAATCTTTATATCAAAACATTTCATTTCCCCAAAAAATTAAAATACTACACGGTTACTACAATTTTAATATAATAATAATAATAGTAAATATTATATTAGTAATAATAATAATTACTAATAATACTAATAATAATAAAAATAATTATAATTATAATAATATTATAAATATAATAGTAATAGTAATTATAATATTAGTAATAATAATAATTACTAATAATAATAATAAAAATAATAATAAAAATAATTATAATGTTATTATAAATATAATAATAATAATAATAGTGATAATAATAGTAATTATAATATTAGTAATAATAATAATAATAATACTTATAATAGTAAAAATAATAATTATAATAATAATAATTATTATAATAATAATTATTATTATAATAGTAATAGTAATAATAATAATTATAATTTTTTTATAAAAATAATAATTACTAATAATAATAATAAAAATAATTATAATTATAATATTATTATAAATATAATAATAATAATAGTAATAATAATAATTCATAATAATAATAATTAATAATAATAATAATACTTATAATGATAAAAATAATAATTACAATAATAATAATAATAATAATAATAATTATAATTAAAATAAAAATTATAATAATAATAATAGTAATAATAATAATAATAATTATTATTATTATAATATTAAAATAATTTTTATAATTTTTATAATATTTAATAATAATAATAATAATAATAATTATTATTATTATTATTACTATAACTATAATAATAATAATAATTTATTATTATTATTATAAGTATTATTTTATTATTATTACTAATATTATATTTACAATTATTATTACTATTACTATTATTATGAATTATTATTATTGTGAGGGCCCTGTATCCGAGGTTTCGAATCACCGCGGATACGGTTCGATCATTCTAACACTATTACTATATTTGCGAAAGATATAAACATAAATTATTTATACATTAAACTTACATACTTTTTCTCAAGGTCGAGTAACCTTAACTTAATCACAATTCATAACTTAACTAATACACAACATTATTATTAAACTATACTATTACAAAACTAATCGCGCACATTAACTTTAATCTGGAACTGTCTTTAATCTTTCCTTGTATCCGACACGTTCGTCTTAATCTGTAATGTTTATCATGATATAGCAAGGGTGAGCATTAAAGTTACCCAACAAGTTTAAGTTCAATAATTTAATGATATATCATGATTGAAAGAGTCTGAATGATAAGCTGGCTATAATTCAACAATATAATTGTGAACTAGCAGGAACAAATTTATGATTGAACAAGTATTATATATGAACAAATATATCTGAACCATCTGGTAATGAAGGTGATCAGCCTTTCATACCTGACTTATACATGCAATATGTACAGAGTACAATTCATGTCAACCAACAATGGTTAACCATAAGCTTATCCGAATAAAACAACTCTTAGTAGAGTTAAGTAAAAATAAACTTGCCTGAACCGTTGATTACCGTTATGCAATTTATATCTCCTTATCTGAAGACCTAATATTAGTAATATAGATCTCCAATATTAGAATAGTATCATCATAATATAATACGATTATATATATATATATATATATATATATATATATATATATATATATATATATATATATATATATATATATACATAGAATAACCTAAACACATAATTCCATCAGTCTATAACACACATAAGACTCGGTATCAAGTCAAACTATTTTAGTCTAACTTGAACCTGACACAAATCTGAGATCCCGACGGTCTATTCGGACAAAATTTCGAGTTTAAGTTCAATTAAACTCTGTCTAAACATTTAACCATTATCTACGATAATTTATTAACAGTCGAAATATTTTTCGTAAGCTCGTAATAATTTTTAAATAAATATTACTATTTATCTTGATTTTTCAATCATTAAAATCGTGTTTAAATAAATTAAATACCACATAATTCTTTTATCATTAATATTTATTTAATACTAAATATTAATGGAAATCATAGCATAATATTATAATATATTTATTATATTATAAAGTATTTTTTAATACCTTAAAATCATATTTATATGATTTTTAAACAATTAAATTCATTATCCGATAATTACTATTAATATTAAAATATTAATATTTTTATGACAAAATATCAAAAGTTATGTTTTATAACTTCAAATATTTTTATAGCACTTAAATAATTTTTATATGATTTTTAAATCATTTATTCTATTTTTCCATATTTTATTTAATATATTTATTAAATAAGTTAACAATCATTAATATTAATTAATTAATGAAATTCATCACAAAATATTAAAAGTCATTGAAAATATCTTTAAATATTTTCTTATACCATAATATTATTTTTCATGATTTTTCATGAATTAAAATCAATTTTAAATAAGTTATTTAATATTATAATTAAATAAATTAAATACCATTTATATTCCAAAAATATTAAATATTTATGAAATACACTCTAAATAATTTAAACTATTTTTCAGACTTTAAAATAATTTTTCAGAATTTATTATGTATTTTTAATAATTAAAAACTATTTTTTCTATTTATTTATTTAAAATAATTATTTTCTAATTAAACTGTCGCTAAAAGGGCCCTATAGCGACAGAACCGTCGCTATAGGTGTTCTTCAGTTCGTAGGGTGTGAGGTTTGACCGGCGGTAGATCTTTGTTCATTGCGTTTCTGGGCTAGCTTGAACCTTGTTCGTGTAGCTGAAATGTAATACTACAATTCGAAATCGTCAACTTGGTCATACAACAAACACACAAGGTGATCAGATCTCCCAAACAACTTGTTCGAGTGGCCATCTAGTTGCTCGATCTAATCTAGGTTCTAGTCCCGATTCTTGTGATATGAAGGTTCAAATTTGTAGTGGATATGTCAGTGAACATTTTATATATCATCATATTAGTCTAAAAACAACATACAAGGAAGATGTAGGTCGGTCAAAGTGTGCCATAAGAACTGTCGTTGAACATTTCTAGGATTTCCAGAAATGTTCTTCGGCAGATGGTCAACCTAAGTTTGACCGGTCGTATATTTGATCCTGATAACGATCTGGCGGGTCTAATAGCTTAGATGTGTAGCATAAATGCCAAGATACAATACCAAAACAACAACATGGACAAACGATCAAACGACTGCAAGAACAGAGGCTTGCAATAGTTTGTCAGACATCAATCTAGGTTCTGGGTTGCCCAGAAACCCATTCCTGTGATCGGTCAACGTAGTTTGACTGATCATAACCAGAAATCTAGACCTGATCTGAACATGATTCAAGTTCCAGACTAAAGACCACATGGCAGAGAACATGTCCAAAACAAAAAACACACTAAACATCTAACACACACAGATTTATGAGGTCTGACATATGGCTGTCAGACGATTTTTTTTCCAGTTTTTCCAGATTTTGAAAATTGCTATTTCGTGCTCTTTGATGTTATGGATTTACTATATAACAACAAAAATCATCAAGTGACACCCTAATACACCACTTAAAACAATCAATCATAACAAATAACATGGATCACAAGATTTTGAAATTTTAAGGTTTATACCTTTTCTATCTTTGATCCTTGATTCTGATCTTGATGATCTGATACTGGAGAACTAAGAGGCTAACTTGGCTTTGTTTCTCACTCTCTCCCACTCTCCAATTCGAAATATAGAGAGAGAATAGGTTTGGACAATTTTGCTAAATAAAGTAAGAGATTTTTCTTACTTTTTGGACTTTTAATTCATGGGTTAAATGAATCTTGCTGGAATGAATGGCTGGTGGCTGAGATATCGGTCACAAGGGGTTGGTAGGGTTGGTGGCCAACTCACATTTAGCAAGATTTGCAAGTTATCACAAAATAATGCAAAAAGGGTAAACTAGTCATTTTGCTTTTTATTTTAATGGCATTTTGGACATTGGCCAAACCCTTAGGATTTAGGGTTTGGAAAACCTTAGGGTTTAGGGTTTAGGTTAGGGTTTGAACCCTTTAGGGTTTGCAATTTAATTTCCAAGATTTTTGAATTTCGGTTATCAAAATAGAAAATTAATATTTCTAAATTATAATTAGAATTTTCTAATTATATTAGAATTTCTTAATCATAATTTAAATCTTGCTAATTAAGATTAATAATTCCTTATTAATATTGCTAATTAAGTAATTAGGGGCAAAATGGTCATTAGGGTTTACAACCCACTAATTAGGATTTCTAGTAGAAAATTAAATTTCTAAAATAAAAATTAGATTTTGTAATTAGATTAAGGTTTTCTAATTACTGATCATATCTTGAAAATTAGGATTAATATTTTCTAATTAACATTAAAATTATTAAATCAACAATTAAGTTTTCCCTAATTATAAATTAGGGTTTCAAATCCTGAATTTAGGGTTTGCTAAATCAGAAATTAGGGTTTACTAATTAATTAAGCTTTACCCTAATTAATATTACAATTAATATTACTTAAGCAATATAATTCTCCGTTAAGGTCCCAGAACTGAAATTAGGGCCGATTTCTAGTGTTTCTTATAATTCTCTAGGATTTTCTAACCGAACGTTGACGTTCTTAATATATACTTAGGGTTTGTTACAGATATCGTTTATCTGGTCAACCCTTGACCCGTAACCACATTCTGAATAAATAAATGACCATATACACAGAACATAAACACATATACACTTAATCCTAAATAATTTACCTAAATCCTTCACAGAATTTTGAAATCCTCAAAAATTCCATCTTAAAAGTATCAAACACATAAACTAATTTTCTGTCTAGGTTCTAATTTTGAACCTTAAATAAATTAATTTTTTTTTAAAAATTTCCTAAATTCTCGGGTTGTCACATTCACCCCTTCTTCTAAAAAATTCGTCCCCGAAATTTATCTTACACCTTACATCATACTGCTTACATCATTCATTCTTATCATCACATGCTACCCAATACATCTCTCACAAGAGTAAAAATTTTCAAATTTTGCCGAGGAGTCATATAGACTATTTGTTTGTCATTTTCACAAAGGTTTTATGGAAATTCATCCGCAAACCGTCATAACTTACAGACACAAAGGGTGATTAGCCCGATATGCCTTGTACTGGACAAGTACTGATTTTATCTGTTTCTCTTCACTGCCATAGGCACAAAATTCTACCTCATTCTTATTGGATTCCGCACCAAAATAATTTGGTTCAGGAAATTTCTTTCAATGAACACTTAGAGTTTTTCATAATATTAGTCTAGTTGAATCGAATAGCGTAGACTCATATCAATAATTCAATTCAATCGAATTATTTAAGTGTAGCCAAACCCCGTTGGAAAATTAAATTTTTTTGAAAATATTTTTGAGAATGACGTCATGATGCCGTACTGTATTAACAGTCCGTTTGAGGATGCCGTCATTGTATGACTTTGTCATAATACATCATACAATAGTGGAATAACAATTTTAGATCAAATTCACACTAAGTATTCCTGTATTTACAACTCCATCACTTTTTATCATCTCTACACCAGGTTACATGGTACATGAGTGATAAATAAAAGATATTTTGATATTTCAAATCGTTTGCGTCTAGTTGAAATAAGTAGCATAGACTATACTTTAAACCGTTTCAAAAATGATTACGAGTCTACATATTTTTTTATTTTTTTAAAGGCACATAGTGCGTATTTATCTTGATGTCAAAATTTCGAAGTCTAGCATAGCTAGGATTTTTAGTAAACTTATGTCTCCACTAATAATGATTTGCTTAACAATCTATCTATTTTTATTATCCTTAATACTCCATTTACAGACAACTATACCCAGTTCGTAAAACCACACTTATGAGTCCATAAATTGCCACAATCATATGAGTTTAAGAACTTTCCTAGACAGACTTTTGGCGTCCATTCGCTGAGGAGTTCATAAACATTTCATATAACTATGAATCAAGCATGTCACATAAGTATGAGTTTTAAGAACTCGCACTTAACCTTATATTCTCTACCTATAACCTATCTATCTGTTATACACATGAGAAAGGAATCATCCTCTTAACATGCATAGCAAATAGCGCGACACAAACATTTCAATGATTATCATTGTCAGAACTAATTAGTTGTTACACCAAGTACAATTCCCCGCCCACACAAGGAATCATACAACTTAACTGCCGACAAGAATCCTCAATTGAATCCCCACCTAACACTAACACCCTTCTCAATACGAATTTCATTTAACTCGTATTCATAATCCTTTCCTGAATCTGTACCAATTCATAGTACAACTGACACTCAGCAATCTTGCTATAAACTTTTCAATCATTCGCTTGATTCTTTTTCCATACTATCACTTTATCAAATCACGGGGTGATCTTATTGTATATATTACGATTTATTTCTATATCTTGATAGTTTTGTTTTACGATCTTCTATATCTGAACTTTTAGTCTTTTAGACTCTATCTATTCATCACTACTGTTCAACTTTATTATCAGAGTTAGGGAACTTCGTATCTTTTATAACCCGCCGAGATTCGTCTTTGAATCTTACCGACTAACTAACTCTATATGAGTTAGATCTTATCCTAATCACTGCGGTTATTAGTCTAAGGTATCATTACCTAAGGTTCATAACCTACAGCTTTGATACCAACTGTGAGGGTCCCGAATCCGAGGTCCCGAATCACTGCGGATACGGTTCGATCATTCTAACACTATTACTATATTTGCGGAAGATATAAACATAAATTAAACTACATTAAACTTACATACTTTTTCCCAAGGTCGAGTAACCTTAACTTAATCACAATTCATAACTTAACTAACACATAACATTATTATCAAACTATACTGTAATGATCGAGAAATTTGTAATTTAATTTAAATATTTATTGAATTAAATATATATTTTAATGATAATTTATTTATTAAAAAAATAAATAATTGATGAATTGTCATGAATTCATTTAGTAGCTAAATTAATTAATGTTAATTGAATCGAATAATGATAAATTTATTTGTGGATTTAATTTAAGGAAATAATTAAATTAAATCAAATGCTTAATATTTAAGAAAATAATTAAATTAAATGAATTATTTAATTTAATGGAAATAAATAAAATAAATAAAGTGGTGTGTCTAATTTATTAATTAAATTAGATATATAACTATTAATTAAAATTATAAGTGTAATGATAATAAGATTTTTATTATTATTAGTATAAATTATTAAAATGGTTACATGTGTGACAATTGGAAAACTATATAATATAAATGTTATTAAACTAATTTGGTTTGGGAACTATGTGGTTAGCCAAATATGGCCTTGTGGCCTTTGGCTTATTCAACTGTCGAGTCTTGCTATTTTTCTAACGTAAGGGAACGTGGGAGTTATAATACGCGTATTTCTTTTCCTAAGCATAACTAAGAACAGAGGGTTTGAAGAAAATAAGATAGAAAATCACAGAAAAATTAGGGAGAGCTTGGGTTGGAAGAGAATCACAGAGAGAAAGGGAAGGTATTGCTAGTTATTTTGCTAATCAAGGTATAAACTAGCCCTATTCTAAAATTTGGTTTTCTAATTTCTAGTTCTCTGTAAACGATTTTGTTGAATTGTTGTTTAAACGCTGTTTATATGGTATGTATTATGTTGTTGAATCTATTGTCGTCTTGTATGCGTGTTGTATCAATTGTCAAATTCATGAGAAATTGAATTATAAGAAGAATTTCTATAGCAGTGTTTATGTTCATGAGATATAGCCTTAGAAAGTACCAAATTTCTTGTCCAATATGTGTATAAAACTGTAAATTGATGCTTGTATATGGTAGTTCATTGAGATATGATCATAACATAAATTGAATGGAATGATTTGGTCAAGAAATGAGTTCACAGTGACGATTTCTAGACAGACTATCAAAAATGGAGTATTCATGAGAAAACATGAAAATTAAGGAATTAAAATAGTTGTAGTTGTTGTTAAATCGTACTAAGTGGTTGAATATGTTCGTAATCATGTTTAGGATAGTTGTATATTTATTTTACATGTTGTTATCACCATTTAATGGGTGAAATTAGTGTTAGTTGGGCTAAAAACGGCTACTCTTCACTGCCGAGTCTGCATCTGTCTGTGCACCAGCGCAGCTGCGCTGGTGCCAAGGCAAAAAACGGCGCAGCTGCGCCGGTTCCAAGTCTGTGTGGTGCTGCTGCGCCACACCCTGAACTGAGACAGTGAGGTCTGCTTGTTTGCAGGTAAGGCTTGACGGACTTGTGTTAGTTTAGTGAGTATGCTAATGATGTTAAAACATGTTATAAACTATAATAACATATGTTAATATGTTGAAATGCAACGTACAAAGATTTGAAATAATTATTTAAATAAGTTATAAAATGAAACCAAATGAGATATTTTCGAAAGATAGAGTTGAACGACTAAGTTATGTTGATCAATGTGTAATTTCAAAAGCGTTAAGTATGTTAACCTAAATGGTTAGGTGATAGGTTAGGGTTATGACCTAAATGATGGTTTAAACCCTAAAGCTAATATTCATACAATTAATTGTTGTTGCGATTTCGATGATATGTGTAGGGTAATTGGAGATTATTTCATTTGTGTAGCTTACAAAGAAGGCAAGTCTTCTAATTCCATACTTTCATTAAGTTATTTTGTTGTGGTTATACAAGTTCTCTAACTCTACTTTTATAAATGTGCAAGTTTCTAAATCTTATATTTGTCATTGAGCAAGACTATTGATTCTATTCTGATAAATGATTGAATAAGCTCATGTAACCTAATTCGTTACATCGAATGAGTTTCACATTCTCATTTCTTGTTATTAGTATTCAAAAAATATATTGTTCTAACACATTGATTCAAAGGAGATTGTTTTAATTCCTTGAATACAATACATTACATATATATCATGCTTATTCAGTTATATATTGTAGATATTCGATCTTTGACTTTAACAGCCTTGTTCAGTTATACATTCTTGTATTAAATCTTTATTTATGGAATTGAATAAGTGTTCTAAAATTCTAGAAACACTGATAAGCTTGTTCCAAACTAAACTTTCTTTAGTGCGGAAATTCTAAATTCAAACTGAGACGAACAACCATAACATAGGGGATTTTGTACGTGTAACGTTTAGATATTTATGAACAATACATGGTACAAAGGGCTGATCCCCCTGAGTACGTTAAGAAGAGTCTGTACAGTCTAACGACTGTTGAGGTTAAGGTAATAATACCTAAACACCGTGGACATAGTTCGTGGTCATAAGACCCTCAAATAGTTAAAGTTCAAACTTGTTTTCTATTTTGATTCGTAGAACAAGTTCTTTATCATTCAGTATTCGTTGTTCACTCTCATGTTGTTATTATACTCTCTTTATGTCAGTGAGCAATTGTTTGCTCACTCTTGCAATTAAACAATGCAGCTAAAGTTGAAAGAGGTGATGATCCATCTACTTAGTAAGGGAAAGGGCAAGATGTCTAAGTGATGAAGAATTGTTTAAAGTTTATTTAAGTAATTGAAGTCTTAAGTCTTGCTTTATTTTATAATGTATTCCGCAAACTGATGTAATAATTTTAAGGTTGGATTACCTGGGATTTGTTTTGAGATTATGATGTAACCCTTTAATGGGAGAGATTATTGTTTAAGTTATTTAAATTATGTCTTTATCCTTTGATTATGGGTAGTTAGATATAATAGTTTTGATAAGTGAGCACCAAATTCGGTGGAAATGAAGTACCCGGATTTGGGGGTGTCACAGGTTGGTATCAAAGCCTTAGGTTATGAACCTTAGGTGGGGAAAACCTTAGGAAGTAACCTTTAAGAAGTCAGAAAACATAGAGGTAATTGACTCTTATCGGGTTTTAAGGAATGGATTAAGGCATCCATTGAAACTAAACAATAAAAGACATTATGTGTTATGTGTTAACAACTTATGTGCTCGCGAGTATCAATAATGTTAAGTAAAAACTTAAAATATTTTGTTAACAGGATGTCTAACGAAGGAGGGTCCAGTCCAGCTAGAGAGGCGATACCTCAAGTACCTAGAGATGATGAACCCCGGGATATTCACGTAGTGCGGGAACATTTGATCCAAGAGGATGAGCCTGTGACCGATCCCGAAGAGGATAGTCCTGAGGAGGATGATGATGATGAGGATCCTGAGGAGTTTCCACCAAAATCTGTATCGGTTGAGATGTATGATGCTCTGTATGATAGTAACATAGAGTTACAGGATAATATTGAGGAGCTGAAGGAGATGGTAGAAATGCATCACGTTGCATTGGAACAGAAGGAGGTAGAGATTCAGGAACTTGACTCAAAACATGGAAACACGGGATGAGAGCTTGTTCATACCAAGGGTCAGCATGAAGACCTGTTGGCAATGAACGAGAAGATGAAGACTGACATGGAGAAGATGAAAGATGACTTCAAAGAGGAATCAACTAAGCGTGCAAGAGCAGAGGATGCTTGTATGAAGGAAACTCAACGTGCAGATTGTGCTGAGGCTAAGGTCCAAGTGAAGAAAGCCAAGATGAAGGAGATGGATTATGCTTTTAATTCGGCGATTGATAGGGCCCAGGATCGAGTCCATTATTACCCACCTCAATTTGAAGACTCGCCGTGGTTTGTGATGGATCGTAGGACTGCGTATCGTATCATGGAGGAAGAGCGTCGAGAGGCCATACGACATCTTAATATGAATAGATAGAAAATAAGAGTGATAATAATATGTGGTTAATTATGCGAGTAAATAGATTGTGAATCCCTTATTTTGAGATTAATAAAGGGATAGTATGAGTATGTAATCCTGAAACTGGTTTAGTTCAGGAAAGTGGGTGTTTATAGCAGGTATGTTATCTTTAGTATGTTTAAAACATTATGAATGAATAAAATATTAGAGTTTATTTGAAATGTAATGTGTTAAAGCTTCAATTTTGGAATGTTTAAGTTAACCTTGAATACCCAAGAAGTTGAGTAGTGAACTAATAAGCGTATATTTTAACAGAAAATGCCTCCTAGGAGAAGACAACCACGTCAGCAAGTACCTCCTGAGGGGTCTACTAACAATAACAATGAGACCAACGTGAATCCAGTTTAGCAGTTGGTAGCTTTGTTGACGGGAGCACTTGCAAATCAACCGCAAGCTCAAGTTACGACTTTCAAGGAATTCAATGCGGTCGGACCGCCAGAGTTTCAAGGGTCTATGAATCCAGTGGAAGCCCAAACCTGGATCATGGAAATGGAGAAGGTGTTTGATGTTGCTAGAGTTAGCGAAGATCAGAAGACTGCATTCACGACGTTTATGCTTAAGTCCGAAGCTTGCTACTGGTGGCAAGCAAATAAAGTTCGTGGAGGACAAGGAGTGATAGCGTGGGATAGATTTAAGGAGATGTTCTTTGAAATGTACTTTCCAGCGAGTTCACGGAATCAGTTGGAAGTGTAATTTCTTGAGCTTAAGCAAGGAACTATGACGGTGCCAGAATATGCTGCGAAATTTAACGAGTTGGCAAGGTTTGCCACTTATCAAGTCAATACGGATGAGCGTAAGGCGAGAAGGTTCGAACAAGAATTGAAACCCTGGCCGTATAGCAAGGTTTCAATGTTCAAGTTAAGTACATTTGCTATTGTACTGGAAAAGGCAATTATCGCGGAAGGTGGAAGCGATGCCTTGACCAAGTATAACCAAGATCAGAAGAAGAGGAAGAATGATAACGAGAATAAGGCTGGTAGAAGTAATGTTGGAAGTAACCATCAGAAGAGGAAATGGAATGAGAATTCGACTACGGGAGGACAACAGAGAAGTCAGCAGAAGAGAAAGTTTAAAGCTTGTGCGACGTGTGGAAAGAATTATATTGGGGTATGTTTGAAGGGAAAGCGAGTGTGTTTCAACTGTGGTCAGGAGGGACACATTGCACCGAACTGTTTTAGTCCAAAGAATGGAGCATGTTTTACCTATGGTTCAAAAGATCACATGGCTCGTGATTGTCCTAAAAAGCCAGCGGGGAGTGCAAGTGGAGGAAAAGGAAACAACAATGGTGGTGGTTCATTGCTTATCACTGGACTAGTTTAGTCAAGCCGACCTACTGCAAGAACTTTCAATATGACTGTGCAGGATGCTGTTCAGTCTAAGGATGTGGTGTCAGGTATCATTCCGATTAATGGTATTAATGCTTATGTACTATTTTATTCGAGTGCTACTTGTTCATTTATATCCGATGAATTTGCTCAGAACTTAGAATTGCCCAAGAAGAATTAGAATTTCCCTTAAGTATAGAGATTGCGAATAAGGAAGTGATTCCTGTTAGATTTGTATATAAGAATTGTAAAGTGGTTATAAAGGGTCAAGATATGAGGGTGGACTTGATACCAATTAGGCTGGGGGAGTTTGATGTTATACTGAGAATGGATTGGTTATTCAATCACGGAGCAGTGATTAATTGCCAAAGAAAATGTGTTAACCTTATGACTCCGTCAAAGGTTGTGTTCTATGGAAGCAAATCATCTCGGCAAGCAAGTTGTTTGACGGTGATGCAATCCAAGAAGTTTTTAAGACAAGGATGTGTAGGATACTTAGCCTACATAGTTGATACACAAAAGAAAAGTGCGAAGTTAGAAGAGATACCGATCATAAGAGATTTTACAGACGTATTTCCAAACGATTTTCCGGGTCTTTCGCCAGATTGACAAATTAAGTTCGTGATTGATTTAGTACTAGGAACAGGCCCAATATCTAAAGAACCATACAGAATGGCCCCGGTAGAGATGAAAGAATTGATGGTGCAACTTCAAGAATTGCTTGACAAGAAGTATATCCAGTCGAGCGTATCGCCATGGGGAGTGCCAATGTTATTTGTGAAGAAGAAGGATGGATCGATGCGGCTCTGCATTGACTATTGAGAATTGAATAAGGTTATGATTAAAAATAAGTATCCGTTACCAAGAATCGACGACCTGTTTGATCAACTGAAGGGTGCGAGATATTTTTCAAAAATAGACTTAAGGAGTGGTTATCATCAGTTAAAGGTGAGGCCAGAAGACGTACCAAAGACGGTATTCAGAACTCGGTATGGTCATTATGAGTTTCTTGTTATGTCATTTGGTTTAACCAATGCACCTGCAGCGTTCATGGATTTAATGAACAGGGTGTTTAAACCATTCTTAGATAAATTTTTGGTAGTGTTCATTGACGATATCTTGGTGTATTCTAAGACCAAGGAAGAACATGTTGAACACTTAAAAGTGACGTTGGAAACATTGAGAGAGGAGACGTTGTACACAAAATTTTCAAAATGTGAGTTTTGGATGGAACATGTACAGTTTCTTGGGCATGTTATTGATAAAGACAGAATTTCGGTGGATCCATCAAAAGTTGAAGCTGTAGTAAATTGGGATCAGCCGAAGACACCGTCAAAAATAAGGAGTTTCTTAGGGTTGACAGGTTACTATAGGCGTTTTATTCAAGATTTTTCTAAAATCGCGACCCTGTTGACGAATTTAACCAGGAAGTCGGTTAAGTTTGTTTGGACGGAGAATTGTGAGGAAAGTTTTCACGAATTGAAGAAGAGATTGAGTTCAACACCTGTGTTGTCATTGCCTGATGATACAGGAAATTTTGTGGTGTATAGTGATGCATCGCATAAAGGAATAGGTTGTGTGCTTATACAGAACGGCAGAGTTATTGCATATGCATCACGTCAATTAAAAGATTACGAAAAGGGGTATCCTACTCATGACTTAGAGTTGGCTGCGGTAGTGTTTGCCCTGAAGATTTGGAGACATTATCTTTACGGAGAGAGGTGTGAGATATATACTGACCATAAAAGTTTGAAGTATATCTTTACACAAAAAGACTTAAACATGCGACAAAGAAGATGGTTGGAACTAATCAAAGATTATGATTGCGAGATCTTCTATCATCCCGAAAAGGCGAATGTTGTTGCTGATGCCTTAAGTAGGAAGGGACAAGAGAAGTTAATGTTGTTGACAGCCCATGAGAAGCTAGTATCGGATATGGCTAAGATGGAGTTGGAAATTAAATATCCAACAGAATTCGATGAAAAGTTGTTCCAGATAGGAAATGATTCAACGCTGGTAGATAAAATGAAAAATGTACAACTTCAGGATGAAGATTGCGACAAGATAAAACAGAAAATAGCTAAAGGTGAGGAAAACAAATTCAAAATCTATTTGGAAGGGTTACTTCGGTTCGAAGGGAGAATTTGGGTAGCACAAGTACCAGAAATTAAAAAAGAAATCCTGAGTGAATCTCATAACTCAAGATATTCGATTCACCCTGGAAGTATGAAAATATACCAAGATCTTAGACATTATTTTTGGTGGCCGAATATGAAGAGGGATGTGGCTGAGTGTGTGGCGAAATGCTTAACGTGTCAGAAAGTTAAAGCTAAACATCAAAGGCCAAGCGGATTGTTACAACCGTTAGAGATACCAGAATAGAAATGGGAGCATATCACAATGGATTTTGTGGTAGGTGTTGGTTGATTTCGCAATCAAAGAATACGTGCTAGTATACACGGTCAACAAGTAATAAAGTGATAAAATAGAGTGTCGATCCCACAGAGAATTCTAATTAATAAATTCCAACTACTAGCACTATATCATCCCAATTTTATTTAAACAATGATAAATTATGATTTTCTGAAATATTAAAACTAAATTAAACAATTAAAGATATTACTCTAAAATAGACAAATAAATAAACTAAGATTTGAATGAATGATTTTCGATAAATAAGGATTAAGACTTCAATATCCCCAATTATGAACTATAACTCAATTACCCAACTATCCCAATTATTATGTCTACTGAATTGTTAACAGAAATTCTCAAATGTTAAAAGTCCTTTTCCAAGTAATCAATTGACTTCTATTTAATCCAGATTAATCTTGCTATATTCCTATGCAAAACAAGTGAATTAAACTCTTTTAATTCCAATTCATTATATGTTACATGCTGTGAACAGATATTTCCATTCAATTCACAAACCTAATTATTCACTGCGCAAATAACTAAGTCACACGTTATCAAACGTAGTTCTAACCCCATAATTCCTCTTACAATTCCTTCTAGAGTAACAAGGTAATTATTGGCCAAATAATTAATCAATAGATGCAAGGCATGATAAACAATTCACTTCAACATAAATAATTGGAATAAGCTGAATAACTAATTTATAGTCAGAAAAGGTTCAATTTAAATCTTAATTAAAGAATTAGTTCATAATGGAAATAAAAACCAATAATCGTTTACAAATCATACTTAAAGAATTACAAATTGAAAATAAGGAGAAGAAAAAGAAAACTCTGTAGCCAATCCTTAGTCTTCAAGTAATCCTTTGTGTAACCTCCAATGAACGAACGAATGAATGAATGATAAGATGATAACCCCTAATTTCAGCACTTAATCCCCTTTATACTTTCCAACAATCCTAATTCAAATCAGCTTTGTATCCCATAAGCAAGTCAAACAGAAAGTCAAACGCGTATCCTGTCAACTGCAGCCGAGGCTCAGCGCCCCGGCGCTGTCCTGTCAAAAATTACCATTTTGCCCTTTTTAGCTTTAATTCCCCCGTTTGCTCTTGCAGCTCCCAAATCTGCAAAATAACACATAAACACAGTAAAAATATTCCTAAACGATTCGAAGATACAACAATTTAAACCCAACTATATCCGATTTATGGGTATATTACCCAATCATCAAATACCCCCAAACTTAAATCGTTGCATGTCCTCAAGCAATAAACACAAAATAATACTAACAATATGAAAACGACAACTCATGCAAATGGAACTAACTAAATGAACGTAATTCCAGCAATCCAATAGCTCACGTATATCCATAGGCCTCAGAAAAATCACAAAAACATGCTGATACACCATGTGAACACAGATCAATGATATCCCAACAATCAACGAATCTGAATCTGTTATTACTGATATTGTGAGTGTGTGTTCAACAACCATGCTAACCCATGAAAGGCAAAAATATGAAAGATAATAAATTTCTTAGTAAGCATCATACAGTGTAAACTCGAGAACTCATCAAATATACTTGTTTCAACTAAACTCAAATAATCACCCGAATTCAAGAGTCAAAATGGAATACTTATGCTTTTCTTTTCTTTTTTTTTATAACGGGGGCTTTTGCACTTTTCCTACTTTTACTCCTTAGCAAGCTTTCGACCAACGACTCCCAGACCATAAAAGACCTTAGGGCGCTAGGTGTAAAGACAATGCCCTTGGGCGTACTTGCTCAAGTAACAAAGGCCCTGAAACAAGACTAGTCACCATGTATACTTTTTTTTAGCTTATATATTCCAAATAGTTTTCCCCCAAACTCGAGTTTATGTATAAATTCAGTCTTCTCTAGCTATTCAAATTGTCCTTTCATTTCACTAGCAATCATCCTTTAGAACTCTATTATCTAACCATTTAAACTATCATAGCCAACATGGTCGTTTTTCAAAGTGCTTTCCTATAATATCAGTGTCAAACAGATAAAGATTCAATTCATGTCAAGAAAATCATATCACTGACTCAACAATCCTTACTATACTTGTTCATGCAATTCTAAATTCATCATATGCCCCCCCCAAATAAACGCACTATCAAACGCTGGAATCATCATGCAATCCTAAATGCAAAGTTTAACTAACAATCACAATCCACATCCACAAACTAATAACAAACTACAACTTAGAAATAAAAACTAACTACCCCCAAACTAATCCAGAGCAATGTCCTCATGCGAAGAATATAACAAAATAAAACAGAGGACTTCCCTGACGAGCTTATTCCTTGGGTGGAGCATCCTCATCCTCGCTTATCTCTTGATCAAAAGGGGGAAATACAGGGAGAGCAGGAGCAGTTGGGAAATGGCTAAGTTGAACGCCCGGATGTGATTGGACGGTCAGTGCATTCTGTGCAAAAAATTGGTCAACTAAAAATTTGAAAATCACGTCTTGACATTCAGACAAGCGTACATTTTGGGACTCCATATTGTAGAACCAGCCATCTATTTCTCGCTGGACAGCTTCGGGAACCACACCACGATGAGCTGCTGTAGATGGGCCATAAGTAGGTGGAGCCTGAGGTGGTAGGGCTTGTGTAGGTACAACTTGGGGAATTATGAAACCCAATCCCCTAGGGTAATTTGCCCCACCTGTCTACACTTTATAACGGTTGATCAGCTTGTGGTCCTACACGAGCATAGGCGTTTGAATAATCTCATTCAATTTCCATTTCACCCCAAACTTAGCACATAAAACGCAGATCAGTGACAGATGTGGTAACCCTCCTGTGGTCCCTCCGCGAGATGCTCGGAGGATAGATTGATGAATAAGATGGCCGACATTAATCTTTAGGCCTTGTATTATTGAGTATAATACCACATCCCTTTCTCTGGTTACGTGGCTCACATGTGTGCAGGGCATCAATTTGGCACAAATAAAGGCATACCATGCCTTTCCATATAGACTGAGGTGTGACAACGGGAAAGTCATGCTGCCACGCTCATGCACGGTCCATGTGGTGCCCGGTTGACACAGCTCCCAAATAATCTTTTCTTAGTCCGGTCCATCACTCATGAGTCTAGCATATTCATCATTAAGGACCTCTAATGGTAGTTGATAACACCCATTTATATCCTCCTCGCTGATTTCCACTATTTTTCCTCTGATAAATACCCCATAAGGATCATGCTCGGGCACGTTGGCGTAGAACTCTTTTACAACTGCAATCACTACTGGATCGGGCTGCTCGGTGAGTGTGAACCAGTTTCGCTCCTCTATCATAACCGTTATGTCCCCATCTTTGGATTGGTCGGGTCTCAACCCATGTTCAGGAACTAATGAGCGAGTAGCCATGCAATTGTAGCGTTCTTGAGCCGCAACACTAAAAAAACGCCTGCTGTCAAATTTTGGAGGTGGAATTGAAGCAGTCCCTGACCCTTTGCCTCGTTAACGTTTTGATGCCATGTAGAGAATTCTTGTGATATTGAGAGTGAGAGAGGCATATAGGAGAATGGGGGAAGAAGTGCTAATTAAAAGGCACAAGAATGGTAACCGTTCAGGAGTTTGAATGCATGTAGGAGTCAGGTAACCGCTGCAGCGCCGGGACGATCAAAATGTGCTAGAAAATAGCGTCGGGGTGCTATCCTGGGTTGTCGAGTCTGGACCTCAGCGCCGGGGAGCTGAGTCCCTTGTATATTGGGCGCCGGTGCATTGAGCCTGTCTTGTAGCTTCTGCCCCTTAGAGTCGGGGCGCTGGGATCCTGTACATTGGGAGCGCCAGGTTGCTATGCTTCTCTTTGGGCTTCTATCATGCAGCGCCGGGGCTCTGGATAACCATAAAATTGGAGCGATGGGGCTTTGGTATTTTATAACCTGTGCTGCTGGTCCCTTTGCTCGCCCTGTATGTAAATCTCGTGGCCGTGAAACACGTGGGGAAGGTATGAAAATTAGTATACTAAAGAACTACTACTACTATTACTACTACTACTACTACTACTACTACTACTACTACTACTACTACTACTACTAATAATAATAATAATAATAACACAAAATAAAAAATATATATTGAATGAAATAAAAATAAAATAAACGCTATTTTTGGGGTTGCCTCCCTAAAGCGCTTGGTTTATCGTTGTCAGCCCGACTGTGCTATGGTGCTCATTTGGTCGCTGGATCGGCGAGGTACATGACCGTAACTTGATGTTCAATGGGTCCACTCCAATAATGTTTCAAATGCTGGCCGTTAACCTTGAATGTACGTTTTGAATTCGGTTCCTCAACTTCAATGTTTCCGTGTGGAGCGACAGATACAATCACAAATGGTCCGGACCACCGGGATTTCAATTTCCCAGGAAATAAACGTAGTCAAGAGTTGAAAAGCAAAACTTGTTGGCCTGGTTCGAATTTCCGATCGAGAATTTTCTTATCATGCCAAGCTTTGACTTTCTCTTTGTAAAGCTTTGCGTTCTCGTAGGCATTGAACCGAAATTCATCCATCTCGTTTAACTGCAGTAACCTTTTCTCACACGCCGCTTCTAGATCAAAGTTCAGTTTCTGAATGGCCCAGTGTGCACTGTGATCAAAGGTGACACGCCTTTCCAAATACCATTCTGTAAGGAGACATGCCGATCAGATTTTTGTACGCTGTTTGATATGCCCATAGAGCATCGTCAAGACGCAATGACCAATCTTTTCGTGATGGAATGACCACTTTTTCCAAAATTCGCTTGATCTCCCTATTCGAGACCTCCGCTAGACCATTGGTTTGGGGATGATATACGAAAGCAATTTTATGATGAACCCCATACTTTACAAGCAATTTAGTGAACTTCTTATTACAGAAGTGAGTCCCCTCATCACATATTATCGCTCTCGGCGTCCCAAATCGGGTGAAGATGTTTTTCTTTAAAAATCGGAGGACAACGTTGGTATCATTCGTAGGTAACGCTGCGACTTCTACCCATTTGGAAACATAATCGACCGCCAAAAAAATGTACTGATTATTAAAGGAAGATGGAAACGGTCCCATAAAATTGATTCCCCACACGTCGAATAGTTCAACCTCCAGAATTGTGTTGAGTGGCATTTCATTGCGCTTGGAGATATTATCTACGCGTTGGCATCAATCACATTTCAGCACAAAGAGATAAACATCTTTGAATAAAGAAGGCCAGAAAAATCCCGATTGTAGTCCTTTTGCTGCTGTTCGATCACAGGAATATTGACCTCCGTAATTTGAGGAGTGGCAATGGCCTAATATACTATCCATTTCTTCATGAGGCACACAACGTCTTATCATTTGATCTGCACAGGACTTAAACAGAAATGGTTCATCCCAATAGTATTGCTTCACATCGTGGAGAAACTTCTTTCGTTGTTGTGAGGTCAAATCAGAAGCTAACACTTTGGCAACCATATAGTTCACATAGTCAGTATACCAAGGCAATATTGTGGTTACCCGAAATAGTTGTTCATCCAAAAAATTTTCATTAATCAATAAGTTGTCTTCTTTCTGTACCTCTACGTTTTCTAACCAAGACAGATGATTCGCCACTTGATTTTCTGTACCTTTTCTGTCCCGGATCTCCAGATCAAATTCTTGTAACAACAGTACCCACTGTATTAACCGCAGTTTTGCATCTTTCTTCTCCATTAGATATTTAATGGCAGAATGATCAGTGTAGACAATTACCTTGGTGCCAATAAGATAAGCCCTGAATTTGTCGAAAGCAAACACTACTACAAGTAACTCTTTTTTGGTGGCTGTGTAGTTCAACTGAGCATCCGTCAACGTCTTGCTAGAATAATAGATAGTGTGAAAAATCTTGTCGTGACGGTGACCCAACACTGCTCCAACCGCGTAATCACCGGCGTCGCACATCAATTCGAATGGTAAAGACCAATCGAGCGTCACAATAATTGGAGTAGATACCAATTTCTTCTTTTGTACCTCAAATGCCTCGATACATGCCTGATCCATTTTGAATGTGACATCTTTCTCCAAGAGGGAACATAAAGGTTTCGAGATTTTAGAGAAGTCCTTAATAAAGCATCTGTAGAAACCCGTATGTCCCAAGAAGCTTCGTATTTACTTCACAGATGATGGAGGAGGTAATTTCTCAATCATTTCTATCTTTGCTCTATTTACCTCTAATCTGAATGCGGAAACCTTATGTCCCAGAATAATCCCTTCTTGCACCATAAAGTGATATTTTTCCCAGTTAAACACCAGGTTAGTTTCCACACATCTTTTTAACACCAAAATCAGATTCTTCAAACACAAGTCGAAACTATCACCGAACACGGAGAAGTCATCCATAAATACCTCTAAATTTTGTTCGACCATATCGGAGAAGATTGCCATCATACATCGTTGAAAGGTTGTCGGCGCATTACATAAACCAAAAGATATACGCCGGAATGCAAACGTACCGTATGGACATATGAACGTGGTCTTTTCTTGATCTTCTAGAGATATGGCATTTTGATTGTACCCGAAATATCCATCCAGCAGACAGTAGAATTGATGTCCCGCTAACCTGTCCAACATCTGATCAATGAACGACAAAGGAAAGTGATCTTTGCGTGTGGCTTTATTCAACTTGCGGTAATCCATACATACTCTCCAGCCTGTAACAGTTCTAGTCGGGATGAGCTCATTAGCTTCATTCTTCACCATTGCCATACCCCTTTTCTTCGGTACGCACTGTACATGACTTACCCTCCAACCATTTTATAATTTCCTTTTTCACCACATCTTTCGTAATGGGATTTAACCTTCTTTGCATCTCAATGGTTGGTTTTGACCCCTCTTCCATTAAAATCTTATGCATACAGAAAGATGGGCTAATACCTCGAATATCCACTATAGTCCACCCAATCGCTGTTTTGAACTCGCGCAGAACCCGTATCAATTTTTCCTTTTGGGTGTCAGTTAACTCTGTCGAAACAATAACCGGTAGAATCGAATCTTTCCCCAGATAAGCATACTCAAGATGAGAGGGAAGTGGCTTTAATTCCAACACTGGTGGCTCTTCTATCGAGGGTTTGCACTTTTTACCTTCCTTTTCGGGCCTATCAAGCGTGTCGAATGGTTGATTATTTTTTCGGTAGAATGATGATGTGTCTAGCCATTTGATCTGCTCAATGTCCTCATCAATAATATAGTCGTCTATTTCGAATAACATGGATTCTATCGGGTCCTCTAAGTAATTACCGCAAAACTTATGATTAACTAACTCATCCATTAAATCCACCCGCAAACACTCACCTTTTTCCTTCAGATAAGACATTGATTTAAACACATTAAAAGTGACATGCTGATCTTCAACTCGCATCATCAATTCTCCTTTCTGTACGTCGATCAAAGTTCTCCCCGTTGCTAAGAATGGTCGCCCGAGAATGATGGGAATTTCCTTATCTGTTTCACAATCCAAGATGACGAAATCTGCTGGGAAGACGAATTTATCCACCCTTACTAATACGTCTTCAACGATACCTCGTGGATATGTAACTGATCGATCCACCAATAATAAACTGATATTTGTCGGTTTTAGTGCCTTGAGCCCAAACTGACTGTAGACTGATAATGACATCAAATTAATACTGGCCCCCAAATCACACAGTGCTCTTCTCGAAAACTGATTACGAATGTCGCACAAAATAGTAAAACTGCCTGGATCTTTTAACTTCGGAGGCAACTTATTCAGGATAATTGCGCTGCATTCTTCAGTTAGTGCTACTGTTTCAAAATCACCCAATTTCCTTTTCTTTGACAACACATCCTTCATGAACTTAGCGTAGCTTGGCATTTGTTCTAAAGCTTCGAAAAATGGGATGTTGATATGCAATTTTTTGAAAATATCCAAAAATCTTGAAAATTGCTTATCTAACTTGGATTTCTGAAATCTCTGTGGATATGGTATGGCTGGCATTGTGATAGTTGGTTCCGGTGCATCCTGCTCTATGATTTCATCTTTATCTTTCCCGGTTTCCACAACTTCTTCTATTTCAGCTGTTGCGTTGTCCCCCTTTTCCTTATCCTTAATTGTTTCTTGCAAATCCTTCCCACTGCGTAAAGTTACTGCCTTGCAATGCTCGTTTCTGCTCGGATTTATTTCTGTATCACTCGGGAGTGTTCCTAGTGGACGGTTATTCAATGCATGTGAAATTTGTCCCACTTGATTTTCCAGATTCTTTAACGATGCCCCATGGCTTTACAAATTCAGCTCTACTTGATTCATTTTCTTGTCTTGTTCTTCGTTCCTTTTGTCAGATGCTCTAATGAATTTTTCTAAGGCTTCTTCCTAACTTAATTTCGTCTCTGGTTGTTGTTGATTTTGATTTTGAAATTCGGAGGTGTTTTGTTGTCTAGGTGCTCGAGCCGCTGCTTGAGTGTTACTCCATGAAAACCCTGGGTGATTTTTCCAACTTGGATTATAAGCATTTTGAGTCGGATACTGTTGAGTTGAGCGATTATAGTTTCCTACGAACTGTGCTGATTCAGAATTTATGGCACATTGATCTGTAGCATGACCCCCAGCACACAACTCACAAACCATCGCTACCTGCTGCGTGGCTTGTGGACGCCATATTTCCACATGCTTAACTATTGCAGTCACTTGTGCTTTTAATGCTGTCATCGCGTCCACTTCATACTTTCTCGATGCTTTCGGATGATTAGACCTCTTCATGGGCCACTGATAGTTGTTGGTGTCCATTGTCTCTAACAATTGATACGCCTCATCAAAACTCTTAGACATGATCGCTCCTCCTGCTGCTGCATCAATACTAGACCTCGTGGACGCGTGCAAACCATCACAAAATATCCCTAATTGCATCTACTGCGGAATTCCATGATGAGGGCACTTACAGAGCATATCCTTGAACCTTTCCCACACCTCATATAACGACTTTTAATCAAATTGTGCGAAAGTGTGAATATCGTTCCGTAGTTTTGCCGACTTTGTTGGTGGGAAGAACTTAGCTAAAATTTTTTGAGCTAAGTCATCCCAAGTGGTGATTGAGCCAGGAGACAAAGAGTGTAACCAGCTTCTTGCTTTATCTTTCAAAGTAAATGGGAACATCCTCAACCTTGTAGAATCTTCTGATACATTGTTAAATTTGAAGGTATCGCAAACTTCCAAGAAACTCAAGATATGCTCATTAGGATCAACTGTCGAATTACCCCTAAATTGACATGTATTTTGTAGCATCTGAATTGTTCCCGGTTTTATTTCGAAACTATTCACATTGATTGCCAGCCTCTTAATACTCGACTACAAATCCGTGACATTCGGCATGGCGTAATCCCTAAGTGATTTCTGTCGTTCTCTGCCATGTTCACGGGTATTTCCTGGTCTGCCAGTTCTTCTTCCAAATGTATAACCTCACTATTCAAACGCACTTTCTGGAATTTCTTTTTGATGTTGTCTGTATACGGAAAAATTTCCTCTTTAGCCTTCGATCTAGTGTGCATACACGCACAAGTATTCCTGCCAATCCAAGAAGAAAAATAAGTAACATTTAAATTAAGACTGAATTGATTATAACTAATATGAAATTAATATTAATAAAAATTTCCCGGCAACGGCGCCAAAAACTTGTTGGTTGATTTCGCAATCAAAGAATACGTTCAAGTATACACGGTCAACAAGTAATAAAGTGATAAAATAGAGTGTCGATCCCACAGAGAATTCTAATTAATAAATTCTAACTACTAGCACTATATCAACCCAATTTTATGTAAATAATGATAAATTATGATTTTCTGAAATATTAAAACTAAATTAAACAATTAAAGATATTACTCTAAAATAGACAAATAAATAAACTAAGCGGAGTTCTTCACTTTCTTCCGTATAACACTTCGTAAGGCGGCATGCCTATACTAGCGTGGTAACTGTTGTTGTTGCCGAACTTTACTAATGGTAGGTGATCATCCCAATTTCCTTTAAAGTCCATCACACAGGCTCTTAGCATATCTTCTAATGTCTGAATTGTTCTCTCACTCTGTCTGTCTGTTTGAGGGTGGTAAGCTATACTCATTCGTAATTGCGTACCCATGCATTCCTGAAGACGTTTCCAGAAATTTGATGTGAAGCGCGGATCCCTATCTGAAATAATTGATATCGGAACTCTGTGCCTCGAAATAATCTCTTTTACGTATAGCCTCGCCAACTGATCTAAGTTGAATCTTATTTTGATCGAAAGGAAGTGTGTAGATTTTGTCAGTCGGTCAACGATAACCCATACTGCGTCGTAGCCTTTCTGAGTCGTCGGAAGGCCAACCACGAAGTCCATTGTAATATGTTCCCATTTCCACTCTGGGATCTCTAACGGTTGTAAAAATCCACTCGGTCTCTGATGTTTCGCTTTCACTTTATGACAGCTCAGACACTTGGCAACACATTCTGCAACATCACGCTTCAAATTCGGCCACCAGAAATGTTGTCTAAGATCTTGGTACATCTTGGTACTACCAGGTTGAATCGAATATCGTGAACTATGAGACTCGCTTAAAATATCTTCCTTAATCTCTTGAACTGGCGGTACCCAAATTCTATTATCAAATCTCAGTATTGCTTCCTTATCCATCTTAAATCTTGGTTCGGTTCTTTCAGATATCTTCTTTGTCACATTTTTACATTCTTCATCCTGAAGCTGAGCCTCCTTAACTTTATCCAGTAGGGTTATACCAGATTGCATCTGAAATATTTTCTCATCAATCTCCATAGGATACTTCACTTCCAATTCCAGTTTCTCCATTTCTGCAATTAGCTCGTCCCGAGCAGTCAAAATCATCAACTTCTCCTAACCCTTTCTACTTAAGGCATCGACAACGACATTCGCCTTACCCGGATGGTATAAAATCTCACAGTCGTAGTCCTTAATTAACTCCAACCACCTTCTTTAATGCATATTCAAGTCCTTCTGCGTGAAAATATATTTTAGACTCTTATGGTCCGTATATATTTCACACTTCTCCCCGTAGAGATAGTGCCTCCAAATTTTCAAAGCAAAAACAACCGTAGCTAACTCCAAGTCATGGGTCGGATATCCCTTCTCATAATCCTTCAATTGTCGTGATGCATACGCAATGACTTTGTCGTTTTGCATCAGTACACAGCCAAGTCCTTTATGCGATGCATCACTATAAACAACAAAATTTCCTGTATCATCCGGAAGAGATAACACAGGGGCCGTACTCAACCTCTTCTTCAATTCTTGAAAACTTTCCTCACACTTATCCGTCCAAACAAATTTCACAGCTTTTCGAGTTAAATTCGTTAACGGAGTTGCGATCTTGGAAAAGTCTTGTATGAACCTTCTATAATATCCTGCCAATCCAAGAAAACTTCGTACTTCCGACAGCGTCCTCGGCTGATCCCAGTTAATCAAGGCTTCGACTTTAGATGGATCTACCGAAATTCTATTTTTATCGATCACGTGCCCAAGAAATTGCCCTTGTTCAATCCAAAATTCGTATTTCAAAAACTTGGCATACAACTTTTCCCTTCTCAATACTTCCAACGTTAATCTCAAATGCTCTTCGTGTTCTTCTTAGGTTTTCGAATAGACCAAAATATCATCTATAAATACCACTACGAACTTGTCCAAAAACGGCTTGAACACACCATTCATTAGTCCCATAAATGCTGCAGGAGCATTCGTAAGACCAAACGACATTACTAAAAATTTGTAGTGACCGTATCGTGTTTGGAATGCAGTCTTTGGTACATCCTCCGGCCTCACCTTCAATTGATGATAACCGCTTCTCAAGTCTATCTTGGAAAAGTATCTCACTCCCTTCAATTTATCAAACAGGTCGTCGACCCTCGGTAATGGATATCTGTTCTTAATCGTGACCTTATTCAGTTCTCTATAGTCAATGCAGAGTCGCATCGATCCATCCTTCTTTTTCACAAACAACACCGGCGCTTCCCACGGCGATACGCTCGGTTGAATGTACTTCTTGTCCAATAATTCTTGTAGTTGTACCATTAATTCCTTCATCTCTACTGGTGCCATTCAGTATGGTGCCTTCGATATTGGAGCAGTTCCTTAAACGTTGTGTTTGGTGGAACTTGAGGTTGGTTATTCATGGCTCCAGTCAGTAAGTTCCCCAACTGCTGAACGGGATTAACATTGGCATTATTGTTATTATTGGTTGATTCTTCTTGAGCCGGGTGTCGTTGTTGTCTTCTCCTTGGCGGCATTTTTCTGTTAAATAAACGCTTATTAGAACTTTATTTATTTCTCTAAATAGTTAAGGCATTACTTAACAATTTAACATATTCATTTAACACATCATCTCAAACAACTTGATATATTTTCATTCAAATCAAAAGTTTTAACATTAAACAATAGCATAACTGCTATTTACATCAACTATCCTGGAATAAAGAATCCACAGGATTAAAACATTCAAATATTCTTTCGTTTATAAACACGTCAGAATTTACATCTAAAAAATAATTAAGTTCTTTACATAATCAAGCAAATCATATCACTGCCGGTTAAGGTGCTGAATAGCCTTGCTACGCTCCTCTTCTAAGATGCGATACATCGTCCTGCGATCCATCATGTACAATGGTAGTCCTTCGAACTGGATTGGGTACCTTAAAACTCTATCTTGGGTTTCATTCATTGCCTTGTTAAGTGTAGAGTACGTTTCCCCAATCTTCGCTTTCTTTGCACGACTATCATCCTCTGCACAATCAGCTCGATGCGATTCTCTTACCCAGCCTTCCTATGCTATGTTCAGCCTTTCGGAGGTTTCCTTCAGTTCCTTCTTCAGTTTCTCTATCTCCTCGGTCTTATATTCAGTTTGACCCTTCTCATGGACCAAATCCCATTCTATATTTGCCAGTCGAGAGTGAAGAGTTGAAATCTCCATCTCCTTCTCCTTTAGAGTAATATGCTGAATAACCGCTCGCTCAGTTAAATCCTGGACCTCGTCTCGTAACTCCACGTTACGGTCGTATAACATGTCATACATCTTAGCATCAACAGTGTACCGTGGTAACTCCTCTTCTTCCTCTTCCTCAACAAATTCCTCCTCAAGATCCTCCTCAGGATCAGTCTCGGACTCATTCTCCTGACCAACAATGGTGATCAATGGAGATGACTCCCTCTGTACCAGCTGCTCCCTAACGACATGAATGTCTCGGGGCTCCTCCTCTGTCAGTACTATAGGTACATGGGGTTCCTCCTCAACTTGACTAGCTTCTCCAACATTCGACATCCTGACAACAAAATTTTTAAGTTTTTGTTATTAAGTCGTATCATCTAACGCATACTTTAACACAGAAACACATAACATCTTTTATTATCTTTAATGAATTACATAAATTCATTCCTTATAACTCGATAAGAGTTTTCCATCACTATCTTCTTTCTATAAGGCTACTACCTAAGGTTGTTCCCCCACCTAAGGTTCATAACCTACATCTTTGATACCAACCTGTGACACCCCCAAATCCGGTACTTCGAATCCACGGGATTTGGTGTTCACTGTACAAATATCATCTATCTATCTACCCATAATAAATGCAAACCATGTAATAGATAGAAATAAAAATCTTCCCCTTATAGGGTTGCATCATCTAAATCATAAACATAATCCCAGGTTGAACTAACCTTAAACATCTGTGCAGAAATATAAACAATAAGTATTAAACAACATCATTAACTCAAGTCTAACATAAATACATCATCAAATAAAATAACAAGTCTTCAACACTTGCTAACTTTGCCCTTGCGTTTACTAGTGGAAAGTTTGTCAGTTCTTTCGTTCTTAACTGCAATGTTATTATAAAGCAAGAGTGAGCACTATTGCCCACAAGTATAACAATGAAATAACAGTATAATAACATGCGAGTGAATTAAAGACATCTGAATAAAAGTTCAACTTTTGAATCAAGAATGAATAACAAGAATCAAAAGAATTTTGAGGGTCATAAGACCTTGAACTATGTCCTAGGTTAACAAGGGTTATACTTGAAACCTTTAACAGTCATAAGACTATGGACCTTTCTTCTCATACTTAGGGGGATCAGCCCTTAGTACCATACTGTGCACAATATCTTAACGCTAACGCATAAGTAAATCCCTTTACAGGGTTGTTCATCTCAGTTTGACATTCGAGTCCGCACCAAAGGAAGTTTTGTTTGGATAATTTATCAAGGGTTCTGAAATTTAGAACGCTCATCAACTATGGACTAGTCGAATCAATAAGGGTTCGCTAGTTTAATAAGGTTTAATAATAATGATATTCAAATTGAATAATAATCTCAGGAAGTATACAATAGGACAATTATTGTATAACTGAATCATGGTTTGAAAAGATAAACAATCTTTAATATAACATTTGAACTTGAATAATAGTAATGATAATTTACTCGAGGTAAATAATAAACTTGAACAATAATGACAAGTAGTGTTAGGAAAACTTGCCTCGTGCGTAGGCTAAACGATTACTACTTCTGTTCACCACAAATCCTACACACATACCATATGTATTCACGACATTCATTAGTTACATTTTCACTTAATTATTTAATATAAACTCCACTTTATTTAACAAATCATTACCCTTCTAATTTAATTACTTAATTAAATTAGAATATTTTCATTCTCCTACTATTATTACACTCGAATAAATTATTTCATAATAATTTCCATCGAATATCTATTTTATTCAATAAATATCTCAATTAAAATATTTTAATAATAATTTTCATCGAATATATATTTTATTCCATAAATATCTCAATTAAAATATTTAATTTATTTTATAAATATTTTAATAATAATTTTCATCAAATATTTATTTTATTCCATAAATATCTCAATTAAAATATTTAATTTATTTTATAAATATTTTAATAATTTTCATCAAATATTTATTTTATTCCATAAATATCTCAATTAAAATATTTAATTTATTTTATAAATATTTTAATAATAATTTTAATCAAATATTTATTTTTTTTATTTTTTTTTATTTTTTTTGACCGCTGAGGCGGGGTAATTTAGTTTGGTAACGCCCGTCGGGGGCGGGGTTACCCATGCTCATTTTCTGCAGTTTCTGTAGTTTTGCAGTTCGCGAACATAACAAGGCCAAATTAGGCCAAAAATCAATCACACGTAAAATTATACATGAATATGGCCATAACTTCCAATTAGTTATTTTTATACTAATTTAGACTTACCCAATCATTGTAATACATATATAATCATTACTTAACCAATCTAACATGATTTTTAACAAGTTACAACACATAATTTGCAAAATCAACACATTTACTTCCACTGTTCTTGATGTTCTTGAAGGTTTTGAAAATAAAAAAAAATGAAAATTGTCACTACGGATTCGTTATAACACCGAATCCGTTTATTTAAACTTTGGTCTCTTCGTATCAACATGCATAACAACATACGAATGTAAAATTTAGGGATAATATACATTCAATACATGAAATATCACGTATATGGCCATATGGCCAAAACCCAAACTCTGTAAATTTTGAAATAGCAATTCATAGTATTATGAAACTGATGACATGATAATTCACGTAATATATATATATATAATCAAATACGATTTGATATATCTTAACCCATATATAAACTCATAATCAAACCCTTTTTCAATTACAGAGATTTTACAAAATATATGAAAGCCATTTTTATAAAAACTAAATGACGTAACTTTAAAATTTGGGAAGAAGGGATTACCCTTGAATACTCTGCTTAGATTACACAGGGTGACAACAATTCCCAATTTCTCACACTTCTTCACCTTTAATCACAGTATTCACAATCTCTCTCAAAGTTCTCAAATTCTCTCTGCCTCTCTGCTTTTCCAGACTTAGAATAATAATAATAAAAGAAGACGTAATATAACAGAGGGAGAAGAGAACTGATGCGCGTAATGGTCAGTTAACCTAAACATGGGTAACTGCTTCCAACCACTACTAGGGCCTTGTTTGACAACCCTTAATTGATTCAAAGTCATTTAATTTAATAAAGCTTTATCATATAGTTTGAAAATGTCACACTCCTTATAAAATAAATCCAATATTTTATTTAATATATTTTAAATAAAATATAATAATTTCTCATAAATTCACATAGTCACATAAATAATTTTCTCATTAATAAATAATGTCAAATTATTAATTCTCTAATTAATAATTAAATTAATTAAAATACCAATATGCTTATTAAATATTTCTTTTAATACAATAAGCTCACATAATCACATACTTTGATAATAAAAACTCTCTACATTAATTTAATAAATGTAATACATATAATTAAATTAATCTACCACAATTGCGTCAATTAATTATTTAATATAATAATTAAATCATTTAAAAATATTTATTTAATTCAATAAATATTAAAATTAATTACAAAATTCTCGTTCGTCACACTTTACATGTTCTTCACATATAACTTTACTTATGTATAGATGATACTTATGATCACATAAGTTCTTAATTCACTTTTCTTAATAAACTTATTACAAGTTCATAATTTTCATACTAACATTCAAGGTTAACTTATAATAAGTTTATAACTTTTATAAGTTCAAATGAGTTATTGCCAACTTATATGGCTTAAGTTCATGACTTACACATTCTTCTTGCTTCTTATCATTCATGTTTCTTAATCCATCTTTTCTTATCAACCTATCATGGTAGAGATAGAAGATAATTTAGAGAAGAAGTCTTACTTTTGAATTCTTGGTAAGGTAGCTTTCTTCTTCTTCTTACAAATGAAATGACTTATTTGTAGCTTATTCTCTCTAACACTTAAGCACTTTGCAATATGTTGGATTATTTGAACAAGTGTTAACTGACTTGTAAGCCTCCTATATTTATAGAAGTTGCAAAGCTAGGGTAGTTTAGTCATTAAATCTCCCCACCTCCTTTAAGTCACCTCCTTACTATTCATTACTTGTTAATCACAACACTTATCATATGCTTGGCCATTACTTCAAAGTCTTGGTCACCACATTAACTTGATCATTACACATTTAATTTGATTACCAAGTTAAACCATATTAACATGGTTTGCCCCATGGGTCAATTAATTCCTTGGACTCTAGCTTGGGCTTGGACCAACTAAATCTTTGGGCTTTTGCAATAATAAACCTTACTTGTTTATTAATAAAAAATTGGGCCTCACTATTTAATTCACTTGGACTTATAATAATTGTTAACCAATCTTCCAAGTCCATTAATATTTCTTAATACACACACACACACACATATATATATATATATATATATATATATATATATATATATATATATATATATATATAGTTTATGTATCATTTTCGTATTCTAATTCACATGTAATTTATATATGATATTTCATCCTTCATACAAACTCATATAATACTTCGTATTATACTTGTTTTCATTACTTTTTATAATACCCAAGCATCATACCATGATTACTTATTTATTACTACTTCGCCTTCCTTAACGTTTATAAATTAAGTCCGCAAGCGAAATATTACATTTTCCATAACTAGATTTTTATTTCATTATCCATCTTACCTTGTTATTCCATCATTACGTATTTCTCGAAAACTCAAAAATATATCCCGAGCAGATACCGATGAATAGTGTTTTTCAGAAAATTTCTCGAAAAACTTTTAGTTTCGTCTTGGAAATTCAAACACTTTAATTCATCCACATAGCTCAAATACTACGACATTCTAACATCGATAGGTTATACAATGACAACCATCTTGATAACACATAGAATATGATTTTATTATTATTTAATTTAATAAAATCATTTTACAATAAGATCCGAATTTCTCGGTCGTTACACATGCCAATACTTGCGTGATAACTATTATTATATACAAACTCAACCAATGGTAAATGGTCATCCCAATTTCATTTTCGTAATCTTGATTGACAAAAAGTGTGCCGACTTCGTCAATCAATTGACAATCACCCAGATGGCGTCGTAACCTTGCCGAGTCGTTGGAAGACCTACCACAAAATCCATTTCATATGTTCCCATTTCCATTCCGGTATCTCCAACAGTTGTAACAATCCGCTTGGTCTTTGATGTTCAGCTTTAACTTTTTGACATGTTAAACATTTTGCCACACACTCAGCCACGTCCTTCTTCATATTCGGCCACCAGAAATGATGTTTGAGATCTTGGTACATTTTTGTACTTCCAGGGTGAATCGAATATCTTGAGTTATGAGTGTCAGTCATAATTTGCTCTTTAACTTATAGTACTGGTGGAACCCAAATTGTCCCTTCGAATCGAAGTAACCCTTCTGAATCAATTTTAAAAAAAATTCCTCACCTTTAGATACTTTTCTTCTTATCTCTTCGCAGTTCCCATCCTAAAGTTATGCATTCTTTACCTTATCTACCAACGTTAAACGGTTTCCCATCTCGAACAATTTTTCATCTGCTTCTGTCAGATATTTAATTTCCAACTCCATCTTTTCCATTTCTGACACCAACTTCTCATGAGTAGTCAGTATGATTATTTTCTTGCGTCATTTTCTACTTAAGGCATCTGCAACAACATTCACCTTTCCGGGATGATAGAAAATCTCACAGTCATAGTCTTTTATCAATTCTAACCATTTTCTTTGTCGCATATTCAAATCCTTATGTGTAAAGATATACTTCAGACTTTTATGGTCTGTATATATTTCACACCTCTCTCCATAAAGATAATGTCTCCAAATCATCAGGGCAAATACCACCGCGACCAATTCTAAATCATGAGTCAGATACCCTTTCTCATAATCATTCAATTGACGTGATGCATAAGCAATAACTCTGTCGTTCTGCATAAGCACACAACCTAGTCCTTTATGTGATGTTTCACTGTATACCACAAAATTCCCTGTGTCATCAGGCAATGACAACACAGGTGCTGAACTCAATCTCTTCTTTAACTCTCGAAAACTTTCCTCACATTTCTCCGTCCAAATAAACTTAACTACCTTTCTAGTTCAATTCGTCAACGGAGTTGCGATCTTGGAAAAGTCTTGAATAAAACGCCTATAGTAACCTGCCAATCCTAAGAAACTCCTTACCTCTGATGGTGTCTTCGGCTGATCCCAATTTATTACAGCTTCCACTTTTGATGGATCTACCGAAATTCCGTCCTTTTTAATAGCGTGCCCGAGAAACTGTACACGTTCCAACCAAAACTCACATTTTGAAAATTTAGCGTACAACTTCTCTTTTCTCAATGACTCTAATGTCACTCTTAAGTGTTCAACATGTTCCTCTTTGATCTTGGAATATACCAATATATCATCAATAAACATCACCACAAACTTATTCCAACATAATAATAAAGAATGGAATAACAGAAGTTCTCTTCATGAATACGAAAGAAATAATACCCCTTACGAGTACAACAAATAATATCCCTTACCTTAGAAGAAACTGGATATTGGAGTAGTGAAGTAGAAGAATACTTTTCTTCTTTCTTTCTATAGTTTCCCTCTCTAGAGTTTCAATGAATTCGTAAGAAATAATGAAGAAATGTGCTTCTATTTATAGGAGAATGGACTGAATAGTAACAAATTCATGAACGGTCCAGATTGATTAACTTTTAAATGGACGGTCCATATTGATTTACTATTAAAACTTAAAGCAACGAGCCATACTAATTTACTATTAAAACTTTAAACCAGCGATCCATATTGATTTACTATTATAACTTTCCACCAGCGGTCCATATTGATTTACTATTATATCTTCAACCAACGACCCATATTGATTTACTATTATAACTTCAACCAACGGTCTGAAAAATTATCACATCTCTTCATGGAATAATATTGTACCCAAAAATGATTTGGACCGAAAAGAAATATATTTTTTGGGTGAATAGTACCCAATGAATAGTACTTCAAGAATAGTACCCCGTGAATAGTACCCCGACATGAAAAGTGTCTCAAATACCTGAGTGAACAATACTAGAGTGAATAGTAATCGTGTGAATAGTAACCCGTGAATAGTACTCCGACACGAAAAGTGTCCCAAATACCCGAGTGAACAATACTAGAGGAATAGTAACCGGGTGAATAGTAACCCATGACTAGTACTCCGACACGAAAAGTGCCCCAAATACCCGATTGGTCAATATAACCTCCAGACATCAATTATTATGAAATAAATGTCGATTTCTACTAACACTAATAATCCCAACACAGTGGAACTATCAATTTCATCTTTAATCAACACGAACTTATTCATCATTAATATTATAACTCATTATATTTAACAACCAGGTCATTCCCAAGAAAGAGGGGGATTTCGGATGAGGATTTTTCCTTATTAGCGCAATTAGGTGACCAAACCTCTCCTTGACAGAACTTCTAGACATTGTCAATATTAAAAATAATAATATGAATAACTTTGCCGTCTCAATTATTGATTTAATAATATAACATATTATATAGATGATACTGCGACAATAAATGAATCAATAATATGAGAGATATGATGCAGCAATTACTGTAGCAGTAATTGAGTATAACTGAGTGACTTATTACGTAAGCATCAATAATCAATACCGTGTGCTACTATGCAACCACGCGTATTACTGTACTTTTACTACCGAGTTGTTCAACAGTTTTAACGGTAACAATTTCGCCGTTATTTTTATAAAAATATTTTTGTCGTTTTCTCAATCCGACAATAATTCCGTTGTGGGGTCCACCAATGATTGTACCGTCGTACGGATATTCCCCAACAAAAAGAATATTCCCCGACCAATCGAATATTATACAACAACTTGCATACTTTATTAACAATAGAAATCTATTAACAATATCATGCTCTAGGGTAGGCTAAGAAGTCTTCAAGAATACGTCAGGAAATTTATTAACAATAAAAATATCTTTCAAAACTGTGACTCTCATCCAAGACTTGGATAGCACGTCACATTGATACCTATCAACTAGCCACCGTTATTCACAACGTCCCCTACGAAAAGTTCGTCTTTGGTGCATTCCACACAAGGAAGTCACCAGCGAAAGGCTCATGACTCTTTACTTATGACTTGATATGACAATGATAGACTTTAGTGGTTTGGTTGCTTGAATTCGCATAATAGGTTGGTTAGAAATATGAAAGCTAACAACCTTACGAAAAGTATGATGAGTAGTTAACCAATCGATTCCTAAAATCACATCAGAGGCAAGTATTTTCAAAGAGATAAGATCGACATGTAACGTGAAAGTGTCGATTTAAATCAACAAGATCTATAAACAGTGGAGGTAACGAAGGTTTCTACTATCAAAGTTTCAACCAATAAGTCAAAGTCTAATTTCTCCGACGTCAAATTTAAACGTTGAGCGCAAGAAAGAGAGATAAAATGTGAGACCCTGAATTTTATGAAATAAAAGTATTCAATTTTTCTATTTTAGTAAATGGTTAAATTGATAAAAGGTTAAAGTTAAGGGTTATATGTGAATTTTTTTTAAGTAGACAAGTTGTCATAAAATACCCGGTTACTATTCACTCTAGTATTATACACTCGGTTATTTGGGACACTTTTTATGTTGGAGTACTATTCACGAGTTACTATTCACGAGTTCCTATTCACAAGATACTATTCACCCGAAGAAAATATATTTCTTTTCGGTCCAAATTATTTTTGGGTACAATATTATTCCATGAAGAGATGTACTAATTTTTCAGACCGTTGGTTAAAATTATAACATAAAAGCTTTTTATATAAAACATAATACTTTTATAAAGTTATTATATAAATAGAATATATTATATTCTATTATGCATAGTGTTTTACATAGTAAAATCTTTTTATATAAAACAGAATACTTTATTAAAGTTATTCTATAAATAGAATGTATTATATTTTATTATGCATAGTGCCTGCATACTGTTTGCATAGTAAAAATCTTTTTATATAAAATAGAATATATTATATTTTATTTAAAAGATTTTACTTTAAATATGGACCGTCCGATTAAAGTAAATCAATCTGGACCGTTCATGGATTGGTTACTATTCATTCCATTCTTCTATAAATATAAGCTCATTCTTTCATTATTTCTTATGAATTCACTGAAACTCTAGAGAGAGAAACTATAGAGAGAATTCTTCTTCTATAATCTTGAGCGTATTTCTTTAGAGTTTAAGAAAACTTTTAGAGTAGTGCAAGTTTTCTTCGAGTATATCCTCGCCCTACTAGTCGGAATACTCTTATTTGAAAGGTAAAGGGATATTATTATGGTAAGGGATATTATTTGTTGTACCCGTAAGGGGTGTTATTCTTTCGTATTCATGAAGAGAACTTCTGTTATTCCATTCTTTATTATTATGTTGGAATAACCTGTATGCGCGGTTTACCCTATACTTGGTGGAATGACCTGTATATGCGGTTTACCCAATACTTGGTGATCTTCTTCTGTTATTCCATTCTTTATTATTCTGTTGGAATAACATGTATACGCGGTTTACCCTATACTTGGTGGAATGACCTGTATATGCGGTTTACCCAATACTTGGTGATCTTCTTCTGTTATTCCATTCTTTATTATTGTGTTGGAATAACCTGTTTATGCGAAGTACCGCATACTTGGTGAAATTCATTTATTATTCCGTTCTTTATTATTCTGTCGGAATATCCTGTCGGTATTAATTTCACCTGACCTGGTTCCATTATTTATTATTCTGTATATAATATTCTGTCAGAATATCCTGTCGGTGTGAATTTCACTTGACCTGGTTCCATGATTTATTATTCTGTTGGAATAACCTGTATACGCGGATTACCGTATACCTGGTGAAGTCTGTTGTTATTTCATTCTTTATTATTATGTTGGAATAACCTGTATATGCGGATTACCGTATACCTGGTGAAGTCTGTTCTTATTCCATTCTTTATTATTCTGTTGGAATAACCTGTATACGTGGATTATCGTATACCTGGTGAAGTCTGTTGTTATTCCATTATTTATTATTTCATTCTTTACTATTCTGTCGGAATATCATGTCTGTGCATTTTATGCCGGACCTAGTTCTATTATTTATTATTCCGCATTTATTATTCTATTGGAATAACCTGTTTGTGCGGATTATGCACGCATGGTGAAATTCTTCAGTTATTCAATTCTTTATTATTATGTTGGAATAACCTGTCTATGCGAAGTACTGCATACATGGTGAAATTCTTTTATTATTCCATTCTTTATTATTATGTTGGAATAACCTGTCTATGTGAAGTACTGCATACATGGTGAAATTCTTTTATTACTCCATTCTTTATTATTATGATGGAATAACCTGTCTATGCGAAGTACTGCATACATGGTGAAATTCTTTTATTATTCCATACTTTATTATACTGTTGGTTATGGGTTTTATAGTTGTATGTATTTGACCTGTAGTGCAAAGATGATATGTTGTTTAATATCTTTGGCCTGTATTGAAAAGATGATCTGTTGTTTGATAGCTTTGACCCGTAGTGCGAAGATGGACAGGTGTATGACATGATCATGACCACTAGTAATAATAACGAATATCATTGGCCGTATTACATGGATAATTCAATGATGTGATTGGAAGGATCATAACCATTAGTTAACTGTTGAATGTCTTTGGCCGTAGTGCACTGACAGACATTTGATTGGTATGATCATGACCATTGGTTTTATAGTTGAATATCTTTGGCCCGTAGTGAAAAGATAGACAACTGATTGGTATGATCATTGTTATTACATTTGAATATCTTCAGCCTTTGGGGTAAGGATATTGAGTAAACATTCTATTAATCCTTTGTGACAAGGAGAAATTGTTGATTTACATGATTATAAATATGAATTGTGAACTTAATTAAAATCTTTAGTGGTTCAGGTGAAGACAGGTGATGAAAGTTCTCTTTGTCTTGGGTACAACAAAGAACTGTTGATGAGTATTACATGAATGAAATATTAAAGATGGACTTTTAATTTGGGGGAGAAAGCAGACATTATGTTATACTTGACTTTTCTAATGGATCGTCGATTCCGCTGCAATTATGGTTGAAAAGTTTTATTATCTACCATATATTCTAAATCTCTGATTTATTCTGATAAAGGCTGTTGATAAATTAATTATCTTAGCCATGATATTCTTCACTGGGCTAGTTGTGCTCACCCTTTTGCTTCACAATTTCTTTCAGGTAAGAAGAGTGTAGCTGGGTCGACCGGGGATAACAGGGAAATAGTGTGATGGTTCGAGACTGTCGAAGTTTCTCAATACATTATAAAATGGCATGACATACAATAGATAATTGTATTGAAGACCTAAGATGTGTGTGTCGTATTTTATATATCACATAATAATTGATTTTGGCGAACAACAGTAGGGTGATGAGAACCCGAGTTTGAATGCGTCAAAAGTGCACCTCATTAGATTGAATATGATAATAATATTCTCGTTCTTCTTTGGGGTCTTAAAATATTTGCTGCTGTATTTTATATGGCATTGTAACAATTTGAGTTTGGATACTGTCTACGAGACAATATTGTATTAAAACTCACAGTTAACTGTGGTCGTATTTTATACGACAGTTCAACAGTTGTATAAATGAAGTTTGTATTTGATTTTTATAATGTGATATCTGGCGACTCAGAATGGGTGATGTATACCTATTTTTGGGGGCGTCACAATTGGTATCATAGCTTAGGGATATGGTCGCTGGAGGATATAAGACTCTAGAACTAGGATGGGAGAGACGAGCTATATACTTCGCTAGTGTGTGACTTACCTAAGATGAAATTGTTTACTTGATAAGTTGACAAATTGTGATATGTTAATTAACCTTTGTTTTGAAACTATATTCTAGAATAATATCTGAAATATAGGAGATGAAAAATGGGAAAATCATGATAGCGAGGAAATTACCGGGAAGGTACAATCTAAAAAGAAAGCAAGGTATTCTCATCTCTTCGAATATTAGGTACGCACATAAATTTTGAGGGCGAAATTTCATAAGGAGGGGAAATTGTGAGACCCCGAATTTTATGAAATAAAAGTATTCAATTTTTCTATTTTAGTAAATGGTTAAATTGATAAAAGGTTAAAGTTAAGGGTGATATGTGAATTTTTTTTAAGTAGACAAGTTGTCATAAAATACCCGGTTACTATTCACTCTAGTATTATACACTCGGGTATTTGGGACACTTTTTGTGTCGGAGTACTATTCATGAGTTACTATTCATGAGTTACTATTCACGAGTTACTATTCACGAGCTACTATTCACCCGAAGAAAATATATTTCTTTTCGGTCCAAATCATTTTTGGGTACAATATTATTCCATGAAGAGATGTACTAATTTTTCAGACCGTTGGTTGAAATTATAATAGAAAGGCTTTTTATATTAAACAGAATACTTTTATAAAGTTATTCTATAAATAGAATATATTAAATTCTATTATGCATAGTGTTTTGCATAGTAAAATCTTTTTATATAAAACAGAATACTTTATTAAAGTTATTCTATAAATAGAATATATTATATTTTATTATGTATAGTGTTTGCATAGTGCCTGCATAGTATTTGCATAGTAAAAATCTTTTTATATAAAATAGAATATATTATATTTTATTTAAAAGATTTTACTTTAAATATGTACCATCCGATTAAAGTAAATCAATCTGGACCGTTCATGGGTTGGTTACTATTCATTCCATTCTTCTATAAATAGAAGCTCATTCTTTCATTATTTCTTACGAATTCACTGAAACTCTGGAGAGAGAAACTATAGAGAGAATTCTTCTTCTATAATCTTGAGCGTATTTCTTTAGAGTTTAAGAAAACTTTTAGAGTAGTCCAAGTTTTCTTCGAGTATATCCTCGCCCTACTAGTCGGAATACTCTTATTTGAAAGGTAAAGGGATATTATTTGTTGTACCCGTAAAGGGTGTTATTCTTTCGTATTCATGAAGAGAACTTCTGTTATTCCTTTCTTTATTATTCTGTTGGAATAACTTGTATGCGCGGTTTACCCTATACTTGGTGGAATGACCTGTATATGTGGTTTACCCAATACTTGGTGATCTTCTTCTGTTATTCCATTCTTTATTATTCTGTTAGAATAACATGTATGCGCGTTTTACCCTATACTTTGTGGAATGACCTGTATATTCGGTTTACCCAATACTTGGTGATCTTCTTCTGTTATTCCATTCTTTATTATTATGTTGGAATAACCTGTTTATGCGAAGTACCGCATACTTGGTGAAATTCTTTTATTATTCCGTTCTTTATTATTCTGTCGGAATATCCTGTCGGTGTGAATTTCACCTGACCTAGTTCCATTAGTTATTATTCCGTATTTAATATTCTGTCGGAATATCCCGTCGGTGTGAATTTCACTTGACCTGGTTCCATTATTTATTATTCTATTGGAATAACCTGTATACGCGGATTACCGTATACCTGGTGAAGTCTGTTATTATTTCATTCTTTATTATTCTGTTGGAATAACCTGTATACGCGGATTACCGTATACCTGGTGAAGTCTGTTGTTATTCCATTCTTTATTATTCTGTTGGAATAACCTGTATACGTGGATTACCGTATACCTGGTGAAGTCTGTTGTTATTCCATTATTTATTATTTCATTCTTTACTATTCTGTCGGAATATCCTGTCTGTGCGTTTTACACCGGACCTGGTTCTATTAGTTATTATTCTGTTGGAATAACCTGTCTGTGCGGATTACGAACGCTTGGCAAAAATCTTCAGTTATTCCATTCTTTATTATTATGTTGGAATAACCTGTCTATGCGAAGTACTGCATACATGGTGAAATTCTTTTATTATTCCATTCTTTATTATTATGTTGGAATAACCTGTTTATGCGAAGTACTGCATACATGGTGAAATTTTTTTATTATTCCATTCTTTATTATTATGATGGAATAACCTGTCTATGTGAAGTACTGCATACATGGTGAAATTCTTTTATTATTCCATACTTTATTATACTATTGGTTATGGATTTTACAGTTGTATGTCTTTGACCTGTAGTGCAAAGATGATATGTTGTTGAATATCTTTGGCCTGTAGTGTAAAGATGATCTGTTGTTTGATAGCTTTGACCCGTAGTGCGAAGATGGACAGGTGTATGACATGATCATGACCACTAGTGATAATAACGAATATCCTTGGCCGTATTACATGGATAATTCAATGATGTGATTGGCAGGATCATGACCATTAGTTAACTGTTGAATGTCTTTGGCCGTAGTGCACTGACAGACAATTGATTAGTATGATCATGACCATTGGTTTTATAGTTGAATATCTTTGGCCCGTAGTGCAAAGATAGACAACTGATTGGTATGATCATTGTTATTACATTTGAATATCTTCAGCCATTGGGGTAAGTATATTGAGTAAACATTCTATTAATCCTTTGTGGCAAGGAGAAACTGTTGATTTACTTGATTATAAATATGAATTGTGAACTTAATTAAAATCTTTAGTGGTTCAGGTGAAGACATGTGATGAAAGTTCTCTTTGTCTTGGGTACAGCGAAGAACTGTTGATGAGTATTACAGGAATGAAATATTAACGATGGACTTTTAATTTGGAGGAGAAAGCAGACATTATGTTATACTTGACTCTTCTAATGGATTGTTGATTCCGCTGCAATTATGGTTGAAAAGTTTTATTATCTACCATATATTCTAAATCTCTGATTTATTCTGATAAAGGCTGTTGATAAATTAATTATCTTAGCCATGATATTCTTTACTGGGCTAGTTGTGCTCACCCTTTTGCTTCACAATTTCTTTCAGGTAATAAGAGTGTAGCTGGGTCGAGCAGGGATAACAGGGAAATAATGTGTTGGTTCGAGACTGTTGAAGTTTCTCAATACATTATAAAACGGCATGACATGAAATAGATAATTGTATTGAAGACCTAAGATGTGTGTGTCGTATTTTATACGTCACATAATAATTGATTTTGGCGAACAACAATAGGGAAATGAGAACCCGACTTTAAAAGTGTCAAAAGTGCACCTCATTAGAATGAATATGATAATAATCTTCTCGTTCTTCTTTGGGGTCTTAAAATATTTGCCGTTTTATTTTATATGGCATTGTAACAATTTGAGTTTGGATACTCTCTACGAGACAATATTGTATTAAAACTCACAGTTAACTGTGGTCGTATTTTATACGACAGTTCAACAGTTGTATAAATGAAGTTTGTATTGGATTTTTATAATGTGATATCTGGCGACTTAGAATGGGTGATGTATACCTATTTTTGAGGGAGTCACATAAAAGAATGGGTAGAACCAGTATCTAATAAGGTATAGACTTCGCAAGAATTTATAATTAACTAACACGTGCTAACTTCGTTCGGGTCACTCACTTTTTGAGAAGTCACAAAAAATGCTCTTCCTGAAACCACCGACTTTGTTTTGTCCGTATCCGCCTTTGGTACCACCGTCCCAGCTGGACTTGACTTTGGTGCACGAAAAAATCGGGCTAGGTGACCTTCTTTTCCATAATTGTAACATGCTTTGGACTGCATCACGCAGTTTGGACTGATATGTCCCTCCCCTCCGCATTTGAAGCATACGATTGGCGATCGTTCTCATTCCTTAACAGGTGCTGGTGTTGTTTTCTTTCCATCATTATTGAACCTTCTCTTCTTGAAATTTCCACTTCTATTATCTTGGCCATGATTACCACCGAAGTGGTTACCATTCTTGGCATGATAATTTACCCCACGATGGTTATCATTATTTCCACCGGTACAATTATTATCGTGTTGTTGGTCGCTACCTTTTGGTTGAGCTGACTAAACGGTCTCATGTGCTTCATTGCTTATCCCAACATTTTTGGATGTCATTTTCAAATACTGCCACAAAACAAGGGTTAATTAACATGTCACATATTATCCATATACTCTGACCGACAAATTAAATACCAAATAAACTTAGGTAGGTCATACTAGCGAAGGAATTCCTCGTCTCTCCCCTCCTAGTTCTTGTCTCACATCTCAGCCAGGGATCATATCCCTAAGCTCTGATACCAACTGTGGCGCCCCCAAAATAGGTATACATCACCAATCTTGGGTCGCCAGATACATGGTACTGAATACAAATACACCTTAATTATACAACAGTCGTGTACAATATGATAAAACATAGGCTGTGAGTTTTAATACAAATATTGTCATCTAGTCAATATCCACACTCAATGGAGTCCTCATTATATTTATTATCACACTATTTCACAGAATAGTGAGGACTACTAATTCACCATCTAGGACCATCACTCTGTTCCCCGACTAGTCCCAGCTACGTTCTCATTTCCTGAAGAAAATAGTGAAAGAAAGGGTGAGCTCAACTGGCCCAGTAAGAAATATTATGACTAAGATAATGCATCAATACACTACAGGCCACTGAGGACTTTTACCACATCATCCGTCATATTACGGTCATGATTATACCGCATAATCCCTGGTCATAATCATACTAAGTCCATCTATGCACGTAAGCCAAAGATGACTTTCATTACAATATAAGCATGAGGATAATAACAATGACATAATTATTCAATAAAACAAGTTCAAGAATAAATTTTAAAGATTAATAAGTTAATTTATCCTGAACTCAATAACGTCCAAATTGTCAACATGATACTGCTTTGTGGAGTAAAATTCAAGAATGCTCAGAAGATATTTCCATGAAAAGATACTAGATGAAGCACAAATATCCAAGATATTCTACTAATTTCATGGAGTATAGAAACCAAAACTTTAACAAATTGAGTATAATAGAATATATGAAACTGCAAATGGATTTTCACCCGCCATGAGATAATCCACGTATACAGATCATTTCCACAATTTAATAAGGAATGAATACAAAGGATCATTCACCATGCATGTGGTAATCCACATAGACAGGTTATTCCAACAGAATAATAAAGAATGGAATAACAAAATGATTCACCATACGTACGATAGACTACATAGACAGGTTATTCCCAACAGAATAATAAATAATAGAACCAGGTCCAGCGTAAACGCACAGACATGGTATTCTGATAGAATAATAAATAATGGAACCAGGTCCGGCGTAAACGCACAAATAGGATATTCCGACAAAATATTAAATAATGGAACCAGGTCCGGCGTAAACGCACAGATAGGATATTCCGATAGAATAATAAATAATGGAACCAAGTCCGGCATAAACGCACAGACATGATATTCCGATAGAAGAATAAATAATGGAACCAGGTCCGGCGTAAACGCACAGACAGGATATTCCGACAGAATAATAAAGAACGAAATATTAGAAGAATTTCACCATGTATGTGGTGCTTCGCATAAATAGGTTATTCCAACAGAATAATAAGAATAGAATAACAGAAGAATTTCACCATGTATACGGTACTTCACATATACACGATATTCCAACATAATAAAAAAGAATGGAATAACAGAAGTTCTCTTCATGAATACGAAATAAATAATACCCCTTACGAGTACAACAAATAATATCCCTTACCTTAGAAGAAACTGGATATTGGAGTAGTGAAGTAGCAGAATACTTTTCTTCTTTCTCTCTATAGTTTCTCTCTCTAGAGTTTCAGTGAATTCGTAAGAAATAATGAAGGAATGAGCTTCTATTTATAGTAGAATGGACTAAATAGCAACTAATTCATGAATGATCCAGATTAATTTACTTTTAAACTGATGGTCCATATTAATTTACTATTAAAACTTAAAGCAACGGTTCATACTGATTTACTATTAAAACTTTAAACCAACGATCCATATTGATTTACTATTATAACTTTCCACCAGCGGTCCATATTGATTTACTATTATATCTTCAACCAACGATCCATATTGATTTACTATTATAACTTCAACCAACGGTCTAAAAAATTATCACATCTCTTAGTCATAATATTTCTTACTGGGCTAGTTGAGCTCACCCTTTCTTTCACTGTTCTCTTCAGGAAATGAGAATATAGCTAAGACTAGTCGGGGAATGGATTGACGGTTCAGATGGTTGCATTAGTAGTCCTCACTATTCTGTGAAATAGCGTATCAATAATTGTAATGAGGACCCCTTTTGAGTTTTTATACTGTCTATTAGATAATAGTTGTATTTAAACTCACAGTATATGTGTTGTCGTATTTTGCATGACAATTGTATTACTGAAGTTGTATTTGTTTTGTACCATGTATTTGGCGACTCAAAATGGGTTGGATGGAATGGACCTATTCTGGGGACGTCACAACGGGAGTATGCGACTTTGTATTGACTACCGAGAATTGAACCATGTCACCATCAAGAATAGGTATCCGCTACCTCACATTGATGACCTGTTTGACCAGTTGCAAGGAGCAAAATTATTTTCAAAGATCGACCTTCATTCTGGATATCATCAGCTGAAGATTAAAACTGAGGATATTCCAAAGACTGCCTTCAGAACTCGGTACGTGCATTATGAATTCTTAGTCATGTCTTTTGGATTGACTAATGCTCTTGCTGCTTTCATGGATATGATGAACCGTGTTTTCAAGGAATATTTGGATCAGTTCGTTGTTGTCTTTATTGATGACATCCTCATCAATTCCAAAAGCCATGAAGATCATGAACAACATTTGAAGCTAATACTTGAAAGGCTTCGTGAAAACAAGCTATATGCCAAGCTAAAGAAATGCGAGTTCTGGCTTGAGGAAGTAGCATTCCTTGGGCACGTGGTGTCAAAACATGGAGTATCTGTTGACCCGGCGAAGATTGAAGCAATACAAAGTTGGGAGCAACCAAAGTCGGTGACCAAAGTACGTAGCTTTCTGGGCTTAGCTGGTTACTATCGAAGATTCGTGGAAGGATTTTCTCGAATCGCTACTCCGTTAACTCAGCAGACTCGTAAAGATACAAAATTCGGTTGGAGCGAGGATTGTGAGAAGAGTTTTCAAGAACTCAAGAGGAGACTCATTTCGGCACCTGTTCTGGCAATACCATCTGGTTCAGATGGATTTGTTATATACAACGATGCTTCAGGCAAAGGGTTAGGATGTGTTCTCATGAAATATGGGAAAGTCATAGCTTATGCCTCACGACAACTCAAAGAATATGAGAGGAATTATCCTACTCATGATCTAGAGTTGGAAGTAGTCATTTTCGCGTTAAAAATCTGGAGACACTACTTGTATGGGGAGAAAGTGGAGATCTATACGGATCATAAAAGCATCAAATATTTCTTCATCCAAAATGAACTTAACATGCGGCAACGACGTTGGCTCAAGCTATTGAAAGATTACGATCATACCATCCAATATTATCCTGGAAAAGCAAACGTGGTAGCTGACGCATTGAGTAGAAGATCATATGCGGGTATGAGTGCAATGTTGTTAACACAAAGGCCCATTTTGTATGACTTGCAAAGGATGGAGATAGAGTTAAAGGCTCCAAGTACCCACGTGATGATATCAAATATACGAGTAGAACCAACTTTAATCGATAAAGTTAAAGTTGCTCAAGCTACGGACATGGAGCTGATGTGTATGAAGAAGAAAGTGCAAGAAGGTGTTATTCCAGAAGCAAGAATCGATGAAGAAGGAATACTTCGAGTCAACTCTAGACTTTGTGTTCCTAACGATTCTGACTTGAAGCATAGAATTATGATGGAGGCACACAACACACCGTTTGCAATCCATCCTTGGAGTACCAAAATGTATCATGATCTTCGACATACATTTTGGTGGAGCAATATGAAAAGAGAGATCGCGGAGTTTATCTCAAAGTGTTTAACTTGTCAACGTGTAAAGGCGGAGCATCAGGTACCAAAGGGTCCATTACAACCACTTGAGATTCTGACATGGAAGTGGGAACACATTACTATGGATTTAATTACAGGTCTTCCTAAGGTTTCTCAAGGCATTGATGCGATTTGGATTATTGTTGATAGATTAACCAAGTCTGCCCATTTCTTGCCTATACGGGAGACTTATTCCCTTGAACATCTTGCTAGTATGTACGTGAATGAGATTGTGAGATTTCATGGCATGCTAAAATCCATAGTTTCGGATCGTGACCCAAGATTCACTTCACAGTTTTGGGTTAGCTTACAGAAAGCTATGGGCACGGATTTACGATTCAGTTCAGCATACCATCCTCAAACGGACGGGCAATCAGAAAGGACTATTCAAACCTTTGAAGATCTATTAAGACTCTATGTCTTAGATTTCAAATGAATTTGGGATAAGTACTTGCCACTGGTGGAATTCTCCTACAACAACAGTTATCAAGCAAGTATAGGCATAGCTCCATTCGAGGCGTTGTATAGACGAAAGTGTCGTTCTCTAGTATGCTGGGATGAGGTGGGAGAATCAACATTGTTGTGACCAAAATTAGTACGCATGACTACAGAAAAGATCCAAATGAATCGACAACATATTCAAACCTCACAAGATTGACAAAAGAGTTATGTTGATCTTCATCGAAAGGATGTGGAATTTAATATTGGAGATCATGTACTGTTACGTATTGCTCCATGGAAGGGAGTTACAAGATTTGGGAAGAGAGGAAAGCTCAATCCACGATTTGTTGGTCCATTTAAAATTCTTGACCGAATAGGAAATGTGGCCTATAGACTCACATTACCTCCAAGCATGTCTCGTGTTCATAATGTTTTTCACATATCTATGCTTCGTAAATATGTGAAAGACGCGAACCACATTATTGAGTTAGAACCAGACGAGATAGCCAACGATTTAACGTACGAGGAGGTACCTGTTAAGATCTTGGATAGGAAAGAGCATGTCCTTCGCACGAAGGTTATACCACAAGTTAAGGTTTTGTGGAGGAACCATGTAATTGAAGAAATGACCTAGGAGTTGGAATCAGAAATGAAAGCGAGGTATCCTCACCTTTTCGAAACACCAGGTACGTACATCAATTTCGAGGATGAAATTTCATAAAGAAGGGAGGTTGTAAGATCCTAACTTATTATAAATAAAATCAAATTTCCTCTATTTATTATTATGAATAATAAGATGTTAATTTGATATAATACTTTGGTTATGGATGAAATGTGTAAATTTTGCAAAATAAGCAAGTGGTTGTAAAATACTCATTGTTGTCGGGGAATATTCGTTTGATCGTGGAATATTCTTGTTGTCGGGGAATATTCGTTTGGTAGCGCAGCCATTTGTGGGCCCCGTAATAGAATAACTGTCGGATGAAGAAAACGACAAGTTTGAGTTTTTATAAATAATGGCGTATTGTTACCGTTAACACAATTGGAATACCTAGTGGTTAAAATACAGTAATACGCGTGGTTGCACAGTAGCACACTGTATTGCACAGTATTGTTGAATTATTGATTTTTACGTAAGAAGGCACTACTCAATAATTGTTACAATAATTACTGTTCAATATTTTATTGATTTAATAATTATTGCGTTGATATTTTATATTATTGTTGTTTCAATAATTGTCATTGCACAGTATTTCCCATTATCAGATCAATAATTCATATTATTTGAATAATATTATTAGATAGCATTATTGGCAATGTCTAGAAAGTTCTGTCAAGGAGAGGTTTGGTCACCTAATTGCGCGCCAGTAAGGAGAAATCCTTATCAGAAAGCCCCCTCTTTCCTAGGAACTACCTGGTTGTCATTATTGTGATTCTATAATATTATTTGTGAATAATTAATTATTAATTTATATGATAAGAAAATATTTATTTGATGCGGATATAAATGATGGATTTATTTTTTTGGTTATAAATGAAGGAATTAATGTTGAGGTGTTTTATCAGAATTTTGTCGGATTAGAGGTATTAAAAGATCAAATCGGTGTCTTAAAGCTCTACTACGTGAGTTATAATTTTAATCTGACCGTTGGATCGTTGTGATTTTTGGATATGTTATACATATATAAGTTGAGTATATATCTACAAATTTTGAACCGTTAAAAAATGAACGAATGATTTGTTATGGATTTTTAGAGATGTTGAAAACCATCCGTTTGTGGATTTTGGATATTTTCTGTTTGGAATTTGGAAAAACTTTCGTCTACAAAGTTGTAGAGAATTTGATTTCGTGTGGAATGGACATAAAATTTGTATTTTTCTGATAAACGGGCTATTTTCTATGAATTACTGAAGTTTCGGAAAATAAAATGATTTTTATTAAATTATGGGTGGGACCCACTTTTGGTTGGTGTTGAATGCATATGGGTTGCTATTTTTCTTCCAAAATGGCTGCTCATCAATTCAATTGAAGCATGCGTAGAGATTTTAAAAAATAATAATATTATTTTATTATTTTAATCTCTTTTGGCATTCTAGCATTTTTCTATAAATATGCGCTTAGGTTAGAATTGAAAATCACACCAGAAACAAGTTTTCTTTCTCTCTATATTGTCGAGCGTAATTTTGTGAGTATTTAGATACTTTGAGAGTTCTATTCGGTACAAGCTTCCTTCGGCTTTATATCTGATATTCTGATCAGAAGTACCGTTATTTTGAGGTAAGGGGTGTTATTTTCTTCATAAATGATATTATTTCTTTCAATATCATTATGCCGAAATATTGGTTTGAACTTTTTATCAAATTTGGAACTTTTTGTGTCTAGGTTACTATTCACGTATACGGCACTATTCACGTATACGGCACTATTTAGGTATACGACACTATTCACGAATACAGCACTATTCACCGAAAAATAATTTTTTTTTTTTATCCAAGATGTCTATTATGGTTACTATCTTTGATTGTATCCATGTTTTGATCTTTATTTTTGAATTCTGCTTTAAAATTGGTTATTATGTAGTATTATTGATCTTGGATAAACTATAATACGAATCCCTAATATTTGTCCTTCTGTCTCACTGGATTCGTTTTCTTTAAGATATTTTTCATCATCCTCAGTCCTAAATGATGATATTATTGAATATCTTTGGCCTGTAGTGCAAAGATGAATGATTAACTGATGAATATCTTTGGCCCGTAGTGTAAAGATGAACAGATGTTGAAATGAACATGACCAACTAGTGATACAAATGAATATCTTTGGCATGTAGTGCAAAGATTAATATTTGAATAAAGATGTATATTGATCGTTGTTACATGGATAAAATATTGACGATGGACTTTTAAATCTTAGAAGATAGTAGAACTCATTCTCTACCTGTCTCTTCTAATGGATTGATGTTTCCGCTGCAGTTATTGATCTAAAACTTGTTGTCTATTATATTCTATCAGATTTTTCCTAGTTGAGGACTAATGATAATTTGTTGTATATTATCTTAGTCATAATATTCTTTACTGGGCTAGTTGAGCTCACCCGTTTCCTTTTTGTTCCATTTTTCTTCTCAGGATGTGAGAACATAACAGAATCTAGTCGTGGTATGGAGTGATGGTTATAGAAAGATGTTTTAGCAGTCCTCACTATTTCTGTAAAATAGTGTATGAATAATTGTAATGAGGACTTATTTGAGTGTGGATATTGTCCAGAAGACAATATTTGTATTTAAACTCACAGTATGTGTTGTCATATTTTACGCGACAATTATATTATTGAAGCTGTAGTTTACTTTCTGTACCATGTATTTGGCGACTCAAAATGGGTGTTGTATACCTATTTTGGGGGCGTCACATCAAGTGTACCAATGTTGTGATCTTTTAGGTGGGTCTGTCATGGGAAAAGATGACTAATTGGTACAAATGGTATTTTTGGGAAATAATATGAGGTTTAGTCTGGTCTTGAGTAAAAGACCAAATCTTTACAAATCATACCGATGATAGTATAGTAGTGGACCTTCATGGTATGATGTGTTTGGTGTATTTGAATTGTATTTCCACTTATAAAAGAGTTTTATTCACAAAAGATCCTTAAATTTAATAACATAATTTCAATATCATGTCATTATTATTAAATTAATCACCTATTATACTTGCATATTATATATATATAATGATTCATAACATGTATTTGTTATAGATTAAAAATGGGCATACACCATCTCTATCGTTCAACATAGGAACCAACAGCCGAGATTAGAATTGAAAAATTCACGTTTGCTACTATTTTCAGCGGCATCCGCTACTAATAGTACTGGATGAGGATTTTTCAGTTCTAATCTCGGTCGTTAGTCCTTATATTGGATGTTAATGATGATGTTTGTCCATTTTTAATTCATAACAAGTACTTGTTATGGATCATTCCCCTATATCAATCCTTATATATAAAAACATGTCCAAGGATGATGTCAAATGACATAAGCAATTCTCAATTAATTGAAAAACTCACTTATTTAACTCACTACAGGAAAAAGGCCTAACAGCGACCGCATATCAGCGACCGCATTCGGTCGCTAATGATCATATGCGACCGACTGCGGTCACTGATATGCGTCGCATAAAATCTAGTTGCTAGAATGCACATCAGCGACCACTATTAGAGACCGACCTATCTGCAATCGATATTAGCGACCTCAATCGTTATTTCGGTCGCTAAGATGAGTCAGTATGGTTCAGGGCCACAGGCTGACGTGGGCCACGTGTCAGCGACTGCCATCAGCGATCGCACGCGATCGCTAATAGTCTCATGTGATTAGTAGTCGCTAATACTTTTCAGCAACTGCATGTGGTCGCTGATGTAAAAAACCTGGAAAACAGATTTTTCTTATTTTGTAGAATTCCCAAAAAACTCTACCTGTTTTGTACCTGCTTTATCCCAACACATATAAACATGCACAACAATATAACATTCATCGTCCATATACTGACACATACACCAAACTAGTATATAAACTATATAAACCTTTAAAAACCATTATGAATTGAATAAATATAAACAAATCTAATGTTTAAATAACATACAAACATCCAAAGAATGAATATAAAAGTACAAGATTCTCAAATAACTACAACTAAATTAGTCATCAAGCATCATTGTCCAAATTAGTTTCTGCTTGATCTTGATCACCCTGTAATTAACAAAATAATAAAACAAGTTACATATATGTTGATACTGGTGTTACGACAATATACAGTTGTTTTTAAACACAACAATATCTATATATAAGTCACTACTTTGATTGTAATTAATAAGATTGATTACCTCGTCGCCATCCCCATGATGTGTTGTCGCTGCTGCCGCCACTGCATTTGCTAACTCATCAGGACTCAAAGCTGCCAGATGGGCGCCTAGTATCTTTAGAAGATCTCGATCTCGACATATTTCTCTCACACAATCAGCAGGAGTATGAACAGTTGGATGACTCGATGACTGTGAAGACTGGGTAACAGAGCTGCATGAGCCACTGAAGGATGGGCGTCATCGTTATCCTTGACCTTTAATATAGTTCTTCTTCACAACACACGCCCTCTCCCATAACTCTTGATCAATTGGCGGACATGGAGTGCCTTCAGGATAGCGCTCATTCAATAAATGCTTATAAGTATCATGTCATTATGTTAACAATTAAATAGTTAAAAATAAATTTTGTAAGCATTGATAAACAAGATCAAGTTGTTAAAACTTATTACCGTTATCTGGATAGCATCAGGCAGACCATCACGGGTGGCCACGTACACATCCAACCAATGGATATGCTAACCTTGAGACTGAGACTCCTATACAAAAAATATTCTAATATTACTAAGTTAAAATGTGATATATATTCTACAATTCATGATTGTAAATATATTAAAACTTGTAAATACATACCCTGGCAGTGATATGTTGCAACTGTGAAATATTGTCGCCCTTGTATGTTCCTTTAGCCTTTTCGCCATCAGTTACACCTGAGGATCTATTGGTGGCGGCAGTCTTTCGTCTTTTCACCCAGCTCTCAGCTCTCCATTGGTCGCACATCTCAGCCCATATGGATTGGGGGCACCACCAGGGGCTATGCTCGTGCATGTAATCCTCTCCATGGCCTGAATGGTCGATCGATGCATTGTGAAGGGCTTTTTGTTGTTCTTTGTTCAAATTGTCTTTGGTGCGGACGACATATGTGACGCCCCCAAAATAGGTATACATCACCCATTCTGAGTCGCCAAATACATGGTACTTAAATCAAATACAAACTTCTTTTATATAATACGTCAACAGTGTAGCTTAGAGTTTTTACACGAATATTATCTCATAGACAGTATTCAAACTCAAATGAAGTCCTCATTATATTTATTATCACACTATTTCATAAAATAATGAGGACTACTATAGCCACCATCTCAGACCGTCACTCTTTTCCCCGACTAGTCCCGGCTACGTTCTCATTTTCTGAAGAGAACAATGAAAGTAAAAGGGTGAGCTCAACTAGCCCAGTAAGAAATATTATGACTAAGATAATGCGGAATAAATTATCGTTAGCCTTAAACATTGTTAAACTGATAAAAATATAATAAACAACAAGTTTAACGGCAGCGGAACAAGCAATCCATTAGAAGTGTCAAATAGAGCATGATATCTACTATCTTCTATGATTTAAAAAGTGTTTCATCAACTTTATCGCTGTGACTCAGCTTCATAAACAAACCACATCATCGAATCATCCATGCACTACGGGCCAAGGATATTCATGTAATCATCAATGGTCATGATCATATCAACAACTATCCATCAATGCACTACGGGCCAATGAGGACTTTTACCACATCATTTGTAACATTACGGTCATGATTATACCGAATAATCCCTGGTCATAATCATACCAATCAATAGTACATCTACGCACGTAAGCCACAGATGACTTTTATCACAATATAAGCATGAGGATGATGACAATGATATAAGAATTCAATCAAACGAGATCAAGGATAAATATTAAAGACTTTAAATTTATCCCGAGTTTTAAAATATCCAAATTGTCAACATGATACTGCTTTATGGAATAAAATTCAAGAATAATATTCATGCATCAAAAAATAATCTTGGACAGAAAAGAAATCAATTTGTTTTTGTGAATAGTACCCCGTGAATAGTACTTTGGGAATAGTACCTCGTGAATAGTACCCTAACACGAGAAATGCCCCCGAATACCCGTGTGATTAATACCCGAGTGAATAGTACCTGAGTGAATAGTAAATCATGGATAATAATCCCGTGAATAGTAACTCGGTATAAAAAGAACCCCGAATCCTCAGGTGATTAATATTCGAGTGAATAGAAACCCGTGAATAGTATCCCAGGTAAAAATATTGATATTTAATAAGAAAGTTCAGATCAATATTCCAATGAGACAATACTGGATGAAGCACAAAACTTAAAGATATTCCACTAATTTCTGGAATTATAGAAGCAATACATACCATAGTAAGTTTAGATTAAAGAATATGAAAAGAAATAATATACGAAACTGCAAATAGATTTTTACCTGTAATGCGGTAGTCCGCGTAGACATATCATTTCCATAATTTAATAACAATTGAATACGAAGGGTTATTCACCAGGTATGCGGTAGTCCGCATAGATATGTTATTTCCACAGAATAATAAAGATTGGAATAACAAAAGATTTCACCATGCATGCGGTAGTCCGCGTAGACAGGTTATTCCCACAGAATAATAAAGAATGTAATAATAAAATATTTCACCATGTATGCGGTAGTCCGCGTAGACATGTTATTCCCACAGAATAATAAAGAATGGAATAACAACACTTACGAGTATTGAAAGAAAATAACTCTCTACATGAATACGAAAGAAATAATACCCTTTACGAGTATTGAACGAAAATAATATTCCTTACTAATATGAAAAATAATATCATAAGCGAATATGAAATAAATAACACCCCTTACCTTAGTAGAAGATTGAATACTAAAGTAGGATAGTAGCAGAATACTCCTCTTCTTTCTCTCTATAGTTTCTCTCTCTAGAGTTTCAGTGAATTCGTAAGAAATTATGAAGGAATGAGCTTCTATTTATAGGAAAAAGGACTGAATAGTAACTAATTCATGAACGACACAGATTAATTTACTTTTAAACGGACGGTCCATATTGATTTACTATTAAAACTTAAAGCAATGGTCCATACTAATTTACTATTAAAACTTTAAACCAGCGATCCATATTGATTTATTATTATAACTTCAACCAACAGTCTGAAAAATTAGCACATCTCCTCATGGAATAATAAGTCAAACTTATAACAAATACCTCATAACAAACCTCTCTATTTATATCAAAAATTGAATAAATAATTACCATAAATCATTTATCTTTAATAAACACATTTTTAATCTATTATTCATCATTAATATTATAACTCATAATATTTAACAACCAGATCATTTCCAGGAAAGAAGGGGCTTTTCGATAAGGATTTCTCCCTATTGGCGCGCAATTAGGTGACCAAACCTCTCATCAATAGAACTTTATAGACATCGATAATATTGCAAATAATAATATGAATAACTTTGTCATCTCAATTATTGATTTAATAATAATAAATATTATGCAAATGATAATGTGACAATAATTGAATCAATAATATGAGAGATATTATGCAACAACTACTGTAGCAATAATTTAATAAACTGAGTGACTTCTTACGTAAGCATCAATAATCAATACCGTGTGCTACTATGCAACCACGCGTATTACTGTACTTTTACCACCGGGTATTTCAACAGTTTAACGGTAAAACTTTCGCCGTTATTTTTATTAAATGATAATTATGTCGTTTTTTAACTACGACATTTATTTCGTTGTGGGGTCCACCAATGATGGTGTCATCGTACAGATATTCCCCGATAAAAAGAATATTTCATATCAACTTGCTTAATTTAAAAAAAATTTGCATATCACCTTTAACTTTAACCCTTTATCAATTTAACCATTTATTAAATAGAATAATAATTATAAGAAAAATGAATACTTTCATTTCATAAAATTCGGAGTCTTACAGCGCACTTCTTCCAGAATAATGTATGTATCACTAGAGCATGCGCGTCCTCCCATGCATCTATACCAAATAAAACAACAATAATAATATTACTAAACAATTATCCTTAGAATATTATATTATCTCTCATAATTAAAAAAACATACCTGAAATTCAGCCCAAACAGCATCCTTGTGGACGATAGGTGTGCTCGCCCACGTAAACACAGGTGTAGGCCAATTCTGTAAGCATGGTTGTGATATGCACATAACGATCTTATTATCTGAAAAATCACTATATTATACAAAAATTTACATCAACGATAAGTAGATATATTAAAACAATTTACATCTAAGTTCTAAAATGATGCAGGACGTACGTGCTATTTAGAGGTGGACAAATCTGAATAAGAATCCGATCATCCGGATTAGTAGGGGCCTTGGGCACATGATTAGGCCCCCCTACCAGTGCCATACTTTTTCTGCGCTGCTTCAAAAGCCATATATATTACAAATTTCAAGATGTTATTATGAGTTATATTTGGTTACATGTATATATGAATATAAAATGACAATAATGACAGGAAATTGCATTTAAATAGTAAAGTACATAAACATGAGAGTGATATAAAGATGTTGGTATGATTTATATTTGATTACATGTAAATATATGAATATAAAATGACAAATGACATTTAAATAGTTATGTACATAAACATGACAATGATATGTTACAAAAAACATGTAATGCTAACCATACATTTCATTTGTTCAAGTGTCAATGTCTGATTCAGAATCATCTTATATACGTATTGCAGATTCATAACCATCATCTGCTTCAGATTCAGTGTCAAATTCAGTCAATAACTCTTCCTCCTCAGTATCAATATAATCTGACATAAGTATTGACTCGGGATCTAATTCATGTGGTTCATCTCTACCATCTAACTGGATTACTTCATTGTCTTCCTCCAAATTTATTATAGTTTGACTATGAAGCATCTGCTCTTGGTAAATCTCCCCCATCAACTACTTCTACACGATTGCGCGCGGGAGTATGAATTACAACTTGCCAATCTGTAGGCGGTCTATCCCTTTTCCTAATAGGACTAGGAGTGTAGTATACTTGTACTATTTGAGTTTGTAAAATAAATGGTTTGTTGGAGTACGCAGACCTATGGAGGTCAATATCGACGATTCTATGTCTGTCAACACGTATCCCTTTTTCTGAATCAAAACAATGACACTTGAACAAGTTAATATGACCCCCGTACGTGCCCTTATACGATAACTCTACGATTTCCTACAACTCCCCATAAAAGGCACGACTAAGCTCATTGTAACAATCTCCTTTGACACACACTCCAAAGTTCGTTGTTCTTTTACCGCGCCCATATGCCTTTGTATGAAATTCACACCCATTTATTTTTTAACCATTGCGGCTGACTTGGTCCCTGTCTGGTCCCATAGCTAAGACTTGTACATTAGCCGAAATCATTGATCCCTCAATTAAAGCCTACAAAACTCCATCTTATTAATTGTAGTCATAGTTAATATGGAGTATATATATATGTCGTGCTTAAGAAATTGAAATTATTTTGTCCTTTAGCCAAAGTGCAAATTTTTTATCACGATTGATTTGAATATCTTTATCAATTATGTTGGGATGCTTCACTTTTAACTCGTTGTAGACACTCAAAATTTTCTGTACGCTTGTCAATAACATTGCAGGAGGACATATTCGTCTTTCAAGAGGGAACCCTGGAAGACAATTCATATCCATTTCGGATACTATCGAAAGATCAGTATCAACCCCAGAACACACACTGGGAGTAACAATTCCTACCTCGGATATAACCCCGAGGCATGCAAATCCAATACCGGAACACACACCAGAGTAGAACGATTAATCTCGGAGATAACCCCGAGGTATCCATTCTCAGTCCTAATCTTGGGAATAGCCACCAACCTTGCTGATCACACCCAAGGAATGCAGTTTCGGCGATAACCCCAGAAATGCTTGTTTCAAATGCAACCAACTTCAATCTCGGTGCTCACAACGAGATACTCAGTACCAACCCAGAGATAACACCGGGAGAAAAGGCACACCTCAGGGATGAAACTGAGGACCTTCAACAATGGCAACAGTCCAATCTCAACGAAGCCCTGAGAAACGTCTGCTTTATCAGCCCAAACCGGCGATAACACCGGTGAGGGGCAACATCGTCATCTCGCCAACGCGATGCCACGCCACGTCGTGTCAATATTTTATACACACATCTCTACACAACGATGTCCCACAAGAATCAAGGAAAACCAATCCCGAGTGATTATTGTGTGGGGTAACGGATGGAATTTGAAGCTTGAAGACCGGAGGGCATCATCACATCTTCAATGACTTCGTACAAACTCTAATCTCATGCCATTGTACAACTCTCGACAAAGGCGGTCCGAAATAGGTCCTGTATACCTCAATCGGATGCCCAGATTTCACTTCTGAAAATTCAAGCGGACATTACAGTGTCTGAGTACACGTACTACGAGACGACCTGACCCGAAAAACTGGGGTGACCCGAGTAGCCTCTGGTACACCTGCGGCTCAGTCACAGGTACACCTGCGGCTCCACCCCCTATTAATAGAGGGTTGGGATGGCCATTTTGAAACAGAAAACAGCGAGGAAGCCCTTCCCAATTTCCTATGTACTCACCCCATACTGAGTGCTTTCTCATTTTAAACACCTGTGAGCTCATATATAGCTACTTTTGTACCTATAAAAGCCAGTATTTATCCATTTTAAAGATAAAAAAGTCTTCTTTGGCAGCCCACTATAAGCCTTCTCACACACTTTAGAGTCTTTCTCTTCATCTTTTCACACACCCTTCTCCACGTTAAGAGTCGTGTTGCTTGTGTTTACCCGGACTTCGGTCTGTGGTTTTATTTTAGTTTGTATATATATATATATATATATATATATATATATATATATGGACTAACATTATCGAGTTATGCCTCGATTGAGCCTAGACTTCGGTCTGGAGCGTTTATTTGCTTATATATATATATGTGTGAACTGTGTGTCGAACTTTGTTCGATGAGCCTAGACTTCGGTCTGGAGCGTTTACTGCTTTAATATATATATATATATATATATATATATATATATATATATACATATTTATATATTTATATATATTAAATGTGTGTCGGACTAGGTTCGATGAGCCTAGATTTTACATCAGGTGCGTTTACTCGCTTTTATATATATATATATATATATATATATATATATATATATATATATATGTCCCACCTAGAGTTCACTTCGTGGTGGTTGATCGCTTTTACAGCTTTCTTTACGTTTCGTCTTGCCTGGAGTTCACTTCGTGGCAATTGATTGCTTTGTACAGCTTTATTTACATTTTGTCCCACCTGGAGTTTCCTCCATGGTGGTTGATAGCTTTTACAGCTTTATTTACATTTCTGATCCCCCATAGAGGTGCTTCGTGGCTGGTGATCATGTCTGTATATATATATTTACAGCTTATATATATATAAATATATATATATATATATATATATATATATATATATATATATATATCTGCTCACTACTTTCATACAAATTGCGGTATCATGTGCGCCTGGGAATCATATGATCACAGATTCAGCCTATTGGATCTAGATTTGGTTCCCGTGATGGACATTTTCAGCTGTAAGCATCTTGTAAATTATTTTGCGGTGTCTGAATTTCCTCAGATGGTTTCCATACCAACGAGGAAGTCGGCATTATTTTATATATTATTTTTGTACGGATGCCACACATCTGTAAAATAAAATCAATCCAGCCGAATACTTAATAAAATGGAAGTGTAAAAGGTCTCAATTACTATTGAGTATCAGGGTTTGGAAAACTTTTTTATAAAACATCATTGCTATATCTTGCTAAAAACTTAATTTTTACATAAATTCAAACCCTGTATATATATATATGTACGAACGAGGCCTCGCACTACTTCCAAATAATAGCACATTGACCTACACACACACACACATTCATATAATAATATCTTGAAAAGAAGCGGTCACTGTGAAACCCCAGATTTTATGAATAAAGAATTAATTTTCTCGAAATAATTTTTTAATATTATGGTGTGAATTTGAGATAATATTATAGTTGTGGGTAGTATTTATAAATTTTGCAAAGTATGCAAGTTGTTATATTATATTCGATTGATCAGGGAATATTCTTTATGTCGGAAAATATTCGTACGATGGTACAATTATTGGTGGACCCCACAACGGAATTATTGTCGGATTGAGATAACGACAAAAATATTTTATTAAAAATAACGGCGGAAGTTTTACCGTTGATACTGTTGAACTACTGGGTAGTAAAAGTACAGTAATACGCGTTGTTGCAAAGTAGCACACGGTATTGATTATTGATATTTATGTGAGAAGTCGCTCAGTTTGATTCAATTATTGTCGATTAATAATATGAATTATTATAGCGATGATGACGTTTTGTTTTATTCGTATTATTAACGTAATAAAACAGAAACATCTTTTTTTATAAAACAGAATACTTTATTAAAGTTATTCTATAAATAGAATATATTATATTTTATTATACATAGTGTTGCATAGTGTTTTGCATAGTGTTGCATAGTGTTTGCATAGTAAAAATATTTTTATATAAATAGAATATATTATATTTTATTTAAAAGATTTTTCTTTAAATATGGACCGTCAGATTAAAGTAAATCAATCTGGACCGTTCATGGATTAGTTACTATGCATTCCATTTTCCTATAAATAGAAGCCCATTCCTTCATTATTTTCTTACAAATTCACTGAACTCTAGAGAGAGAAACTATAGAGAGATAGGAGAAAATCTTTTTGCTACTTAACTTTTCTTTTCCTATATCCAGTTTCTGTTACGGTAAGGGGTGTTATTCTTTTTTATTCATGAAGAGAACTGTTGTTATTCCATTTCTTATTATTCAGTTGGAATAACCTGTATACGCGGTCTACCTTATACTTGGTGACATTCTTCTATTATTCCATCTTTATTATTTTGTCGGAATATCCTGTCTGTGCTATACGCCGGACCTGGTTCCATTTTTATTATTCCGTCTTTATTATTCTGTCGGAATATCCTATCTGTGCTATACGCCGGACCTGGTTCCATCATTTATTATTCAGCATTTATTATTCTGTTGGAACATCCTATCGGTGTGAATTTCACCTAACCTGGTTCTGTTATTAGTATTCTGTTGGAATAACCTGTCTATGTGAAGTACCGCATGCATGGTGATTTTTTTTGTTATTCCATTCTTTATTATACTCAGTTGGTTAAAGTTTTGACTTCTATACTTCATGAAATTAGTGGAATATCCTTAATATTTGCGCTTCATCCAGTATCTTTTCATGGAAATATTCTTCTGATCATTCTTGAATTTTACTCTACAAAGCAGTATCATGTTGACAATTTGGACGTTAGTAGTTCTTAAACAAATTAATTCTTGAACTTATTTTATTGAATTCTTATATCATTGTCATCATCCTCATGTTTCTGTTATTTTGTTCAAAGTCATCTGTGGCCTGTAGTGCATAGATGGACTTGGTATAATTATGACTAGGGATTATTCGGTATAATCATGACCGTAATGTTACAAATGATGTGAAAATTAAAAGTCCTCATTTGCCCGTAATGCATTGATGGACAGTTTTTGGTATGATTATGGCTATGGATTCTCTTCGGCCAAGGGAGCAAAGATGAATTGTTTTATGGCATGATCAGGACCGTTGATGAAAACACGATTATCTTTGGCCCGTAGTGCATGGATAATTCGTGGTCGTGATACTAAAGAATATCCTTGGCCTGTAGTGCAGGGGTGATTTAATGATGTGGATTATTTATTGAGCTGAGTCTCAGTGGTAAAAGTGATGAAAAACTTTTTAAATCATAAAAGATAGTAGATTCTATTCTCTACTCGACTTCTTTAATGGATTGCTTGTTCCGCTGCAGTTAAACTTGATGTCTATTGTATTTTATTAGTTTAACATTGTTGGAGGTTAATGATAATTTATTCTGCATTATCTTAGTCATAATATTTCTACTAGGCTAGTTGAGCTCACCCTTTCTTTCACTGTTCTCTTCAGGAAATGAGAACATAGCAGGGACTAGTCGGGGAACGGAGTGACGGTCCAGAGGATAGCATTAGTAGTCCTCACTATTCTGTGAAATAGTGTATTAATAATTGTAATGAGGACCCTTTTTGAGTTTGTATAATCTCTAGTAGATAATATTTGTATTCAAACTCACAGTTATGTTTTGTCGTATTGTACACGACAGTCGTATTAGTAAGTTTTATTTGAATTATGTACCATGTACCTGACGACCCAAGATGGGTGATGTATACCTAATTTTGGGGGCGTCACAGTTGGTATCAGAGCTTAGGGATATGATCCCTGGCTAAGATGTGAGACAAGAACTAGGAGGGGAGAGACGGGGAATTCCTTCGCTAGTATGACCTACGTAAGTTTATGTGCTATTTAATTGGTCGGTCAAAGTATAGGGATAATATGTGATATGTTAATTAACCCTTATTTTGTGGCAGTGTTTGAAAATGCATCCGAGAATGTTGAGATTATCAATAGAGCTTAGGAGACCGTTGAGTCCCCACAGATCAATAATCAGGACAATGTGCAACAGGATGGCGATAATCCTCCTGTAAACAACAACACTGATCAATTGACGAACGACGGTACGTTTAGGAGCTATTTAAAATTCATACAACATCAGGCGAAGGCGAATCCTGTTCATAATACAGGTAAAGACAATGGCAACCCACGGTTGGTCACCGCTAAGCAGTTCAAGGAGCTGGGACCACCGGAGTTTTTGGGAAAGCCAGAACCACTTAAGGCGGAGACGTGGTTAAAGCAGATCACCAAGATATTTGATGTCTTGGGATGCTCCGAGGAGCAAAAGGTTCCTTTTGCCACCTTTATGTTGCGTGAAGAAGCAGATCATTGGTGGGAATTTGTAAAACGTACCCAGACTGACGCACTCAAGATGTCTTGGGAGAAGTTCCAAGAGCTGTTCAACGACAAGTACTTTCCCGAAAGTATTCGTCACATGAAGGAGGTAGAGTTTATCATGCTGGAGCAAAACAATATGACCGTGTTGCATTACGAGGCTAAGTTTGCGGAGTTGTCCCGGTTTGCATCCCATTTGGTCGATAATGAGGAGCGAATGGTGCGAATGTTTCTGCGAGGTTTGAAACCCGATATACGTCAATACCTCATTTCTCATAAACTTTGTTTATATTCAGATATTGTGAATAGGGCTCAGTTAGTGGAGCGCGATAATGAGTTATCACAACCAAAAGGTAATGACCAGCAGCACGATAATAATCATACCGGTGGCAACGACCATCGGAACAATGATAACCATCGCGGGGGAAATTATCATACCAAGAATGGTAACCACTTCGGTGGTAATCGTGTCCAAGATAATAGAAATGGACATTTCAAGAAGAGAAGGTTCAATAATGATGGAAAGATAGCAACGCCAGCACCCGTTTCAAAGGAAGAAGAACGCCCATCGATCGTATGTTTCAAATGCGGACAAGAGGGACACATCCGTCCAAACTGTACGCAACAATCCAAAGCGTGTTTTAATTGCGGAAGAGAGGGTCACCTAGCTCGATTTTGTCGTATGGTGAAGTCAAGTCCAGCTGGTATAATGATGCCAAAAGATGTCCCAGACAAGCCAAAGCCGGTAGTTTAAGAGAGAGCATTTTTTTTTCTCTCGTGACGAGGAACCTGAATAAAATTATCACGGGTAAGTTAATCATAAGCTCTTACGAAGTCTATACCGTGTTAGATACCGGTTCTACTCACTCTTTTATTTCACCTAGTTGTGTTCAATGTTTGTACTTAACTCCGGAGAAGTTAAACTTTGATTTATCTATTGAAACTCCATTGGGAGAAACCTTCGTTACCTCCACTGTTTATAAATCTTATTTGATTCAAATCGACACTTTCACGTTACGTGTTGATCTTGTCTCTTTGAAAATACTTGCCTTTGATGCGATTTTAGGAAACGATTGGTTAACTACTCATCATGTTTTTCGTAAGGTTGTTAGATTTCATATTCCTAACCAACCTATTATGCGAATTCAAGCAACCAAACCACTAAATTCAATCATTGTCATATCAAGCCATAAGTAAAGAGCCCCGATCCTTTTGTTGATGACTTCCTTGTGTGGAATGCACCAAAGCCAGACTTTCTGTAGGCGACGTCGTGTATGACGATAACAAGTTGATAGGTATCATTGTGAAGTGCTATCTAGGTTAAGGGATAGAAGTCACAGTTGGTATTAATGTGACGTACTATCCAAGTCTTGGATGTGAGTAACAGTTTTGAATGATATTTTTATCATTAATAAATCTCTTGACGTATTCTTAAAGACTTCTTAGCCTACCCCAGAGCGTGAAATCGAATTTTTTATTGACACCAGTACAAAACCCATTTCTTAAACCCTCAAAATAATTTTTTCAACTAAAACGAAAGTAACATGCACCAAAGACGTTGACTCGAGTTGTTGAAGATTACGATCGTACTATTCAATATCATCGTGGAAGAGCGAACGTGGTAGCTGACGTGTTGAGTAGAAGATCGTATGTGTTTACAAGTGCGATGTTGTTAACACAAAGACTCATTTCGTATAACTTGCAAATGATGAAGATAGAGTTAAAGACTCTAGGGACCCACGTGAAGATAACAAATATACGAGTAAAATTGACTTTAATCGATAAAGTTAAAGACGCTCAAGCTACATACCGAATCTGATGAATGTGAAGAAGAAGGTTCAAGAGGGTGTTATTTTAGAAGCAAGAGTTGCTGAAGAGAGGAAATCTCAACCCTTTATTTAATTGGCCCATTTGAAATCCTCGATTGAGTAGGAACTGTGGCTTATAGACTCGTTTTACCGCCAAATATATTGCGTGTTCATAACGTTTTTTTTTCGTATCGATGTTACGTAAATATGTGGATGACTCGAACCACATTATTAATTTAGAACCGGACGAGATAGCGGATGATTTAACGTTTGAAGAGATACGTATTACAATCTTGGATAAAAAAAATCGTATTCAACACTCAAAGGTTATATCTCAAGAGTTAGAATTTGAAGTGATGTCAAGGTATACTCACCTGTTCGGCATACCAGGTATGTACGTAAATTTTGAGGGCGAAATTCCATAAGGAGGGGAGATTGTGAAACCCCAGATTTTATGAATAAAGAATTAATTTTCTCGAAATAATTTTTTAATATTATGGTGTGAATTTGAGATAATGTTATAGTTGTGGGTAGTATTTATAAATTTTGCAAAGTATGCAAGTTGTTATATTATATTCGATTGATCACGGAATATTCTTTGTGTCGGAAAATATTCGTATGACGGTACAATTATTGGTGGACCCCACAACGGAATTATTGTCGGATTGAGAAAACGACAAAAATATTTTATTGAAAATAACGGCAGAAGTTTTACCGTTGATACTGTTGAACTACTGGGTAGTAAAAGTACAGTAATACGCGTTGTTGCATAGTAGCACACGGTATTGATTATTGATATTTATGTGAGAAGTCGCTCAGTTTGATTCAATTATTGTCAATTAATAATATGAATTATTATAGCGATGATGACGTTTTGTTTTATTCGTATTATTAACGTAATAAAACAGAAACATCTTTTTATATAAAACAGAATACTTTATTAAAGTTATTCTATAAATAGAATATATTATATTTTTATTATGCATAGTGTTGCATAGTATTTTGTATAGTGTTGCATAGTGTTTGCATAGTAAAAATCTTTTTATATAAATAGAATATATTATATTTTATTTAAAAGATTTTTCTTTAAATATGGACCGTCAGATTAAAGTAAATCAATCTGGACCGTTCATGGATTAGTTACTATGCATTCCATTTTCCTATAAATAGAAGCCCATTCCTTCATTATTTTCTTACGAATTCACTGAACTCTAGAGAGAGAAACTATAGAGAGATAGAAGAAAAGCTTTTTGCTACTTAACTTTTCTTTTCCTATATCCAGTTTCTGTTACGGTAAGGGGTGTTATTCTTTCTTATTCATGAAGAGAACTGTTGTTATTCCATTTCTTATTATTCAGTTGGAATAACCTGTATACGCGGTCTACCCTATACTTGGTGACATTCTTCTATTATTCCGTCTTTATTATTTTGTCGGAATATCCTGTTTGTGCTATACGTCGGACCTGGTTCCATTTTTATTATTCCGTCTTTATTATTCTGTCGGAATATCCTATCTGTGCTATACGCCGGACCTGGTTCCATCATTTATTATTCCGCATTTATTATTCTGTTGGAACATCCTGTCGGTGTGAATTTCACCTGACCTGGTTCTGTTATTAGTATTCTGTTGGAATAACCTGTCTATGCGAAGTACCGCATGCATGGTGATTTCTTTTGTTATTCCATTCTTTATTATACTCAGTTGGTTAAAGTTTTGACTTCTATACTCCATGAAATTAGTGGAATATCCTTAATATTTGCACTTCATCCAGTATCTTTTCATGGAAATATTCTTCTGATCATTCTTGAATTTTACTCTACAAAGCAGTATCATGTTCACAATTTGGACGTTAGTAGTTCTTGGACAAATTAATTCTTGAACTTGTTTTATTGAATTCTTATATCATTGTCATCATCCTCATGTTTCTGTTATTTTGTTCAAAGTCATCTGTGTCCTGTAGTGCATAGATGGACTTGGTATGATTATGACCAGGGATTATTCGGTATAATCATGACCGTAATGTTACAAATGATGTGAAAATTTAAAGTCCTCATTTGCCCGTAGTGCATTGATGGACATTTTTGGTATGATTATGGCTATGGATTCTCTTCTGCCAAGGGAGCAAAGATGAATTGTTTTATGGCATGATCAGGACCGTTGATGAAAACACGATTATCTTTGGCCCGTAGTGCATGGATAATTCGTGGTCGTGATACTAAAGAATATCCTTGGCATGTAGTGCAGGGGTGATTTAATGATGTGGATTATTTATTGAGCTGAGTCTCAGCGATAAAAGTGATGAAAAACTTTTTAAATCATAAAAGATAGTAGATTCTATTCTCTACTTGACTCTTATAATGGATTGCTTGTTCCCCTGCAGTTAAACTTGATGTCTATTGTATTTTATCAGTTTAACATTGTTGGAGGCTAATGATAATTTATTCTGCATTATCTTAGTCATAATATTTCTTACTGGGCTAGTTGAGCTCACCCTTTCTTTCACTGTTCTCTTCAGGAAATGAGAACATAGCAGGGACTAGTCGGGGAACGGAGTGACGGTCCAGAGGATAGCATTAGTAGTCCTCACTATTCTGTGAAATAGTGTATTAATAATTGTAATGAGGACTCTTTTTGAGTTTGTATAATCTCTAGTAGACAATATTTGTATTTAAAATCACAGTTATGTTTTGTCGTATTGTACACGACAGTCGTATTAGTAAGTTGTATTTGAATTATGTACCATGTATCTGACGACCCAAGATGGGTGATGTATACCTAATTTTGGGGGCGTCACAGTCACCGTGGCAACACGGATGTTGGGGGGTGCCTAACACCTTCCCTCCGCATAAGCAAGTCCCCGGACCCTAATGAATCTCGGTTTTACCGACCCGTTTAGTAGTGTCACATCACTGGGTTAATGTACAAACCTTTTCTCGATTATGTTGGTACAACCATTTAAAATACCAACTGGCGACTCTTAACAGTCCATCGTCGATATTATACATGTCAGACCTGTTTCACTTATTTTTTCAAACAAATCTCACCTAAAATGAGAACACCAAAGAACAAGTAACGGAAAGGGACATTTAAAAATCCCGACGTCTACAGGTGGCGACTCTGCTGGGGACTCCAGTAAGAGGACTTAAGCCGCTATTACAATTCTTTTCAAAACTATTATCTGCTTATATGTGGATGTTGCAATTACATTTATGATGAATGTGTACAAATGCATTTTCTTATTGCACTTAGTGCCTCGCACCATAACTGCTTGTGATATTAGTGCTTCGCACATGTCATCATATTTATACGGTGAGACGCGATGTATGTGAATATATGTTGTGTGGTCCCTCCACTAGGAGGCTATCCCATCGATGTTTGATTACTGGAGTCGTGGGAAGACTGATTCCCCGAGGCTCAGGAAAGGCACTGCCCAAATTCGCTCCAGTTGAAAGACCAGATTAATCTCCCGTTGAGTAAATTACAATGATTTGGGAACCTTCATGCCAAAAAGCCGCGAGAGTAACCTAAGATAGGTCAGCCTCTGATAAACCCAATACGGAGGAAAGTCTCTTCATGCTTTCTCATTTCAATTACTTGTAAACACAATTACTTGTAATTTCATTCCATATCTATCTCCATGTAATGAGAAATATGAAGAAATGTGTACACACATAACATGCTATCCTGTATTACCAAACAGCTGACATCCATTTTGTAGGATAAAATTCCTAAAATGGACACATCACAGAGCATGTTATTATACACACATTCCCTAAGGACTAAACTATGCAAGTCTTTCGCAGGGAACCAATCAGACCTACTACCCGGTCGAAATCCAAAAAGGCTACAGGCCTACAGTCAATCATGTCGTCATCCGACCAGACTGAACTTAATCCAGTTTCTCGCAAAGAATTCGACGGATTAAGCAAACAAATTACAGATTTGGTTGTTCTACTCAAAGAACTACACTAGTCTACTCAGGGTCAAAAAATACCCGTACATGCTGAATCCTCTACACAAGGGGGAAACCAGGTCATCACAATACCTGAACTGCAGTTGGATACAACCAAAAAAACTCATGATGCTGCCCATCCCACTGGAGATCCAGACACTGGTGACATCAAAAAGAAAGTCCTCCAAATGGAAGAGACCCTTCGTGCTATCGAAGGAATTGGAACACACGAGAGTGTGTTATATGCTAATCTTTGCATTTTCCCTGGTGTTCATTATCCAGAAAATTTTAAAACTCCTGACTTCGAAAAATATGATGGGTTAGGAGATCCTTACATACATTTAAAGGTGATTATTGGAGAACTTGGATCTTATGCAGAGGATGAAAAACTCAGAATGCAATTGTTCCAGAAAAGTCTAACTGGAGAAACTCATTCGTGGTACACAAGATTAGACAATTCAAAGATCTATAGCAGGGAAGAGCTAGCACACGCTTTCCTCACTCAATATAGCTTTTAGTCTCAGATGGCTCATGATCAGTATCAAATTACCAAGATCAAGAAACAGTCTAACGAGTCGTTCAGAGAGTATGCTCAAAGGTGGAGATGCCTGGCTGCCCAAGTTAGTCCTTCCATGACAGAATCAGAGATGGTCATGACTTTCATAGACATACAAGTGGCTCCTTTCTATGAAAGAGTTTTAGGCGGCATCGGTAAACCATTTTCTGAAATGGTCAAACATGGGAAGATGGCTAAGATGGGTTTTAAGTCCGAAAAGATTCAAGACCTAGCTGCCCTTAAAGCTGTTGCTGATCACATCCAATCTGGAAATTATGGAAACAACCCCCCAGAGGGTCCATAAAAAGAAAGAGGAAGATGTTTCCCTAATACTAAAGGGTCAAAAAGGCAATCAAAACATGCCTATTCAAAGAAGAAACTACACTCCCTTTCAAGCACAGTCTGCAAACCCTCTAATACCAAAAGGTGGAGAAGTCAAACGCCCTCGAGTGTTCACACCCTTAGGGGACACCCTCAAGAACATTCTCAATCTTCTGACAACATAGAAGAAAATTACACATCTTCTTCCACCAGCCAGTCCTAATGGATGGGGTTTCAATGTTCTCATAAATGTGTTTATCATGCCGGGGCACCTGGACATCGTACTCAAGATTGTTAGGCCTTAAAACACAAGATCCAAGAACTGATAGACAACGGTGAGATCGTGGGCACCAAACCAGATCAACCCCACGTTCAAGATAACCCTCTTCCTCAACACAAAGAGGAAGAAGTCAACATGATCAATTGGAGCAATGGACAGAATTCCAATTTCAACTGTGAATCCTCCCAGACCCTCAAAGACGGTGATGACAAATGGGATTATGCCAAGTTTCAGTTTACAATGGAACGAAAGATGAAAGCTTTAGGTAAGCAAATTGAACAATCAGCATCAAGTGACACGTCAATTAATCAGCCAGGAGCATGCCAGTCTCCTACCTCTTGTCATGAATATTCCCTCGTCACTTTCAGAAAATGAAATGTTGGAAGACAAAGTGACAAAGTGACCAAATGCCAAAGTCCGTCGGGATTTTGCCAACAAAAGGGAATTCACCTATTTAGGCCAACCTATGGAGGAAATAATTCAGATGTTAATCAATGAAGAGAGAATCAGTTTCCTTCTACCTCCAATCAACCCCCATTCAGGACGGTACAACTCTGATGGAGTATGTCAATATCACTCCCATTCTCGCGGTCACAGCACAGAAGAATGCTTGGCACTCCGCCATCTCATCCAAAATCTAATTAACTGTGGTGTCCTACACCTAGCAGACGATGATACTGTGTTACGTGCAAGTGAGAATATAGGTCCTACTAAGTGGAAGAGTGTGGTAGCAGTCATATCCACTGAAACTGATGGGGCTAACATATTACTCACAAAGCCAACAATTCAACTTAAAGGAAGCAACATACCTTTGAAAGTGGCCGCTCCCGAGCCAATTAACTTGCCGTACAGAGCACAATACCCTATTGTTAGCTTGCGCAAGGTTCCGTGGAATTATGGAGAAGGTGAAGGATCCACCTCGCATACCACTGCTGCAGTGTCGAAGGAAAATCCACTGTATCTTCCCCAACGGGTGATGAAGTCTACCACCAAATCAAAGGGGAAAATACCCATGGAAAAGATTGAAAAATTCCTCCGCACTAAGGGTCATCACGAAGCCAAAGTGGTTTTAAGCTTGAGAGAAGTTCCACATCATATTTCAATTTTGGACTTCGTCCTAACTTCCGAGGATCACCAGAAGATCTTACTAAAGGTTTTGGAAGAAGCATATCTACCAACATCAGTTGATACGGAAACATTTCAACATCTGGTTGATCACATTTTCAACAACAATGTGATATCCTTCACTGATGATGACATACCGCCCGAAGGGACCGGTAATTACAAACCGTTGCACATTGCGGTCTTGTCCTCTGGATACATGCTAGTTGGAGTCTTGATAGATGGAGGTTCATCTCTAAATATCTGTTCATATACTACCATGGTGAAGATGAATATAAATCTCATCCGACTCCGGAGTAGCCATACCATCATCAAAGCTTTTGATGGAGCCCGTCGGAATTCGGCCAGAGTAATTGAACTGCCAATCGAAATTGGTCCCCATACATTCTGCGTATCTTTCCACGTGCTCAAGATAGATTTGAAATACAACCTGATCTTGGGACGACCATGGATTCATATAGTAGGGGAAGTCCCATCCACCCTTCATCAACTGTTAAAATACATTATCAATGACAGCCTAATCATCGTCAACACTGAGCCAGAGTGTCCTACACAAAGTGACATACCATACATCAATGCCAATGCAAATGTTGAACCGGTCAGTTTTCATGCCTTGGAAGTAAGCAATACCCAATACCATGCTATTGGAACGCCATTTCCCAAACCCAAGATTTCTGCCGAGGTAATGTCGGCTACTCAAGAAATGATGTCATTGGGTCATAAGCCGGGACAAGGGATGGGTAAAGATCGCCAGGGTACCAAATACCCAATTCAATTAACCAGGCAAACTAGAATAGCTGGACTAGGCTATTCTACCAGTTCTAGTCATAGGAATCCTCATAAGCATCAACAGATTCCTTCAGCTTCAAGTAAGCGGCGTTTATCTTCTCTTTTAAATTCTGAGTCTGCACAACCTCCTGTAAAGGTGTCAGCCAATGTAATGGCTATGTTATTTTCCAAGCCGGTACCAATGAAGGAGAAAGAAATCTTTGTTCTAGATCCCAGAGTAGAGGAAGAGAAACAAAGAATTAAACAAGACGTCATCCGAATGATGTCGGGCATACGTATGGTCGTTCATGATGAACATACCAATAGATACACCCAAGACGATGATTTCCCAGATGTAATGGCCATCATCTGGGATAGGAATGACGATGACAATCCCTCCATCACTGCATTCCACCCAAACTTTGCCCTTGCCAATTGGAACGACACTCCTTGCATTGGTCGCAAGGGGTAAAGCGGGCATAAACTCTTTCTGCCCTGTAGATATCATAACTGTTTACTTTTCTGTACAATATTAGCAGTTTATTTTGTCAGTATATTCTAACACTTTGTATGATCAAAACATTTCATATATACTAAGTGAAATCATATTTTGTTTCAAGACCCTGAATTTAGATGTGCTTGTACTTGCTGATACGGTGCCTCTTCTCTACAAGGATTGTACCTTTGATGTAGAGATGAATTCAGCCTTGATGGAAATACAGGATGACATTGAGGTGCCTCCAGAAATTCAAGAATGGGTCAAAGACAAACCTAAACCCAACCTTGATCAAACAACTTCTTTCAATCTGGAAACATTAGAAAGCCCTAAGTTAATCCAGATTGGTTCAGACCTTACCCCAAACCAAAGGAATGACATGGTTACGCTACTAACCCAATTCAAGGATGTGTTTGCATGGTCTCATGAAGACATGGTGGGTTTGTCCACTAACATTGTCTTTCATCGCCTTCCTATTAAAGAGGGATTTAAGCTAGTTAAGCAAAAGCTCAGGCGATTAAAACCTAAGTGGAGTTTAAAGGTGAAAGAAGAAATTGTGAAACAATTTCAAGCTGGCATCATCATGGTGTCTACATATTTTGAGTGGATATCCAACATTGTTCCTGTGCCTAAACTCCGAGGGAAGGTACGAGTTTGCGAGATTACCGGGACTTGAACAAAGCTTGCTTAAAAGATAGCTTTTCCGTGCCATTTATCCACATTCTCATCGACAATACTGCTCAATACGACATGTACTCCTTTGCTGATTATTTTACGGGGTATCATCAGATCATGGTTGCTGAGGAAGATCGTGAGAAAACTACTTTCATCACGCCTTGGGGAACCTTTTGCTATAGACGGTTGTCATTCGGCCTTATCAATGTCGGAGCCACCTATCAACGAGCTATGATAACTCTTTTCCACGACTTAATGCATAAAGAGATCGAGATCTACGTGGATGACATCATTGTCAAGTCCCAACAGGAGGATGACCATATAGACCATCTCAGAAAGTTGTTCAACAGGTTGCGTAAGTACAACTTGAAGTTGAATCTAGCTAAATGCGCCTTTGGCGTTAAATTAGGCAAGTTGCTAGGATTTCTAGTAAGCTACAAAGGGATTGAGCTGGATCCTGCCAAAATCCAGGCCATCACGAAAATGCCCATTCCTCAGATAAAAAAGGAAATACGGAGGTTTTTGGGAAGAATCAACTTCATTAGTAGGTTTATCTCTCAAATCACAGCAACCTGTGAGCCAATCTTCAAGCTATTAAGGAAGAACTCCTCCATGAAATGGAATAATGAGTGCCAGAATGCCTTCCTCACAATCAAAAAATAGCTAGTCAAAGCTCCCATTTTGGTACCACCCATGGATGATGTTCCCTTGTTTATATACTTATCCATAAGTTACAATGCCATGGGCTGCATGCTGGGACAGAAAGACGATAGAGACCAAGAACGAGCTATCTATTACCACAACAAAAGATTCAGCAGCAGTGAACACAAGTACATTCTGATCGAAAAGTCGTGTTGTGCTTTAGCATGGGCTTCCATGAGGTTACAACATTATCTCCATGGTCACACAACTCATCTCATATCCTGCGTGGACCCTCTCAAATACGTGTTTAACAAACCTATGTTAAATTATTGGTTGTCCAGATGTCAGTTGATCCTACAACAATTTGACATCATATATGTGACTCAAAAGTCCATCAAAGGTCAAGGAATTACGGATCAACTGGCCGCCGCATATTAAAGGGATTTCAAACCCTTGGAAACATATTTCCCCGATGAAGGAGTAATGACAGTTCAGCAACACCATCAGTATGATACGCGCCAATCATAGAAGATGTATTTTGATGGGGCTGTTAATATAGAAGGTTCTGGAGCTGTAGCAGTTCTAGTATCTGGTACGGGGGAGCAGTATCCCATCGCCGTTAAATTACAGTTTGTAAGCACCAACAACACAGCTGAGTATGAAGGTTGTCTGATGGAGCTAAAACTTGCCCGTTCAATGGGCATCAGGCGGTTAACTGTCTTTGGAGATTCAGAGTTGGTAATCAGATAATCCACCAGAATCTATCAAACCAAGGGACTACATTTGCTGCCCTACCATCGGCAAGTTTTACGGATGGTTTTGGAGTTCGAAGAAATATCTTTCTATACGTTCCTCATAATAGGAATGACTTTGCAGACGCATTAACAACTTTGGCCTCCTTGATTCGAATATCAGAGAAGGAACATTTGCAAGCGTCATAATTTCCCTGCCTATGGGAGTTACGTTGGAGAAGTATCAGATAAGCTACCTCCCATCCAACATCCTTGGTATCAACATATCAAGGAATATCTACGAGATGGATCTACACCCGCGGAAGCGAGCCCGACTGAGAAAAGGAGGATCCATCGACTTGCTATGAAATTCTACCTGAGTGGAGATGCACTCTATAAAAAAGATGCAGGACTAGGTCTCCTCAGATGTTTAGACAAAGATCAAGCCCAAAGGCTTATGGATGAAATCCATGGTGGAGTCTGTGGCCCCCACATGAGTGGCCCCCTCCTTATCAAGAAGGTCCTCAGGACAGGACATTACTGGCTATCTCTCAAAGCTGACTGCAATGACCACGTCAGGAGATGCTATCAGTGCCAGATTCATGGGAATGTTATACACGCCCTTCCAAGGGAACTCCACAATATGTGTTCACCTTGGCCCTTCTCAATGTGGGGAATGGACGTTATCGGGCCCATTGAGCCTAAACCCAATAATGGACATCGATTTATATTCACCATGATCGATTACTTCACCAAGTGGGTAGAGGCATCCTCCTTCCCCAGAGTTACCAAAGAAATCATCATTACTTTCATTAAAAACAATATCGTTTATCGATACGGACAACCAGAGGTGATTGTGTTAGACAATGCTAAGAACCTCAACAATAAAATGATGGAGGAATTATGCAGTAAATTCCACATCAAACATCTCAACTCTATCATATATCATCCGAAGATGAATGGTGTTGTTGAAGCGGCTAACAAAAACATCAAGAAGATTATGTAAAAGATGTCCGCCAACCACAAAGATTTGACTGACCTATTGCCTCTTACTCTGTTAGCCTACAGAACCTCAATGCGTACCTCCACTGGGGCAACGCCCTACGCATTAACCTATGGGATGGAAGAAGTGCTCCCCATAGAAGTTGAAATGGAATCCCTCAGAGTATTGATAGACGCTCAGCTGGATGAGGACCAATGGGTACAAGACAGGTATCACCAATTGTCTCTAATAGACGAAAGGCGAACCGCGGCTATCCCCCATGGTCAGTTATACCAATAAAGGATCGCCAGATCCTACAACAAAAAAGTTCGTCTACAATAGTTTAAACAACATGACTTGGTTTTGGAGAAGATCATTGACAACCAAGATCAATCTAAAGGAAAATTCGCTCCTAACTGGGAAGGCCCGTATGTTGTCAAGGAAATATTGACAGGAGGCGCTCTCAGATTGTAAGAAATGGACAACGGTGAATTTTCACATCTCATCAATTCGGACGCCGTGAAATGGTACTTTGTCTAAAGTTGCCCTCAAGCAAACATCCTGGTGTTGGACCATCAGATAACTAGTCATTCCGGTTCTTTAACCCTTAACTGCATACAACTCTTCCACACTTCAGGGAAACATACTTTTCAAGCCAGCAACCTGGCTTCTCTGTGTTCCTACAACTTAGGTCATCCCACTACGGATTGAACCGCTTGCATTTGCAGTTTGGATACCCATACATGGGATCAAACTTCTCATACCTACAGTTTATCCTCAACCTAGGATTAAACTTTCTCCTTCCCTCACTTTGACCTGCACATGGGATTACGCTTTTCCACTCGCCTTGAGGGGCAAACTACGTCGACCTAATCTCCTCTTCAATAGGAGTACGTAGGCAACCATTTCATATTGCCCGGTCGCAATAACACAAAAACAACAAAAACAATTCTACCATATTATCCTTACAAAAACAAAAACAAAAACATTCATACACCATTTCTGCCACATACAGCGTTGAACCTCTTACACCAGGTTCGAACTACACTGACCTGATCTCCTCTTCAATAGGAGTACGTAGGCAGCTATTCATGGTGCGGTCTCACCCCCTACCAAAACACAAACCCTTGTTATTTGGTACTGGGATCAAACTTCAATCCACTACATTTCATCAGCTTCAGACCAAAGGGATGGAATTACTTGAACTCCTCCCAAATAATAGATTCGGCGACTATCTAAGCTGAGGTCATACCTTGAAGAGCAACACCAATCCATAAGAAATGGAATTAACTAGGCTTCTCCTAAATAGAAATACTGGCGACCACCTGTGGTGCGGTTAATCTCAGAGAGGAAAGCCACACTCCTCTCCATATTTTCATTCAGAAAATAGTCGCAAGACACTAAAGATGGTAGGGATACACAAAGATCGATAATCCATTCTGAACTGTCTAGAGACAACTCAATGTCCAGCCATCCAGGAGGAATTCAGAATACATCAAGATCACAAGCCCTGAAGCAGCATGCAAAATATCAAGCAAGTAGCAAAGCATATCTAAAAGGGAAGTGATCAAAAATATGTTTCCCTGCCATATATATAATGTTGTTTGATATACATAAATGTAAACTATACATGACAAAATGGCTAAGCTAGTCTGTGCAAGAAAATACAAGCTCATCGACAAGTCAGGGTATATGCGAGCTAACAAGCCCAACATAGCATCCCTCTCAGAAGAAGGAGGCGAAGCTGTGGTCTCCTGTACGAGAATATCCACACGACCCAACAGATCTGTAGCCATCTGCATGGTGACCATATGCTCATCAATATATGCGATCATCTTTGTAATCATGCCAGTGATAAGGGACCTCACTGCAGTACTATCTCTGACGGCTACATCCCAGGCAGATATATATAACACTATTCCGCTCAACTATCACTGCTTCTCTGGCTGATCTAGCCTCATCCCGCTTAACAACAGCGGCATCTCTGTGAGCTAATGCCTTGTCTCTCTCTAGTAGAGATGCGTCTCTCCCATTAAGGGAAATCAACATCATAGATCGAGCCTGATCTCTCTTAAAGGTCATCAGATGAAGACCCTGCTCAAAGTACTGTGTTGAATGCTGAATCACAATAGTACTTGTACTAGGAGAATCTAAAAGAGATGTTGGCAACCCAGCACCTGGCTCCTCCTCGATATGGGAATCAATGTCCTCCATGGGCTCTCCCTCATCTGACTCACTATCCGGTACTGTGGGTACTACCGCAACCGATGTGTTGGCTAATTTCTAGTTACGCACAACACGCAAGTATACGTGGTCAACAAGTAATAAAGAGTAAGTAAAGTATCTTTCCCACGGAGAATTAACTAACAAAGTTCACCAAGCATTAACCCATAACCATCTCAGTCTTATTTAAACGAATGATATTATATTTTGTATTTAAACTACAAAATTCCATAAACCTAACTATTCCTAGAGTGAAACTAGATAACAAAGACCTGAGTTTATAATTTCATCTATTGACTCATTCAAATCCATACATTTCATATTAAGCCAAACTAATTGTACCGGTTTGTTAGTCGAGAACACTAAAGTAAAGTATAGCCATCTTTCAATGCATCATACCCATATCACATATAATCCACAATTGATAGAATACACATGAACACCCACATTACCTAAATCGCTATATGTCTATGTGATTTACAAATAATTAGGGTTTAATTCCAAGTTCTCAATTGACTACGAGTGGTGCTTTGGTATATGTCTATCCTAAGCACAAATCATACATCCCATCATAACGTAGAATATACAATCACAAGTTATGAAGATCAGATCTAAATCTATACTTCATCTTTCAAGTTCATATGGGTTATCACAGTAATTGACGGCCAATCAACTAAGCAATTAAGCATGAATCTTAATAGACAAATCCATAGAAATCAATAAGGCTAACAATGAAACATATCAGAAATAACTAATCCATAGAATTCATTGCAATCTCAAAATAGAAGTTAAGTCATAATTGAATTAATGCTATTATCCACATATTGAAGACACATCATGAGATACAATAAGCAATCAAAGAGAGAATAAGGATAGAGAATTGTAGTGTAAAGTCCCCGAACCCGGATACTTAAAACCCGAACTCGATACTTCACGATACCATTTCTATGAGCGGAATACTACTAATAATAATAACAATAACATAAAACTTAAACTTAAATTTATAAATACATCAGAGTCTTTCTCCCAAGTACGTAACCTTTAATCATTCATTAAATGTCATAATATATATAAATATATATATCATAGTCTTCATAATCTAAAACTATTACAAACAGTAGCGTATAACGTCATTTAACAACTTTTCCTTTTCCTTTGTTCTTGACAGATCCTTCTGGTCCTTCACACTTAGATGAAAATATTTAAATTAAGCAAGGATGAGCATTTGATTGCCCAGCAAGTATTATATATATATAGGCTGAAAGAATTTAAATGTTTTCTTTATAATACTCTTCTACAACTAGTCAGTAGTTGTGAAGTAATCTGTACCAATAATAATAACTTAACAACCCTCATTCAAATTTTTGAAATTACGTATTGACTATACATGAGGTTTCTGTGACATACTATGAACATTGTTTTCATTTTTGAAAAGGTTTGAACAGAAATTCATCTGTAAACCGTATCATGACTTACGGGCACGGAGGGTGATCAGCCCTGTTGTACCCTATATTGATCAATACTACATGTATAAGAATGATGTTATCGTTAACTCTGTCCGCCTTGGGCGCATAAAAATTTTCCCATTATCGGGATGTTCATACCTGTCGGGTTTTTGTAACAAAGGTCTTATCTTATTCAACAATAATATATAATTCAACATATATGTATATCAAAGGTGTATCAACATGCGATTGAATACAATGATTATCCAAGTGGGGACACTTGTATAATCATTTCTAGAAATTAACGAACAGAATATATATTCGAATTATCATATACTAACATGTTGATAATCAATGCGCGTATATAATATAAGTTTAACAATCTGTACAATAATAACAATAATTCTGAATTTCTCACTTCTGTCCATTGCATAAAGAAAATGCAAAGTTAGGATACTTGCCTGATGCGCTGCTTACACTTACGCAACTTAGATTTATCCTTTCTATCTCGAACTATCATTATTTAGATCATTTTACTGATTAGTACAACATAACGTACACATAACACTGCCTATTGCAGTCAACACATTTCCTATTCACATTAGCACACATGTTCAACAGTCGTTGACTCATAATTAAACATCAACACCTTCCTAATCACATTGTCATACAACCTTAATAACCATTGAATCACAAATAAACAGTTAACTAACCAATTTATCTAAGTCCAGATCAATTTCTGATCTATGTCGGTCTACCGACAGCTTTATCGGTTAAATATCGAGTCTAAGACTCTAATCCGTAGTTCAATATCCTTTGGATAACTTAAACCTCAGTCGCACTATTTTTCATGACCTTATAATAATTATTAAATAATTATTATCATTTATTATATTTTTGAAATATCAGAATCATTATTAAATGATTTAAACAATCCTATTATCATTAATATTTAAGTAATATTAAACTATTAATGAAACCATTGCCAAAATATTAAAGTTATGTATAATAACTCAAAATATTTTTAAAGTATTTATAATACCCTTAAATGATTTTTAAAACTTTTAAAATCATTATTAAATAATTACCATTAATATTTAAATATTAATGAACTATTTATCCAAATATTAAAAGTCAATAATTATAACTTAAAATATTTTTAAATCATTAATATCTTTTTTAAATGATTTTTAAATAAATAAAACCATTTTTAAACTATTTATTTAATATAATTATTAAATAAATTTAATATCATTAATAATAATTTAATAATCATTAATATTAAATTATTAAAGAAATTATCCTTTAAATATTAAAAGTTATATTTTATAACTTAAAATATCTTTAAACACTTTATTTTTATTTAAAATGATTATTATAATAATAAAATCATTTTTAAACTAAATTATTTAATATAATTATTAAATAACTTTATTATCATTAATCATAATTAATTAATGAAATTTACCTTTAAATATTAAAAGTTATATTTTATAACTTAAAATATTTTTAAATACCTTATTATTATTTAAAATGATTTTTAATATAATAAAATCATTTTTAATTCATTTATTTAATTCATTTAATAAATAACTTAATTATCATTAATATTTAATTTATTAATGAAAATTATCACATAATATTAAAAGTTATCAAAAATAACTTAAATTATTTTCTTATACCATAATATAATTTTTAATGATTTTTCAAATATTAAAATTATTTTTAAATAATTTATTGAATATTATAATTAAATAAATTAATTACTTTTAATATTCCAAAATATTAAATATTTATGAAATATATTTAAAATAATTAAAAACTAATTTTCAGAATTTAAAATTATTTTTAATAATTTATTTTGTATTGTTAATAATTAAAAACTATTTTTTTCTATTTATTAATTAATTTCCGAAAATTATTAATAAAACTGTCGCTAAAGGGCTATAGCGACACTTTCTGTCGCTATAGGTGTTTTTGAGGATTTCCAGAAACATAAACCAGTGTGCTAGGGGGTGGTTTGACCATGAATAACTTTCTGTACATAATGTTTCTAGGCGATCTAAAACATACATCTTGTAGTACTCATGTAACACTACAATTACCAACAAACATCATGGATTAACAACAACAGATCTGGGAGATATAAGCTTCCAAACTATCTGACAACACTGTTCTTCACGAAAAACAGTTCGAGGTGCCTACTTTGGACTACTATAACTTGCAATCCGTGTAATATTTTTGTGATCTATCACTTCCAGTGTGTATAAATCATGTAGGACTACAACTATAACACTTTAACATACATATAACAACAACGGATCTAACAGGAAATAGCCAGTCAAATTTCACCACGGAAATTGTTCATAAAAATTATGGGTTCGGTAATTTCACAGTTTTGGTCAACGGGTTTTGACCATGAATAACTCCTGATCTATAAGAGATATGAACTTGATTCTTTTTTCACATTAAAGATCATATTACATACTACATATAACAACTTACAAACACCAAAAAAACTAAATAATCACAGAGATATATGGCTTGACATTTGCCTAAAAATAACATATTTCGGTTTTTTTAAAAGTTGGAAAAACTTTGATTTTGAGCACTTTGATGTTATGGGTCATGAATCTAACAACCCAGAACATTAATAAACTCCCTATTACACAACTTTAAACAATCAATTTCAACAATTAACATGGAATCGAATGATTTCTAATTTTTGAGATTTTATACCTTTCTTTGATCCAATCTTTGATTTTTCTGATTTTTGGCTTCCGATCTGTTATGGCACTTCGTGGGGCTGATCTAAGGGACTGAAATGCTAGATAATTTCGGAGGTGAGAGGCTTGAGATAGTTTAGTAAGTTTTTGTGCCAAATTTTGTGAACAAAATGATTTTCTCTCTCTTCAATCTATTTATAGACCATCATGGTGCATGAATGCTGAGATTTGGAGCTTGTTTGCTGGCCATTTTGTCACATGGAGTGGTTGGGGTTGGTTAACAACTCCAACCTATTGTCAAAACCTAGTTTGTAGCTTCAATTATACAAGAGGGACATTTTTGTCATTTCCTTAAATTTCTAGAAAATTTCCTTAGGGTTTAGGTTTAGACATTTTAGTGTTTAGGGTTTAACATTTAATCCTAAAGATTTAGCAACTAGGATTTCAAAAATTTCCAAATTTAGGATTTAGCAATTAGGGTTTATTACAAAAATAATAAAATAAAATAACTAAATTTTAGTTTCTAAAATTAGACAATTTAGGTTTGTTAATTAGATTAATTTTCTAATTACTTTATACATGAACATTAGAGTTTACCATCTCTAATTATAATTAACTTTGCTAATTATAGCAATTAGGGTTTATTCTTTTGATAATTAGGGTTACCAAATTACTATTAGGGTTTTTAATTACTAAATTAGGGTTTTAGTTTAGTAATTAGGGTTTAACAATTTAGGGTTTCTAAATTTAATAATTATAATCATAATACTTGCTAATTAATCACATTATCAATAATCACCAACAATCTCAAACTCTAATTTCAAATTAGGGTTGCTAATTATAGCAATTAGGGTTTCTAGAAATAATACCTCAAAATATTAATTAGGTTATTAGGGTTTTCTAAATATTAGGGTTTCCAAAATTTTAATCAGGGTTTACCTAATTAATACATTTAATACACGACATAATTAATATTACACACTTATAAAACAATCTTGCACTCTAATTTGGATATCAAATTAGGGTTTAACATTATTCTAGGGTTTAGTCAAAATACACCGTAATTGACCAACCATTAACAATACGGTCATACCGTACATATTCATAGCACTGAAAAATCAAAATATAAGTAATATTATATTATTATCCTCATACCTTGACAATAATCCAAAATTAGGATTTGGATTCCATATCTGATTATTTTTTCATATTTAACCTTAATAATTAAGGTAAAATATATAACTTAATAATCTGTACAAAAATTCATATAATAAAATAATTATATTATATTTATTATAAAAATCACTTCATTTATTATTTAAATAATATATGATTATATATTCATGGAAAATAATTAATAAAAACATTTCTATCTTAAAATTAATTATTATAAAAATATACTTTATAATAATCAATAATTCTAGAATAAATTTACTTGTAAATATTCATGTAATAAATATATTTTTATTTACCACATAAATACATATACACATAATCTTGTACAAATCCTCATCCTTAAAAAAAAATTTATACGAAAAATTTAAGATTTATTTATATAGAAAATATCGGGTTGTCACATTCACCCTCCCTTATAAGGATTCCGTCCCCGGAATCACCACTTTAAAACCTACACATATCCGGGTATATAGCATACAAAAATCTTCGCAAGTAGATCTCGATCATCTTCGATCGAACTGATCTTTAACTAATTACATAAAGTTTGTCTTTCTGATTAAACGGAAATTTGATTTCTAAAAGAACTCAAATTCCTCCCTCAAAATTTCTTTATAAAATAATTTACTATATATAAAAAAATTCTAATTACGCAAATAAAAGTTATTCGAATATTACCTGGAACTGCATTGCTGACTGCCACCGTGTCTTGAACCGTCATGTTGAAGACCCTTGATGTTGACTTTGTTGGTTTGTTTGATGATGCCGGTCCCGTGATTGCTAATGTTTCACTACCCTTACCAGTATTCACACTACCTGCCTCTACCCTCCTGTTTGGACAATCCTTCACCCAGTGCTCCATTGATCCGCAAATAAAACAACCACTGTTCATTCTAGGATTGGGGCAGTTGGGAGAGATATGGCCCTCCTGCCCGCATTTATAACACACAAATTTTCCCTTCAAACACTCCCCAGAGTGGTTCTTTCCACACGTTTTACACTGAATCCCTTGCTTCTTAATTCCTTCTTGCTTCACCTGCACGTTTCCAAAATAGTTTCCCTTCCTTTTTCCGTCAACACTCCTGCTTCCACTATTAATCCTCATCTTCTCAACTCCCTCGACCTTAGCCTTGTTTTTCCTCTCCTTGTTGTAGAGGCTCATAGCCTCACTTCCCTCTTTCGCAATTATCGCCTTCTCCAAGAGTGCTGCAAATGTTGGGATCTGCAACACTGCCACCTTGTTATAGAGCCAGGGTTTTAATCCCAGCTCAAATCTCCTCGCCTTCCTAGCCTCCGTATCGACTTGTTGCGGAGTAAAACTAGCTAACTCATTGAATTTCGCGGCATATTCTGCCACTGACATATCCCCTTGCTTCAACTCAAGAAATTTTACCTTCATTCTAGACTGCATACTGGCTGAAAAATAGTTTTAAAAAAATAAAGTCTTAAATCTATCCCACGCTACCACATCTGTTCATGCCCTCACCTGATTCGCTTCCCACCAGAAATTTGCCTCACCCTTCATCATATAGGTGGCAAAAGAGGTCTTTTGCCCCTCAGCTACCCTAGCTATTATAAACGCCTTCTCAATTTCCTTAACCCATGTTTGGGCTTCTACTCGTACCTTTGAATTCTGGCGGTCCTACAGCCTTAAAATCTTTGAAATTCGCCAAGTGATTATCCGGCTGGTTTCCTTGTTGCATAGCCTGAGCTACCATATTCGGAAAATGCTGCATTGGGTCTGCTGGTTGTTGTCCTTCAACGTTGTTGACAGACTCTTCTGCCCTTTGATTCCGAGTTTGACGTCTTGGCGGCATTATCTGGTTAAGTAAAAACCCTAAATTAACTTACATTCTAAACCTTATCATATAAGTTTAAACTTATTAAACTTGTTTCATAACTCAAACTTTAATTCATATTCATTCATTGCTTTCAAAATATTTTACATATCATAGCACATAGTGCTTTAAACATCAGTTATCCCATTGTGACTACAAAAGTCGGGATTTACATCACCACTTACACAAAAGTTTTATAATAATGCATTACACAGACATACTAAACACACATATAATATTAAACACGCTTACACAACATAACCTATACTACCTATTTACTAAGTCTTCTTTCTTGGACAGCTCCTTGCCTGATGATCTTCGTTTCCACAGACAAAACATGCTCCTAGTTTATAGTCAGGACAATACAGAATAGTGTGTCCCTCATATCCACAAAGATAACAAATTCTTTTCCCTTTCTTCTTATTAGGTTTTCCTAAATCATAGTTTTCTACCTTTCTTTTTCCCTTATCTCTCGGAGTTGCACACGAGATGTTGCTTGAGGCTCCTATCTGATCAATTTGGACTTTAAGTTTATCATGTTCTTCCATTGTTTCTATTAATGCCTGACGCAGTTGACTATTTAATAGTTTTTCTATCTCCCATAGCCTTTCCAGAGAAGAAACCTTGTTCCTCATATTCTGTACCTCCGTTGATGCTTGATCGGCTTCAACTTTAGTGTCTGAATCACTACCTGTCAGCTCCACCATTTCCGGATCTGGTACTATATTTTCTATGATGAGCACCTCATCCAAGTCGTTTTCATTGTGAGCTTCTATTTCAGCTATTGGCTTCGATATCAGCTTAGGTGTATGGGTTTGATTCTTCTTCATGTTATAAGCATATAGCAAGCCTTTTCCACCCGACATCTACACACATAAATTATTTTGATTAGCATATATTATATACACATAACACATAAAGGTTTCATATAAGTTATCTTTTAGTTTGTTTGACGATGAATTTATCTAATTCATCTTTATTAAAACTCTATATGAGTTATTTATATTTTCAACGTTTCCCTCTGTTCTAAGGTTATAGCCTAAGGTCTAACCCACTTTAAGGTTTCTAACCCTATAGCTCTGATACCATCCTATAAAGTCCCCGAACCCGGATACTTGAAACCCGAACTCGGTACTTCACGATACCATTTCTATGAGCGGAATACTACTAATAATAATAACAATAATATAAAACCTAAACTTAAATTTATAAATACATCAGAGTCTTTCTCCCAAGTACGTAACCTTTAATCATTCATTACATGTCATAATATATATAAATATATATATATATCATAGTCTTCATAATCTAAAAATATTACAAACAGTAGCATATAAAGTCATTCAACAACTTTTCCTTTTCCTCTGTTCTTGACAGATCCTTCTGGTCCTTCACACTTAGCTGAAAACATTTAAATTAAGCAAGGACGAACATTTGATTGCCCAGCAAGTATTATATATATATATAGGCTGAAAGAATTTAAATGTTTTCTTTATAATACTCTTCTACAACTAGTCAGTAGTTGTGAAGTAATCTGTACCAATAATAATAACATAACAACCCTCATTCAAATTTTTGAAATTACGTATTGACTATACATGAGGTTTCTGTGACATACTATGAACATTGTTTTCATTTTTGAAAAGGTTTGAACAAAAATTCATCTGTAAACCGTATCATGACTTACGGGCACGGAGGGTGATCAGCCCTGTTGTACCCTGTATTGATCAATACTACATGTATAAGAATGATGTTATCGTTCACTCTGTCTGCCTTGGGCGCATAAAATTTTTCCCATTATCGGGATGTTCATACCTGTCGGATTTTTGTAACAAAGGTCTTATCTTATTCAACAATAATATATAATTCAACATATATGTATATCAAAGGTGTATCAACATGCGATTGAATACAATGATTATCCAAGTGGGGACACTTGTATAATCATTTCTAGAAATTAACGAACAGAATATATTTTCTAATTATCATATACACAATGTTGATAATCAATGGGCGTATATAATATAAGTTTAACAATCTGTACAATAATAACAATAATTTTGAACTTCTCACTTCTGTCCATTGCATAAAGAAAATGCAAAGTTAGGATACTTTCCTGATGCGCTGCTTACACTTACGCAACTTAGATTTATCATTTCTATCTCGTCCTATCATTAATTAGATCATTTTACTGATTAGTACAACATAACGTACACATAACACTGCTTATTGCAGTCAGCACATTTCCTATTCACATTAGCACACATGTTCAACAGTCGTTGACTCATAATTAAACATTAACACATTCCTAATCACATTGTCATACAACCTTAATAACCATTGAATCACAAATAAACAGTTAACTAACCAATTTATCTAAGTCCAGATCAATTTCTGATCTATGTCGGTCTACCGACAGCTTTATTAGTTAAATATCGAGTCTAAGACTCTAATCCGTAGTTCAATATCCTTTGGATAACTTAAACCTCAGTCGCACTATTTTTCATGACCTTATAATAATTATTAAATAATTATTATCATTTATTATATTTTTGAAATATTAGAATCATTATTAAATGATTTAAACAATCCTATTATCATTAATATTTAAGTAATATTAAACTATTAATGAAACCATTGCCAAAATATTAAAGTTATGTATAATAGCTCAAAATATTTTTAAAGTATTTATAATACCCTTAAATGATTTTTAAAACTTTTAAAATCATTATTAAATAATTACCATTAATATTTAAATATTAATGAACTATTTATCCAAATATTAAAAGTCAATAATTATAACTTAAAATATTTTTAAATTATTAATATCCTTTTTAAATGATTTTTAAATAAATAAATCCATTTTTCAACTATTTATTTAATATAATTATTAAATAAATTTAATATCATTAATAATAATTTAATAATCATTAATATTAAATTATTAAAGAAATTATCCTTTAAATATTAAAAGTTATATTTTATAACTTAAAATATCTTTAAACACTTTATTTTTATTTAAAATGATTATAATAAAAATAAAATCATTTTTAAACTAAATTATTTAATATAATTATTAAATAACTTTATTATCATTAATCATAATTAATTAATGAAATTTACCTTTAAATATTAAAAGTTATATTTTACAACTTAAAATATTTTTAAATACCTTATTATTATTTAAAATGATTTTTAATATAATAAAATCATTTTTAATTCATTTAATAAATAACTTAATTATCATTAATATTTAATTTATTAATGAAAATTATCACATAATATTAAAAGTTATCAAAAATAACTTAAATTATTTTCTTATACCATAATATAATTTTAAATGATTTTTCAAATATTAAAATCATTTTTAAATAATTTATTTAATATTATAATTAAATAAATTAATTACTTTTAATATTCCAAAAATATTAAATATTTATGAAATATATTTAAAATAATTAAAAACTAATTTTTAGAATTTAAAATTATTTTTAATAATTTATTTTGTATTGTTAATAATTAAAAACTATTTTTTTCTATTTATTAATTAATTTTCGAAAATTATTAATAAAACTGTCGCTAAAGGGCTATAGTGACACTTTCTGTCGCTATAGGTGTTCTTGAGGATTTCTAGAAACATAAACCAGTGTGCTAGGGGGGTGGTTTGACCATGAATAACTTTCTGTACATAATGTTTCTAGGCGATCTAACACATACATCTTGTAGTACTCATGTAACACTACAATTACCAACAAACATCATGGATTAACAACAACAGATCTGGGAGATATAAGCCTCCAAACTATCTGACAACACTGTTTTTCACGAAAAACAGTTCGAGGTGCCAACTTTGGACTTCTATAACTTGCAATCCGTGTAACTTTTTTGTGATCTATCACTTCCAGTGTGTAGAAATCATGTAGGAATACAACTATAACACTTTAACATACATATAACAACAACGGATCTAACAGGAAATAGCCGGTCAAAGTTCACCACGGAAATTGTTCATAAAAATTTTGGGTTCGGTAATTTCACAGTTTTGGTCAACGGGTTTTGACCATTAATAACTCCCGATCTATAAGAGATATGAACTTGATTTTTTTTTCACCTTAAATGTCATATTACATACTACATATAACAACTTACAAACACCAAAAACACTAAATAATCACAGAGATATAAGGCCTGACATTTGCCTAAAAATAACAGATTTCGGTTTTTTTAAAATTTGGAAAAACTTTGATTTTGAGCACTTTGATGTTATGGGTCATGAATCTAACAACCCAGAACATTAATAAACTCCCTATTACACAACTTTAAACAATCAATTTCAACAATTAACATGGAATCGAATGATTTCTAATTTTTGAGATTTTATACCTTTCTTTGATCCAATCTTTGATTTTTCTGATTTTTTGCTTCCGATCTGTTATGGGACTTCGTGGGGCTGATCTAAGGGACTGAAATGCTAGATAATTTCGGAGGTGAGAGGCTTGAGATAATTTAGTAAGTTTTTGTGCCAAATTTTGTGAACAAAATGATTTTCTTTCTCTTCAATCTATTTATAGACCATCATGGTGCATGAATGCTGAGATTTGGAGCTTGTTTGTTGGCCATTTTGTCACATGGAGTGGTTGGGGTTTGTTAACAACTCCAACCTATTGTCAAAACCTAGTTTGTAGCTTCAATTATACAAGAGGGACATTTTTGTCATTTCCTTAAATTTCTAGAAAATTTCCTTAGGGTTTAGGGTTTAGACATTTTAGTGTTTAGGGTTTAACATTTAATTCTTAAAGATTTAGCAACTAGGATTTAAAAAATTTCCAAATTTAGGATTTAGCAATTAGGGTTTATTACAAAAATAATAAAATAAAATAACTAAATTTTAGTTTCTAAAATTAGACAATTTAGGTTTGTTAATTAGATTAATTTTCTAATTACTTTATACATGAACATTAGAGTTTACCATCTCTAATTATAACTTTGCTAATTATAGCAATTAGGGTTTATTCTTTTGGTAATTAGGGTTACCAAATTACTATTAGGGTTTTTAATTACTAAATTAGGGTTTTATTTTAGTAATTAGGGTTTAACAATTTAGGGTTTCTAAATTTAATAATTATAATCATAATACTTGCTAATTAATCACATTATCAATAATCACCAACAATCTCAAACTCTAATTTCAAATTAGGGTTGCTAATTATAGCAATTAGGGTTTCTAGAAATAATACCTCAAAATATTAATTAGGTCATTAGGGTTTTCTAAATATTAGGGTTTTCAGAATTTTAATCAGGGTTTACCTAATTAATACATTTAATACACGACATAATTAATATTACACACTTATAAAACAATCTTGCACTCTAATTTGGATATCAAATTAGGGTTTAACATTATTCTAGGGTTTGGTCAAAATACACCGTAATTGACCAACCATTAACAATACGGTCATACCGTACATATTCATAGCACTGAAAAATCAAAATATAAGTAATATTATATTATTATCCTCATACCTTGACAATAATCCAAAATTAGGATTTGGATTCCATATCTGATTATTCTTTCATATTTAACCTTAATAATTAAGGTAAAATATTTAACTTAATAATCTGTACAAAAATTCATATAATAAAATAATTATATTATATTTATTCTAAAAATCACTTCATTTATTATTTAAATAATATATGATTATATATTCATGGAAAATAATTAATAAAAACATTTCTATCTTAAAATTAATTATTATAAAAATATACTTTATAATAATCAATAATTCTAGAATAAATTTACTTGTAAATATTCATGCAATAAATATATTTTTATTTACCACATAAATACATATACACATAATCTTGTACAAATCCTCATCCTTAAAAAAAAATTATACAAAAAATTTAAGATTTATTTATATAGAAAATATCGGGTTGTCACATGTAGTGCAAATCTGTTCTCTTGAGCCAAGGTTGAATCTCTAATGATTTCTAATTGCTTCAAGTCTCCAATCCAATCAACTCTAGAAAATACCTACACTAATCTACTTATTCAAAGTGAAGAAAGAAAATAGCAGTAGCTTCAGCCCCCAAGGGGTGGAATGTTGTTTACATGATGAGAATATGTCTAATATATAAGCCCTAATTGAATCCCCCTCTCAATTACGCTTCAACTGCTCTGTTTTGTGAAAAGTCATCTTTGGTCAACACTCGAAGTCGCGCGGCCGCGCAGGAATTGGCCTGAGTTGGGCGCGCCCGCGGAAAAGCTAAAAATCACGTATTTTTGCTAGTGTAAGTCTCGCGACCATGTGGAATTAGATCCCCCGCGCGCGGGTGATTTTCTGCTGCAGTATGCTCTAGAAAAATGGCCATAACCTTTGATTCGGGAATACTTACGGGGTCTGCCACCTATCAAATCGAAGATATTGACGAGCTCTACAACGTTCATTCTTTGATGATTGAGAAATTCTGGCTGGCTGAAGGTTGAAATCAAGCTGGAAGGGACTGCTATGAAAATGGCTAACCAAAACAACGAAGTTTGACGTCCGTTGGTACAACGATCATGACTCTTGCATCCGAACTCCGATTAGAACGATTCAAGATGTTCCGGAAAGCTACGAAGATTCTCTACAATGTAGTCCAAGTTCCAAGCCAAGAACAAGAAGTAATATGAAAGCCCAAATGATATTCGGATTGCCTTTTCTTTGCATTTTCTTTGCTTTTCCTTACCAATAATCGCTCACACCTCTCCAAAACATATAACCTACAAAATAAACACAAAATGCATGAAAAGTAACTAAGACACATAAATATAAGCAACTAATTCGAGTAAAAGATATCGGATAAGTGTATATAAAATCCACTTATCAAATACCCCCAAACATAAATCGTTGTTTTTCTGCAAGCAACACAATATAATGCAATCTACATGCTATGCAAGCTACGCTACTATGACAATGAAACCCCAGATTTCCAGCCATGTTAAGATTTCCAATAAGATATGCCTCATAGAAATATCAAGATTCAAGAATAAAGCATCAAACTAAGCTAAAGGCATAATGATATACAATCATATAATCCTAACCTGCTATAAAGATGTTGTGTGTGTGTGATGTGTTCATATATAAGCTTGAAAAAGGTTTGGATTTCACATATTATACTGTTTAAGAAAGAAAACTTAGGTTCAAACCAAGAACTATGCATACAAATGAAACAACAACTACTCCAACACATCAGTACAAACTAAGGTTCAACAAAGGGTTTATTCTGCTTTATTTTTACTCACGGGGCGATTTTCGTACTTTTTCGTGGTGTTTATTGATTTTTATTTTATTTTATTATATATATATATATATATATATATATTTCCCATGTCTGTGCAATGTCTCACTCCATTACGCTAACAGTGCTACCCCTTAGCGAGCTTTCAACCAACGACTCCCAGACCATTAAGACCTTAGGGCGCTAGGTGTAGAGACAATCCCCTCGGACGTACTTATTCAAGTAACAAAGGCCCAAAAACAAGACTAGCCACGGTAATTATTCAATATATATATTTTTTTTCTATTTTTTTTTAAAAGCAAGCATACCCATGCGTTCCCCAAAACTTGAGTTTAAGTGTCTTCATAGTCATTACTCACTTCCTACACAATTCTATCATTAAAAAGAACATTTTCCTCTCAGCAGACAAGCATGCTAGTCTTAACCAACAAGCAAATAGGAACATTGTCGTGCTACCTGGTAACATCTAAACAGCAAGCATGAATTATATCCTATATAAAATTATAACTAAGCTCAAGATATCCACTAAATTTAAAAATCTATCAAATTTCTATGTCATCATTAGCCAAATTAGAATTCAACTAACTAAAAGCCTGGGATTATGCAATGTTATGCAACTAAAACATGCAATAAAACTATATGCAACTAACTATATGCAACAACTACTCACTACAACCCAATACCCACAAACTTAAAATAAACAATGCCCTCATTGTAATTAAAAGTGAAAGAATACTCCCCTAAATGGCAATGTCATCTCCGTTCGCCTCCTCATGATCCGATGGTATATCAGGCGATGACTAAGTTTGAGATATTCTATAGTTGGAGACTGAGTGTGGGCTTCTAACTGTCCGAATGCTTTAGTTAGAAATTCTAAAAATTCAACATTTTTTTTCTATGACTGAGCTATCAAGCGGCCGCGTGGTGTTTGGCTTTTAGTTGGGCGCGACCGCGCGACCCTATACTCTGGCAGTTTCAGTTTTTGACTTCTGTTTGATCCTGAATACTTACAGCAATTGGATTGAACCTGAGAGGAGAAACAATCAAACCATTATTAATACTTACCATTATCTAACATCTACTAAATATGGAAATGTTAATAAAAATAAAAATAAAAAAGAATTAAACAAGGAGGGAGAAAGATTGGATAGGGTGCCTCCCATCGAGCGCTCGATTTATAGTTCGTTAGCTGGACTCTTTTCTTGACACCGCTATCCGATTCCTCTACGATAAGATAAGAACCCTCCATCCATTAGAACCGCTATGTGTTTTGGTGGATTCACCATCATGCGTGTTTGTGAATTAAAGCAACCTAGCGTATTTCCTGTCCATGATGTCTCTAGTTCCATTGCATAGCTAGGTGTCTCGTCCGTTGTAATTGGGAATAAATTGTTGCGTTGAGGTATGGAAAGTACAACGGACTCTTCCTCTCTTATTTTCTCTTCTTCAACCCACCATGGTTTATGCAAGGCATCTTTATCATACTGCTTATTTCCTTGAATGTGACTACCTAGAGGGCATGGGTGTGCAAAACTCACTGGATTTTTTAACTCCAGTCGAGAAGGCACTTGGGGTTTAATATAGGTGATATGATATTCTTCATTTTCCAAACCCCCAGTTATATCCTCAACGTCCACTCCTTTCAGTTCATCCAGTGGCATGCACACTTCTGGCTTTCCATCAGTTTCATCATCCATGTCATAGTACCAATTATTTTGAGGGCAATTGCTCAAGATTTCGAGTATTTGATTCATTTGATTTTGTAGATTCCGAATTGACCTCCCTTGCTCAATTATCTTCTCCTCAGTTGATGCTACAAACTTGAACCACAAATCCTCCATTCTTGAATTATCTTGTTCGGTTTCAAAATCCATGCATTGAGGACCATTCATTGAGGAGTTAATGAGTTGTTTCATCTGTCTGTTAAGATTTTGGCTTACTAACTCCTGACTCGTCATCATCTCTTCATGGTCTGCTATGCTTATTGACATGAATTCCTTCAACCTTGAATTTTCTTCTTGCTGCATTGGAGGTGGAAATGAGAAATCTGATGGATGTGTTAGACTTGGGATGCAGTATTGGTTGGGATATTTATAATTCCATTCATAATCTGGGTGATACCCCCAACCTTGTTGATAATCAGGATAAACATCGTTGTTGAAGTAATCACCCCCAAACTGCACTTGTCCAATCTTGATGTTGCACTAATAACTCGAATGCTCGCCAGCACAGTATTCACATGTAACTACTATCTCTCGAGTGCGTTGGGCTGCAAGATTATCCAACCTCTCCGAAAGTGTTGCAATTTGTGCTGACAATGTAGAAAATACATTGAGTCCCTCAGTGCTTGTGTTCCTTGGTTGAATCATATTTGCATAAGGCCCTTGATAAGCAAAGTCACCCATGGTACCTGAAAAAAGAGAAATATAAGAAGATAATTAAAATAAAAAAAATGTTTAAATTAAGACTAATTTGATTGAAATTAATGTTGGCAAAAATTATTAAAATAATTCCTCGGCAACGACACCAAAAACTTGTTGGGTAATTTCTAGTTACGCACAACACGTAAGTATACATGGTCAACAAGTAATAAAGAGTAAGTAAAGTATTGTTCCCACGGAGAATTAACTAACAAAGTTCACCAAGCATTAACCCATAACCATCTCAGTCTTATTTAAACGAATGATATTATATTTTGTATTTAAACTACGAAATTCAATAAACCTAACTATTCGTAGAATGAGACTAGATAACAAATACCTGAGATTACAATTTCATCTATTGAAATATTCAAATCCATACATTTCATATTAAGCCAAACTAATTGTACCGGTTTGTTAGTCGAGAACACTAAAGTAAAGTATAGCCATCTTTCAATGCATCATACCCATATCACATATAATCCACAATTGATGGAATACACATGAACATCCACATTACCTAAATCGCTATATGTCTATGTGATTTACAAATAATTAGGGTTTAATTCCAAGTTCTCAATTGACTACGAGTGGTGCTTCGGTATATGTTTATCCTAAGCACAAATCATACATCCCATCACAACGTATAATATACAATCACAAGCTATCAAGATCAGATCTAAACACATACTTCTTTTCAAGTTCATATGGGTTATCACAGTAATTGACGGCCAATCAACTAAGCAATTAAGCATGAATCTTAATAGACAAATCCATAGAAATCAATAAGGCTAACAATGAAACATATCAGAAATAACTAATCCATAGAATTCATTGCAATCTCAGAATAGAAGTTAAGTCATAATTGAATTAATGCTATTATCTGCATATTGAAGACACATAATGAGATACAATAAGCAATCAAAGAGAGAATAAGGATAGAGAATTGTAGTGCAAATCTGTTCTCTTGAGCCAATATTGAATCTCCAATGATTTCCAATTACTTCAAGTCTCCAATCCAATCAACTCTAGAAAATACCTACTCTAATCTAATTATTCAAAGTGAAGAAAGAAAATAGCAGTAGCTTCAGCCCCCAAGGGGTGGAATGTTGTTTACATGATGAGAATATGTCTAATATATAAGCCCTAATTGAATCCGCCTCTCAATTACGCTTCAACTGCTCTGTTTAGTGAAAAGTCATCTTTGGTCAACACCCGAAGTCGCGCGGTAGCGCAGGAATTGGCCTGAGTTGGGCGTACGCTCGCGAAAGCTGAAAATTGCGTATTTTTGCTACTGTAAGTCTTGCGGCCGCGCGGAATTCGCGTGCCCGCGCGCGGGTGATTTTCTACTATAGTCTACTCTGGTAAAATGGCCTGGTAAAATGGCCATAACTTTTGATCCGGGAAGAGTTACGGGGCCTGCCACCTATCAAATCGAAGATATCGACGAGCTCTACAAATTTCAATCTTTGATGATTGAGAAATTCTGGCCGGATGAAGGTTCAAATCGAGTTTTAAGGGACTACTATGAAAATAGCTAACCAAAATAGCGAAGTTTGACGTCCGTTGGTACAACGATCATTACTCTTGCATCCGAACTCCGATTAGAGCAATTCAAGATGTTACGAAAAGCTACGAAGATGCTCTACAATGTAGTCCAAGTTCTAAGCCAAGAACATCAAGTAATATGAAAGCCCAAATAATGTTCGGATTGCCTTTTCTTTGCTGTTTCTTTGCTTTTCCTTACCAATAATTACTCACACTGCTCTAAAATATATAACCTACAAAATAAACACAAAATGCTTGAAAAATAACTAAGACACATAAATATAAGCAACTAATTCAAGTAAAAGATACCGGATAAGTGTATACAAAATCCACTTATCACGATGCAATCTCTGTCTCCATCCATGCAGAATACTCTGCTGAATAACCCGGATGGCTCACAGAAAAATCAGGTATCTCACGCTGATCCCACCATGCATACACACAGGATCGGTCCTCTGATGAAAGATAGCAAGAGGCTAAACGCAGACCTATCGCCCACTCGAAATGATGAAAATCCTGAAACTGGTCAAACTGCGACATCACGGCCAGCGGGTGATAAGTAGTAATGCCCCTCAAACCAGCCAGAGGGAGGTAGTCTATGCCCGGAGCATGAGTAATAAAGCTATAGGGTCAGATGAGCCTCGAAAACGGTAATATGACAAATGGATCTATGATATCCGCCAAAAATGTGGACCAAGACATAGCATCTATGCACTCCGATGGCTGAAAGGAGTATGACATGGCTATATCATGGGTTAACCAATACCCATGTCATCTAAGAGTGCCAATCGGTCTCAAATGTGACATAAACCATACATATAGCATGACCGAGCTGCCCGTGAACACTCCTGTCAGATAAGTACAGTAGTAGGTGGTTGACCGCAGGGTATCTGCTATGATCATCGGTATAATGGTACGACCCTCCCTGAGAGCTCTCACCGCCATGATGACACCAATTTCTATCTCATCCATGTATCGTGGCATATAGACATACGACAGTACGCACAACGACAGTACATCAACCCTGGCAAAACGCCAATGATCCTCCGATGCGGTGAAATCCCTGGAATGTCGTGAATAACTATCCTTAGAGCCAAATCTGTCGAACAGAAAATGCTGGAATATAACGTGGCTCCATGTAAGGTCATCCTGCACCACTCTGCGCCTCAATTCAGTGAGGGTCATGAACCGTCGACTCATGTCCCCCAAAACCATATGCACGCAAGGTCTGTCCAGCGGCAACATCGTCAACCGTGCATACACCTTTAGAGTAGGAGTCAACTCCTGTGTCCATAATCGAAAAACATGCCTATCCGATACTGAATGCTCTAGCATGCCATCCACAAACCCTGTGGGAACCTGAAGCATCAATAAAGTCATGGTATGCTGCAGCAAATGATCTACCACGATCGCATACCCGATGCCACTAATGATGGTGGGGTATGATCAATACGGTTAACTGTCAAAGAAGACATATGTACAGGCCATGTCATAAGACCATCCAGTGGTCAATGCTGAATATCTCTGGACATACACACATATGCATAACATGATACATGCATAGCAGATAATAGATGGCAATATGATATAGGGAATAAAAAACTGTGCAAACATTCCTAAGTATATCATCATCTAATACATCATCTCTGTACAACTACAAATACAGGGAAATGGGGCACAGACGCCCTACTACTAACAGAGGCATATCAAAAGATATAGTGAGAATGGGGCACAACCACCCAATAGCTAATAGAGGCCTATCAAAAGAGATAACGAGAATACACATCAGAAGAAGACAATGGTGTCAATATCTACATCATCAATCATGTCCACCTGATGTAACTCCTCCTGAGTCACTGGATCTCTATCAACAAGGATGTCAGGCCTATATAGAGGAGGATCTGCACCGGCAAAACCAAATGGGTCATCTGAGGGGCCAGCGCCTGAGCTGGAAGGATCAAACGAAACTGCCTGTGCCAGATCTCTGCCCAAATGCCGTATAAATATGTGTGCCTGGTCCAGCTGCCGGGTCAAACTATCAATCTGTGTCATATGAGTCGGATCTCGAACACAGGAAATCCAATCCGTCATCATCACGGATCCTAGAACCATATCCCCCATGAACTGAGTGGCGCGGGACTGGGCTCCAATAGTACGAGGGAACCACCAATGCTGGAACATCTCCTGAGTACATGGACCCTCTGATAATGCAAAATGTCAACCCCCAACAATGGGATATCAGTGATGGGTGACTGCGATACAGGCCAATGACGCCTGACAGGAGGCAAGATCGGTATATGAATCTCCCCAATGGTGCTCCTAATAGCACGCTCTCCAAAATAGAGCTCCCAGCCTCCATCTGTGAAGAGAGGAACTTTCCTGGTGGAAATCACATACTCGAATCCAGTCGAGTATCCATCCTCAAAACTGATGGTTAAGTGTTCTCCTAAATAGGGAATCCATGTGATGGTATCAGCTGTCAGCAACTCCAGCTGCATACGGCAGAGAGTGAAACCCTCAGCTACAGGGACCTCTGGCAAAATGGAATGATGCCATCGTCGTCCTCGTGGATAGGTATCTAAACCTAACACCCTCACAGGATGTAAGAATGGGAGCCTCTCGTAGGCCCAAAACTGGCAACACAATGGCAAAACATCTGCAATCAGTAAATACTCTTAACCTATAAATGGGAAATGACAATAGAAATACTCACCAGCAAAAATGGGTAGAAGCCTAGCCAAGCCTCGGTCAAACCATGTGAGCGCATACGCATGCCCCGGAGTAAACATACAAAGGTGTAGGAACCCCAATCATACTCTCCAATACGGTCCACATGACGCATTGCGCTGATCAAAGCGAACGACACCATAGAAGAGTTATCTGCTATGAAGAAGCCTCTAATGATCATCAAGAATAATCGCCAAAGAATGCGATCCCTGAGTCTGACATCATCAGGCATGGGCTCACTCAAAAGCCCGCTCATAGCATCTACGCTCAAAGGACCTAAACGGATAGTCCTGCCTTTAAGTCCCTCCGCTGGAACTCCTAACAGGGATCTGACGGCAGTAAGGGTAATATTCTCCATGCAAGGCACTGGCTCCCTTCCAAACTCCATACCTGTGCTAAACTGCCAATCCATCGGCGTCATCACCTCGTAATCCAGCAGATGCAGTGACTGAGTCTGATGAAACCATTGCTCAGACAATGCCCTGAGGTAACCCCAGGGACAACGACGGGGAAGGATGGAGAAGAATGCCTCGAATCCCCAATCATGTACTACCGCTCTATAATCAGGATGAAGAGCTTGATACATGGGGTGTATAATAAACCAATTCCCTCGAGGCTTTGTCAAGCTAGGAACCTGCATAAAATGCAGATCAACATCAAAGCCCTTTAATCCTCATTAATAGGAAAGAAGGAAGATCAAGATCTAATGTCATACCTTGTTAGCATGCAAGTACATCGAGGGATGTCTGCTCAAGTCACCCAGAAGCTCGGGGTTTTCCACCTGAATACAAGGGAGCTCCCTACGAGGAACATGTGCAGCAGGAGTGGGATCCTCAATCAGAATATCCTCATCCTCGTCCTCAACTTCTAGAACATAACACCAGACTGGACGAATCACAGCCTCCACCAATCGACGAGGTTGTCTGACAGAATGGGGTCGAGGCACTTCAGAAGCCCTCCTCCGTATACCAGAAGAGGTCCTATGGGAACTACTCGGCTGATCCGGATCCATAATATCTGGACAACAAGTCTCCAAATCACATCAGAAAGGGTGTGGTATTTCCTTACGTGGAGCTTTCTAGAATGTATTTTATGACTATATGCATGCATGCATTTACTTTATAATAGAGTTAAAATGCATGACTACCCAATGCTTGTATTTTGAAAATTTTTGCCATAGTCCCCTTTGAAAATAGGACTATCCATATGCACATAGGCATGTCTAGGTAGCCATTCAGGAGAACACCTGGCCCAAAGTCATATACATAATATATGCATTAAAAATCAAAATTATTCATGCATAAGGTTAACCTCAATATCAGGAGTACTTTGCCTTTCTACCTTTTGCTCATTGGACCTCAAATAGGACAAAAAATAGCAGAAAAAGGTGCCAATTTGATTGTATCAAAAGTTAAATTTGTTCACATCATTATGTTCAACATGGTTTAATACTAATATTTACTATGTTGAATATTTTTTATCAAGTCATTTGTGCATACATAATCACTACTAAGAATTTAGATGCATTTCATGCGATAACTCAAATTCCAATGGATAAAAATTAGAAAAAATACATGCATACGTTACCATGATAGTGCAGAGCACTTGTACGATGACAGAATTTACAGAAAGTAGCCCGAACTCAGTAGATCTGAAGGAGGCTCTTGGATTTTCCTTGGCGAAACAAGTTGAAAGTGACTTGTGTTACCAACCTACTGGATTATATCATCCACGGTTGGCTGCAGGCTCATCTGCGGCTGAATCAGGTGCACCTGCGGTACCCCTATATGGGCCCCACCCCTCAGGCTCGGTCCAGTTTGAGTTGTAAAGGAGTTCTTGTGGACTAAAAAAAGTTAAATCGGGAATAAAAATGCCACGCGATTGAGCAAAACAGCATGCAATCCTGGTCTTCTCAGATGAAACTTTGAGTCTGTATTCGCTCATTGGTAGTCACTCGAACACGAGGTATACCCTTCCAGTGATCTCATTTGTTACAAATCACATCTGGCAATACCTTGTACAGGTCCAATGTCGCCAACTCCGGGTCGTTACCCTAAAAGATCAACATGGATCCCCGACGGGGGTTACAATATGAAGCCCTGGTAGGGGATTAAAATGCACATTTTAGCCATTGACACACATATCAATGAAGGTCAAGCAACCTTGACATTATCTCAGGCGATGGCAATTAAACCTATCAGAGCTCTAGAGCTATTCGAGGATTTCATGCTCGATTCCTCATATTCCCCAGCGGATCCCTGGCAGGGGTCATAACGCAATGTTCCATTGATTCACACTTTAGCAAAGGTCAAGCAACCTTGATATTCTATCCTACAGGGTTTTCAGCCGTTGATTCACATGTCAGTGAAGTACACATCAACAAAGGTCAGGAAACCCATACAATATTTTGTTGTTGGCAGTAAATTCAATAGAATCCTGACATGTCCTGACGATACCAACCAGGAAAGGTCAATGTTATCAAGGAGGATCGATGATGGAATATGTTATACACATCCTCAAACAGACCAAGCTTTATCCCCACAGATCTCTTACACATAAGAGGCACCTCTTCAGGATCAAGTCGTTACCAAGAACACAGGAATTTGATGATAACCCCAACATCAACATCCTAACAGATTCAGATTACACATCAAATCTGGTCATCATTGCCAATCCCCAGTTGAAGCAACAGGGAGCCAACAATCATCCCAGCATGTTGGGCTACAACCCCGTACACATGCATCATACATTTTCATCATGTTGCTACATATAGTACCATGTTTGTCTTGTCACATTTCAAGTGTCTAGGATTCTTTATCCTACCCATGCATCGCCATGCATGAGTATGATAAAGAGGGGCATCTGTAGACACTAAACATTTTCTGTACGCCTGTCAATAACATTGTAGGACAGATTTGTCTTTCAAGAGAGAACCCTGGAAGACAGTTCATATCTGTTCCGGATACTACCGGAAGTTCAGCATCAACCCCAGAACACACACTGGGAGTAACTGTGAAACCCCAGATTTTATGAATAAGAATTAATTTTCTCGAAATAATTTTTTAATATTATGGTGTGAATTTGAGATAATATTATAGTTGTGGGTAGTATTTATAAATTTTGTAAAGTATGCAAGTTGTTATATTATATTCGATTGGTCAGGGAATATTCTTTGTGTCGAAAAATATTCGTACGACGGTACAATTATTGGTGGACCCCACAACGAAATTATTGTCGGATTGAGAAAACGACAAAGATATTTTATTAAAAATAACGGCGGAAGTTTTACCGTTGATACTGTTGAACTACTGGGTAGTAAAAGTACAGTAATACGCGTTGTTGCATAGTAGCACACGGTATTGATTATTGATATGTATGTGAGAAGTCGCTCAGTTTGATTCAATTATTGTCGATTAATAATATGAATTATTATAGCGATAATGACGTTTTGTTTTATTTGTAATATTAACGTAATAAAATAGAAACATCTTTTTATATAAAACAGAATACTTTATTAAAATTATTCTATAAATATAATATATTATATTTTATTATGCATAGTGTTGTATAGTGTTTTGCATAGTGTTGCATAGTGTTTGCATAGTAAAAATCTTTTTATATAAATAGAATATATTATATTTTATTTCAAAGATTTTTCTTTGAATATGGACCGTCAGATTAAAGTAAATCAATCTGGACCGTTCATGGATTAGTTACTATGCATTTCATTTTCCTATAAATAGAAGCTCATTCCTTCATTATTTTCTTACGAATTCACTGAACTCTAGAGAGAGAAAACTATAGAGAGATAGAAGAAAAGCTTTTTTGCTACTTAACTTTTCTTTTCCTATATCTAGTTTCTGTTACGGTAAGGGGTGTTATTCTTTCTTATTCATGAAGAGAACTGTTGTTATTATATTTCTTATTATTCTGTTGGAATAACCTGTATACGCGGTCTACCCTATACTTGGTGACATTCTTCTATTATCATGTCTTTATTATTCTGTCGGAATATCATGTTTGTGCTATACTCCGGACCTGGTTCCATTTTTATTATTTCGTCTTTATTATTCTGTCGGAATATCCTGTCTGTGCTATACGTCGGACCTGGTTCCATTTTTATTATTACGTCTTTATTATTCTGTCGGAATATCCTATCTGTGCTATACGCCGGACCTGGATCCATCATTTATTATTCTGCATTTATTATTCTGTTGGAACATACTGTCAGTGTGAATTTCACCTGACCTAGTTCCGTTATTAGTATTCTGTTGGAATAACCTGTCGATGCGAAGTACCGCATGCATGGTGATTTCTTTTGTTATTCCATTCTTTATTATACTCAGTTGGTTAAAATTTTGACTTCTATACTCCGTGAAATTAGTAGAATATCCTTGATATTTGCGTTTCATCCAGTATCTTTTCATGGAAATATTCTTCTGATCATTATGGAATTTTACTCTACAAAGCAGTATCATGTTGACAATTTGGACGTTAGTAGTTCTTGGGCAAATTAATTCTTGAACTTGTTTTATTGAATTCTTATATCATTGCCATAATCCTCATGTTTATGTTATGTTGAAAGTCATCTGTGGCCTGTAGTGCATAGATGGACTTGGTATGATTATGACCAGGGATTACTCGGTATAATCATGACCGTAATGTTACAAATGATGTGAAAATTAAAAGTCCACATTGGCCCGTAGTGCATTGATAGACAGTTTTTGGTATGATTATGGCTATGGATTCTCTTCGGCCAAGGGAGTAAAGATGAATTGTTTTATGGCATGATCAGGACCGTTGATGAAAACACGATTATCTTTGGCCCGTAGTGCATGGATAATTCGTGGTCGTGATACTAAAGAATATCCTTGGCCTGTAGTGCAGGGATGATTTAATGATGTGGATTATTTATTGAGCTGAGTCTCAGCGATAAAAGTGATGAAAACCTTTTTTAATCATAAAAGATAGTAGATTCTATTCTCTACTTGACTCTTTTAATGGATTGCTTGTTCCGCTGCAGTTAAACTTGATGTCTATTGTATTTTATCAGTTTAACATTGTTGGAGGCTAACGATAATTTATTCTGCATTATCTTAGTCATAATATTTCTTACTGGGCTAGTTGAGCTCACCCTTTCTTTCACTGTTCTCTTCAGGAAATGAGAACATAGCAGGGACTAGTCGGGGAACGGAGTGACGGTCCAGAGGATAGCATTTGTAGTCCTCACTATTCTGTGAAATAGTGTATTAATAATTGTAATGAGGACTCTTTTTGAGTTTGTATAATCTCTAGTAGACAATAATTGTATTCAAACTCACAGTTATGTTTTGTCGTATTGTACACGACAGTCGTATTAGTAAGTTGTATTTGAATTATGTACCATGTATCCGACGACCCAAGATGGGTGATGTATTCCTAATTTTGGGGGCGTCACAGTTGGTATCAAAGCTTAGGGATATGATCCGTGGCTAAGATGTGAGAATAGTACTAGGAGGGGAGAGACGGGGAATTCCTTCGCTAGTATGACCTACCTAAGTTTATGTGCTATTTAATTGGTCGGTCAAAGTATAGGGATAATATGTCATATGTTAATTAACCCTTATTTTGTGGCAGTGTTTGAAAATGGCATCCGAGAATGTTGAGATTATCAATGGAGCTCAGGAGACCGTTGAGTCCCCACAGATTAATAATCAGGACAATATGCAACAGGATGGCGATAATCCTCCTGTAAACAACAACACTGATCAATTGACGAACGACGGTACGTTTAGGAGCTTTTTAGAATTCATGCAACATCAGGCAAAGGCGACTCCTGTTCATAATGCAGGTAAAGACAATGGCAACCCACGGTTGGTCACCGCTAAGCAGTTCAAGGAGCTGGGACCACCGGAGTTTTTGGGAAAGCCAGAACCACTTAAGGCGGAGACCTGGTTAAAGCAGATCACCAAGATATTTGATGTCTTGGGATGCTCCGAGGAGCAAAAGGTTCCTTTTACCACCTTTATGTTTCGTGAAGAAGCAGATCATTGGTGGGAATCTGTAAAACGTACCCAGACTGACGCACTCAAGATGTCTTGGGAGAAGTTCCAAGAGCTTTTCAACGACAAGTACTTTCCCGAAAGTATTCGTCACATGAAGGAGGTAGAGTTTATCAAGATGGAGCAAAACAATATGACCGTGTTGCAGTACGAGGCTAAGTTTGCGGAGTTGTCCCGGTTTGTATCCCATTTGGTCGATAATGAGGAACGAATGGCGCGAATGTTTCTGCGAGGTTTGAAACTCGATATACGTCAATACCTCATTTCTCATAAACTTTGTTTATATTCAGATATTGTGAATAGGGCTCAGTTAGTGGAGCGCGATAATGAGTTATCACAACCAAAAGGTAATAACCAACAACACGATAATAATCATACCGGTGGCAACGGCCATCAGAACAATGATAACCATCGCGGGGGAAATTATCATACCAAGAATGGTAACCACTTCGGTGGTAATCGTGTCCAAGATAATAGAAATGGACATTTCAAGAAGAGAAGGTTCAATAATGATGGAAAGACAGCAACGCCAGCACCCGTTTCAAAGGAAGAAGAACGCCCATCGGTCGTATGTTTCAAATGCGGACAAGAGGGACACATCCGTCCAAACTGTACGCAACAATCCAAAGCGTGTTTTAATTGCGGAAGAGAGGGTCACCTAGCTCGATTTTGTCGTATGGTGAAGTCAAGTCCAGCTGGTATAATGATGCCAAAGGATGTCCCAGACAAGCCAAAGCCGGTAGTTTAAGAGAGAGCGTTTTATTTCTCTCGTGACGAGGAACCTGAATAAAATTATCACGGGTAAGTTAATCATAAGCTCTTATGAAGTCTATACCTTGTTAGATACCGGTTCTACTCACTCTTTTATTTCACCTAGTTGTGTTCAATATTTGTACTTAACTCCGGAGAAGTTAAACTTTGATTTATCTATTGAAACTCCATTGGGAGAAACCTTCGTTACCTCCACTGTTTATAAATCTTATTTGATTCAAATCGACACTTACACGTTACGTGTTGATCTTGTCTCTTTGAAAATACTTGTCTTTGATGCGATTTTAGGAAACGATTGGTTAACTACTCATCATGTTTTTCGTAAGGTTGTTAGCTTTCATATTTCTAACCAACCTATTATGCGAATTCAAGCAACCAAACCACTAAATTCAATCATTGTCATATCCAGCCATAAGTAAAGAGGCCCGATCCTTTTGTTGATGACTTCCTTGTGTGGAATGCACCGAAGCCAGACTTTCTGTAGACGACGTCGTGAACGACGATAACAAGTTGATAGGTATCATTGTGAGGTGCTATCTAGGTTAAGAGATAGAAGTCACAGTTGGTATCAATGTGACGTACTATCCAAGTCTTGGATGTGAGTAACAGTTTTGAATGATATTTTTATCATTAATAAATCTCTTGACGTATTCCTGAAGACTTCTTAGCCTACCCAAGAGCGTGAAATCAAATTTTATATTGACACCGGTACAAAACCCATTTCTTAAACCCTCAAAATAATTTTTTCAACTAAAATGAAAGTAACATGCACCAAAGACGTTGACTCGAGCTGTTGAAGATTACGATCGTACTATTCAATATCATCGTGGAAGAGCGAACGTGGTAGCTGACATGTTGAGTACAAGATCGTATGCGTTTACAAGTGCGATGTTGTTAACACAAAGACTCATTTCGTATAACTTGCAAATGATGAAGATAGAGTTAAAGACTCTAGGGACACACGTGAAGATAACGAATATACGAGTAAAATTGACTTTAATCGATAAAGTTAAAGACGCTCAAGCTACATACCCGAATCTGATGAATGTGAAGAAGAAGGTTCAAGAGGGTGTTATTTTAGAAGCAAGAGTTGCTGAAGAGAGGAAATCTCAACCCTCAATTTAATTGGCCCATTTGAAATCCTCGATTGAGTAGGTATTGTGGCTTATAGACTCGTTTTACCGCCAAATATATTGCGTGTTCATGACGTTTTTTTTTCGTATCGATGTAACGTAAATATGTGGACGACCCTAACCACATTATTAATTTAGAACCGGACGAGATAGCGGATGATTTAATGTTTGAAGAGATACGTGTTACAATCTTGAATAAGAAGAATCGTATTCAACACTCAAAGGTTATATCTCAAGAGTTAGAATTTGAAGTGAAGTCTAGGTATCCTCACCTGTTTGGCATACTAGGTACGTACGTAAATTTCGAGGGACAAAATTCCATAAGGAGGGGAGATTGTGAAACCCCAGATTTTATGAATAAGAATTAATTTTCTCGAAATAATTTTTTAATATTATGGTGTGAATTTGAGATAATATTATAGTTGTGGGTAGTATTTATAAATTTTGCAAAGTATGCAAGTTGTTATATTATATTCGATTGGTCAGGGAATATTCTTTGTGTCGAAAAATATTCGTACGACGGTACAATTATTGGTGGACCCCACAACGGAATTATTGTCGGATTGAGAAAACGACAAAGATATTTTATTGAAAATAATGGCGGAAGTTTTACCGTTGATACTGTTTAACTACTGGGTAGTATAAAAGTACAGTAATACGCGTTGTTGCATAGTAGCACACGGTATTGATTATTGATATTTATGTGAGAAGTCGCTCAGTTTGATTCAATTATTTTCAATTAATAATATGAATTATTATAGCGATAATGACGTTTTGTTTTATTTGTATTATTAACGTAATAAAACAGAAACATCTTTTTATATAAAACAGAATACTTTATTAAAGTTATTCTATAAATAGAATATATTATATTTTATTATGCATAGTGTTGCATAGTGTTACATAGTGTTTGCATAGTAAAAATCTTTTTATATAAATAGAATATATTATATTTTATTTAAAAGATTTTTCTTTAAATATGGACCGTCAGATTAAAGTAAATCAATCTGGACCGTTCATGGATTAGTTACTATGCATTTCATTTTCCTATAAATAGAAGCTCATTCCTTCATTATTTTCTTACGAATTCACTGAACTCTAGAGAGAGAAAACTATAGAGAGATAGAAGAAAAGCTTTTTTGCTACTTAACTTTTCTTTTCCTATATCCAGTTTCTGTTACGGTAAGGGGTGTTATTCTTTCTTATTCATGAAGAGAACTGTTGTTATTCCATTTCTTATTATTCTGTTGGAATAACCTGTATACGCGGTCTACCCTATACTTGGTGACATTCTTCTATTATCCTGTCTTTATTATTCTGTCGGAATATCCTTTCTGTGCTATACTCCGGACCTGGTTCCATTTTTATTATTCCGTCTTTATTATTCTGTTGGAATATCCTGTCTGTGCTATACGCCGGACCTGGTTCAATTTTTATTATTCCGTCTTTATTATTCTGTCGGAATATCCTGTCTGTGCTATACGCCGGACCTGGTTCCATCATTTATTATTCCGCATTTATTATTCTGTTGGAACATCCTGTCAGTGTGAATTTCACCTGATCTGGTTCCGTTATTAGTATTCTGTTGGAATAACCTGTCGATGCGAAGTACCGGATGCATGGTGATTTCTTTTGTTATTCCATTCTTTATTATACTCAGTTGGTTAAAGTTTTGACTTCTATACTCCATGAAATTAGTAGAATATCCTTGATATTTGCGTTTCATCCAGTATCTTTTCATGAAAATATTCTTCTGATCATTCTTGAATTTTACTCTACAAAGCGGTATCATGTTGACAATTTGGACGTTAGTAGTTCTTGGACAAATTAATTCTTGAACTTGTTTTATTGAATTCTTATATCATTGCCATAATCCTCATGTTTATGTTATGTTGAAAGTCATCTGTGGCCTGTAGTGCATAGATGGACTTGGTATGATTATTACCAGGGATTATTCGGTATAATCATGACCGTAATGTTACAAATGATGTGAAAATTAAAAGTTCTCATTGGCCCGTAGTGCATTGATGGACAGTTTTTGGTATGATTATGGCTATGGATTCTCTTCGGCAAAGGGAGTAAAGATGAAAGTTTTATGGCATGATCAGGACCATTGATGAAAACACGATTATCTTTGGCCCGTAGTGCATGGATAATTCGTGGTCGTGATACTAAAGAATATCCTTGGCCTGTAGTGCAGGGATGATTTAATGATGTGGATTATTTATTGAGCTGAGTCTCAGCGATAAAAGTGATGAAAACCTTTTTTAATCATAAAAGATAGGAGATTCTATTCTCTACTTGACTCTTTTAATGGATTGCTTGTTCCGCTGCAGTTAAACTTGATGTCTATTGTATTTTATCAGTTTAACATTGTTGGAGGCTAACGATAATTTATTCTGCATTATCTTAGTCATAATATTTCTTACTGGGCTAGTTGAGCTCACCCTTTCTTTCACTGTTCTCTTCAGGAAATGAGAACATAGAAGGGACTAGTCGGGGAACGGAGTGACGGTCCATAGGATAGCATTAGTAGTCCTCATTATTCTGTGAAATAGTGTATTAATAATTGTAATGGGGACTCTTTTTGAGTTTGTATAATCTCTAGTAGACAATAATTGTATTCAAACTCACAGTTATGTTTTGTCGTATTGTACACGACAGTCGTATTAGTAAGTTGTATTTGAATTATGTACCATGTATCTGACGACCCAAGATGGGTGATGTATACCTAATTTTGGGGGCGTCACAGTAACAATGCCAACCTCATATATAACCCCGAGGCATGCAGATCCAATATTGGAACACACACCGTAGTAGACCGATTAATCTTGGAGATAACCCTGAAGTATCCAGTCTCAGTCCCAATCATGGGAATAGCCACCAACTATGGTGATCACCCCAAGGAATGCAGTTTCGGCGATAACCCCCAAAATGCTTGTTTCAAATGCAACCAGCTTCAATCTCGGCGCTCACAACGAGATACTCAGTACCAACCCGGAGATAACACCGGGAGGACAGGCACACCTCAAGGATAACATTGAGGACCTTCAACAATGGCAGCAGTCCAATCTCAGTGAAGCTCTGAGAAACGTCAGCTTTATCAGCCCAAACCGGCGATAACACCGGTGAGGGGAAACATCGTCATCTCGCACACGTGATGCCACGACATGCCATCTCAATATTTCATACACACATCTCTACACAACGATGTCCCACAAGAATAAAGGAAAACAAATCTCGAGTGACTATTGTGCGGGTTAACAGATTGAATTTGAAGCTTAAAGAGCAGTGGGAATTGTCCCATCTTCAATAACTTCGTACAAACTCTAATCACATTCCATTGTACAACTCTCGACAAAGGCGGTCAAAAATAGGTCATGTATACCTCAATCGGATGCCCTGATTGTACTTCTGAAAGTTCGAGCGGACATTACAGTTCCCGAGTGCACGTACTATGAGACGACCCGACCCGGAAAACCTGGGGCAACCCGGGTAGCCTCTGGTACACCTGCGGCTCAGCCGTATGTTCACCTGCGGCTCCACCCTCTATAAATAGAGGGCTTGGGGTGGCCATTTTGAAAGAGAAAATGGCGAGGAAACCCTGCTCAATTTGCTCTGTACTCACCCCATACTTAGTGTTTTCTCATTTTAAACACATGTGAGCTCATATATAGCTATTATTGTACCTACAAAAGCCAGTGTTTACCCACTTTAAAGATATAGAAGTTTTCTTTGGCAGCCCACTGTAAGCCTTCTCACACACTTTAGAGTCTTTTTCTTCATCTTTGCACACACCCTTCTTCACGTTGAGAGTCGTGTTGCGTGTGTTTGCCCGGACTTCGGTCCGTGGTTTTATTTCAGTTTGTATATACATATATATTTATATATATATATGGACTAACATTATCGAGTTATGCCTCGATTGAGCCTAGACTTCGGTCTGGATCGTTTATTTGCTTATATATATATATATATATATATATATATATATATATATATATATATATATATATATATATATGAACTGTGTGTCAAACTTTGTTCGATGAGCCTAAACTTCGGTCTGTAGCGTTTAATTCTTTAATATATATATATATATATATATATATATATTCGTCTCACCTAGAGTTCACTTCGTGGTGGTTGATCGCTTTTACAGCTTTCTTTACGTTTCGTCCTGCCTGGAGTTAATTTCGTGGCAGTTGATTGCTTTGTACAGCTTTATATACATTTTGTCCCACCTAGAGTTTCCTCCGTGGTGGTTGATAGCTTTTACAGCTTTATTTATATTTTTGATCCCCCATGGAGGTGCTTCGTGGCCGGTGATCATGTATATATATATATATACCGCTTTCATACAAATTGCGGTATCATGTGCGCCTAGGAATCATGTGATCACAGATTCAACCTATTGGATTTAGATTCGGTTCCCGTGATGGACATTTTCAGCTGTAAGCAGCTTGTAAATTATTCTGCGGTGTCTGAATTTCCTCAGATGGTTTCAATACCCACGAGGAAGTCGACATTATTTTATATATTATTTTTGTACGGATGCCTCGCATCTGTAAAATAAAATCAATCCAGCCGAACACTTAATAAAATGGAAGTGTAAAAGGTCTCAATTACTATTGAGCATCAGGGTTTAAAAAACCTTTTCATAAAACATCATTGTTATATCTTGCTAAAAACTAAATTTTTACATAAATTCAAACACTGTGTATATAGGTACGAACGAGGCCTCATACTACTTCCAAATAATAGCACATTGACCCACACACACACATATTCAGATAATAGTTTCTTGAAAAGAGGTGGTTACCGTGGCAACACGGATGTCGGGGGGTGCCTAACACCTTCCCTCCACATAACCAAGTCCCCGGACCCTAATGGATCTCGATTTCACCGACTCGTTTAGCAGTGTCACATCACTGGGTCAATGTGCAAACCTTTTCTCGGTTGTGTTAATACAACCATTTAAAAAACCAACTGGCGACTCTTAATAGTCCATTGTCGACTTTATATATGTCAGACCTTTTTCACTTAATTTTTCAAACAAATCTCACCTAAAATGAGAACACCAAAGAACAAGTAACGGAAAAGGACATTTAAAAATCCCGACGTCGACACTTGTCATCGTACAATCTATACAATGTTATAAAAATTAACATATTGGAATAAATTTTTAAGTTAAGAGATAAATTATCAAGTACCTCACAAATTCGTCAATCTCCTCGCAATTGAGAAGAATGTAAGTATGTGCAACATGTGATTCTTTCTCGGAGAGGAATATGTGCTTCCTTTTTCCATAAGCGTGGTCCGATAGACCAAATACAGAGAGTCGACCATTTAGTTCAACATTTCCCCCATCATCATGTCTCGATACTCGATTAGCCTTTGTCAAGACTTCATCCAGAAATAGTCTGAGACAAACGTAGATAATTTATCAAAATTGTATGCCTTACATATCGACCCCTTAACATAAGCTCTATTCTTCACCTTCCTCTTAAGGTTTCCCATCACCCTCTCGAAAGGGTACATCCATCTATATTGAACTAGACCCACAACACGAGCTTCATAGGGAAGATGGATTTGTAAATGCTCCATGGAGTCAAAAAAACCAGGTGGGAATATTTTTTCCAGTTTACACGTGATCTCTATTGTGAGAGCCCCAAATCTGGGTTCCAAATAACCATGGATCTGGCACAATCATTCTATAACTATTGCGGAATATATAAACATAAATTATTTATACAATAAACTTCACACATTTTTCCCCAAGGTCGAGTAACCTTCACTTAACACATAATTCATAACTTATTTGACTTACAATAACATTAATATACAATATTGTTATAAATATAACTGCTCACGTATACTAAAGCTGGAACTGTCTTTGACCTTTCCTTGTATCCGACGTATTCGTCTTAATCTGCAATATTTATCATGATATAGCAAGGGTGAGCATAAGTTTGCCCAGCAAGTATAAGTTCATTTAATGATATATCATCATTGAAAGTATTTGAATAATACGTTGGCTATATTTCAACAGTATAGTTGTGAATTAGCATAAATAAATTTTTAACTAAACAAGCATTTAACATGAACAAATATATCTGGACCGAATGGTAATTAAGGTGATCAACCTCTCATACCTAATGAATACATGTCATACGCACATGGTGCAATTTAATAATTCTTAGACATGGCAATCATAAATGATTAACCATAAATATAATTGAATAATACAACTCGAGGTCGAGTTAAAGAAAGACTTGCCTGAACTGTTGATTACTGTTATACAATTATTAAGCTTTGTTTGAAGACCTAATATATAAATAATATCGATATACAAATTAGAATAATATCATCACAGTATTTAAAATAACTTAAACACATTATCACATAACCCTATCAGTCTATAACACACATACGACCTATCCTCAAGTCAAACTTTTATAGTCTGAGTCGAGTTCGGTACAATTCTGACATACCGACGTTCTAGTCGGATAAAATTCTGAGTTTAAGTTCAATTAAACTCTGTATAAACACTTAACCATTATCTAAGATAATTTATTAGCAATTAAAATATTTTTCGTAAGTTCGTAATAATTTTTAAATAATTCTTACTATTTATCATAATTTTTCAATCATTAAAATCGTATTTATATAATATAAATACCACAATATTCTATTATCATTAATATCTATTTATTATCAAATATTAATGAAATACATGTCATAATATTATAATATATTTATAATATCACAAAGTATTTTTAATACTTTAAAATCATATTTATATGATTTTTAAACAATTAAATTCATTATCCGATAATTGCTATTAATATTAAAATATTAATATTTTCATGACAAAATATCAAAAGTTATATTTTATAACTTAAAACTTAAAATATTTTTATAAGACTTAAATCATTTTTATATGATTTATAAATCATTAATTCTATTTTTCCATAATTTATTTAATATATTTAGTAATTAAATTAATTACCATTAATATTAATTTATTAATAAAATTCCTCACAAAATATTAAAAGTCACTAAAAATAACTTAAAATATTTTCTTATACCATAATATAATTTTTTTCATGATTTTTCATGTATAAAAATTATTTTTAAATAATTTATTTAATATTATAATTAAATAAATTAAATACAATTTATATTCTAAAAATATTAAATATTTATGAAATATACTCAAAATAATTAAAAACTAATTTTTGGACTTTAAAATAATTTTTAGGAATTTATTTTATATTTTTAATAATTAAAAACTATTTTTATTCATTTATTAATTAAAATAATTAATTGCAGAAATTAAGTGTCGTTATAGGGGCTTTAGGCGACAAATCCGTCGTTGGTGTTCTTGAGCCTCAAGAACACTGACAGTCCGGTTCTCAAGGGTCATGGTTTGACCGTATTTAATTTTCTTCCTATCTTGTTTCTGTCCCATCTAGACTCAGATCGTGTAGTAGGAATGTAGCACTACAATCTTCAATCATCATTTTGGTCATAAAACATCACAACTAGGAGATCAGGGTCTCCAAAATAGTTGTCAGACTTAATCTGGGTTTTTTGGGTAACCCAGAAACCCAACAGATTCAAAGGTCCATCTTGGGGCTCGATTTTAGCTTAATTCTAGTCATTAGTTAAGTGATCTCATGGTCCAAACGTGTAATAAACATGATAAGGAACAACTAACTACCCTCATCTCAGTACAAATCTAACACATGTTCCAGATCAAGCTCGGTCAAAGGCTATCAGAACACAAGTTCATCCAGTTTTTTGGGTTTTCCAAAAACGCTAAAACAGTGCGAGTCGCCAACTTTGACCACCTATTACTTATAATTTGTTGCTTGTTTACATGATCTTAAACCATAAATTTAAAGTACAAATGACAGGGTAAAAACTGGATACAAACACATCATCAAATCACTTCACAACTGACAGATCTGGGGCTAACAAAAACTTGTCAGACCCTGTTAATGGCTTTCTAGGTTACCCAGAATTCGCCCGGTCAATCTCGGTCAACGGGTTTTGACCGTTAATAACTCCCGATCTAGACCTGTAATGGTTGTGATTCCGCTTCCAGATCAAAGACCACATGACAAGCTACATATTACAACTTTAAAACAACAAAAATCATAATCATAGAAAGATCTAGAGCGACTGACATATGCTTGTCAGATGACTTTAGGGTTCTTGGACAGTTTTTGAAAACTTCATTTTTAAGGCCTTTGATGCTACGGATCTATGATAGATCATCATAAAACATATTCTAGTACCAATATAAACACATAAACACAAACTTTACCTTAGCATACAAGATCTAGGATTTGGTTAGGTTTATACATTCTCTTTCTAAATCTTTGATCTAGCTCTCCTCCACTGATTTTGGTGTGTTAGGAAGTTATCTAGGGACTGAAATACTTGTGTATTTCGTGGCTAAGGAGATAGAAGGAGTTGGTTGAGAGTTGGATAGCAAATGAACCAAATTTGTGAACTTTCTCTCTCTTTAATCCTTTAAACATAGATACAATGTATGTATAAGTTACTAGGTGGCATTCTAGATCAGTTTTGGCTGAAATATGAGTCAATTGGTTGCCTTTAGTTGGTCACAAACTAAAGGTTTAGCAAATTTTACAATTAATCTAAATAAAATACAAAAAGGGCACTTAGGTCTTTTTCATTTTAATTTTAATGGCATAATGGGCAATTGGGACCCTTATGGTTTGACCCTTGGGGTTAAAACCTAAGGTTTCTAAAAATTACTTTTTTAGGATTTCCAATTTAGGTTTTTAAAATAGAAAATTAATATTTCTAAATTATAATTAGGATTCGATAATTATATTAAAATTTCCTAATCATAATCCAAGCTTATTAATTATGATTATTTTTTCCTAATTAAAATTGTAAATTTAGTAATTAGGGTCAAAATTGTACATTAGAGTTTATAACCCAAGAATTAGAGTTTTAAATAGAAAAATAATCTTTCTAATTTAAAATTTAGGTTTCCTAATTAGATTAGGGTTTTCTAATTACTAATAACTTGAAAATTAGGATTAATGTTTCCTAATTAACATTAAAATTATTAAATTAATAATTTGGTTTTCCCTAATTATAAATTATGGTTTTTAATCCAGAAATTAGGGTTTTCTAAAACAATTAGGGTTATCCCTAATTAGGTTATTATTAATAATGTTTAATCAATCAATTTTGGCATGATGAGTAGTTAACCAATCAATCCCTAAAATCACATCAAAAGCAAGTATCTTTAAAGAGATAAGGTCCACAGGTAAGGTGATGGTGCCAACTTGAATCAAACAAGATTTATAAACAGTGGATGTGATGAAAGTTTCTCCTAATGGAGTTTCCACAGACAGGTCAAACTCTAATTTCTCCAGAGTCAAGTTTAAACGTTGAACACAAGCAAGAGAGATAAATGAATGGGTAGCACTGGTATCAAGTAAGGTATAAATTTTGCAAGAATTTATAAATAGCTTACCCGTGATCACCTCGTTTGGGTTCCTCGCATTTTGACCAGTCACAACAAACGCTCTTCCAGGAACCGTTGATTTTGACTTTCTGGGACAGTCTTTTGAGTCACCGTCCCCGCTGAACTAGGTTTCGCTACCGTATAATCTCGAGCGATATGTAATTCCTTTCCACAATTATAGCATACCTTGAACTGTTGTGGGCAGTTTGGACTGATATGTCCCTCTTTCCCACATTTATAGAATATGACCGGTGGTCGTTCTCCTCCCTTATAATCAGTTGCTGCCGGCACTGTCGTCTTCACATGGTTGTTGTTAAATCTCCTCTTTTTAAAATCTCCTCCTGACTCGCTTCTTCTATTTTCATGTCCATGATTAACACCAGAATGATTACCATTTCTGTCCGTCTTGTTCTTTCTCCGCTGGTTATCGTTGTTTTATTGACTGCTATCTCCAGTATGATCCTGATTGTGGTCCTTCGGTTGACCGTACTCATTATCTCGCTCTAATAATTGAGCCCTGTTTACAACATCTGAATAGAGAAAAAATTTATGAGAAATGATATATTGTCGTATGCCGGGTTTCAAACCTCTCAGAAACATCCGCGTCATACGTTCCTCATTCTCCACCAAATGAGGTGCAAACCTGGATAACTCTGCAAACTTTGCCTCGTACTGAGACACCGTCATGTTGTTTTGTTCTAATCTGATGAACTCCACTTCCTTCATATGACGAACACTTTCAGGAAAGTATTTGTCATTAAATAGTTTCTGAAACGTCTCCCAAGACATGCTGAGTGCGGATGGATGGGTACGCTTCACAGACTCCCACCAGTAGTCTGCCTCGCCACGGAACATAAAGGTGGCGAATGGAACCTTCTGTTCCTCCGTGCATCCCAAGACATCGAATATCTTGGTAATTTCTTTGACCCATATTTCCGCCATGATCGGATCTGGCTTTCCCTTAAATTCTGGTGGTCCCAACTCTTTGAATTGCTTGGCTGTGACAACCCGTGAATTGTTATCATTTCCTCTTGTATTTTGAACACGAGTCTCCCTCGTCTATTTTGCATAAACTGCAAAAAACTTCTAAACATCCCCTCGTACATCATCTGCTCAGTGGTGTTGTTCACAGGAGGAACATTGCCAACCTGTTGCACGTTCTCCTCGTTGGTGAGTACAGGCGTCTCCACGGTCTCATTTCCACTTTTAATATTCTCAGTCGACATTCTCAAATACTGTCATAAAACAAGGGTTAATTAAGGAAATCAATATATCACATAATATTCCTATATACTGACCAACTAACAAATAAGCTTAGGTAGGACACACTAGCGAAGGATTTACTCGTCTCTCCCCTCCTAGTTCTATTCCCCGATCTCCGCCAGAGATCATATCCCTAAGCTCTGATACCAACTGTGACGCCCCCAAAATAGGTATACATCACCCATTCTGAGTTGTCAATACATGGTACAGAAACAACTACAAATTTATTATTACAACATACAAACTGTGAGTTTAAGTATAGATATTGCCATCTAGACAATATCCACATACAAATAAATCCTCATCATAATTATTGATACATTATTTTACAAAAATGGTGAGGACTACTAAACAACTCTCTCTAGAACCATCATTACATCCCCCGACTCGTACTCGCTACATTCTCATCTCCTGAGAAGAAAAATGGAACAAAAAGGAAAAGGTTGAGCTCAACTAGCCCAGTAAAGAATATTATGACTAAGATAATATACAATAAATTATCGTTAGTCTTCAACAGGGAGAAAATATCTAATAGAATACAATAGACAACAAGTTTTAAATCAATAATCGCAGCGGAAATATTAATTCATAGAAGAGTTACGTAGAAGATGAAATCTACTAATATCTATGAATTTAACAGTCCATCATCATTATTTTGTCCCTGTAACATCAATCAATATATATCTAGAATCAAATATTCATCTTTGCACTACAGGCCAAAGATATTCATCAGTTGGTCATATTCATCTAAACACCTGTTCATCTTTGCACTACTGGCCAAAGATATTCATCAGAAATCATTCATCTTTGCACTACAGGCCAAAGATATTTAATAATATCATCATTTAAGACTGAGGATGATGAAAAATATTTTTAAAGAAACGAATCCAATGAAACAAAATGATAAGGATTAAGGATTCGAACTTTGTTTTATCCATGTCCAAAAATACCTCAAAAATAATCATAGTGGTGTAAAATTCAAGAATGATCAAAACATGGATACAATCAAAGCTAGTATCCACAATAGATATTTTAGACGACAAGGAAAATTTCCATTTTTTCGATGAATAGTGTCTTATTTGTGAATAGTGTCGTATACGTGAATAGTGCCGTATACGTGAATAGTAACTCCGACACCAAAAGTTCCAAATTTGATAAAAACTTCAGATCAATATTTCAGCATAATGATATTGAAGAAATAATATCATTACGAAAAAAAATAATATCCTTTACCTCGGAAGACAGTACTTCTAGTTGAAACACCGGATATAAGCTATGACTTGAACTTGCACCGTATAGCAACAGTACTCAAAGTATACTCAAAATACTCACAAGAATACGCTCGATAATATAGAGAGAGAAAACTTCAGTTTCTGGTGTGATTTTCAATTCTAACCTAAGCACCCTATTTATAGGAAAATGCTTAGAACACCAAAGCAGAAAATTTAATAAAATATTAATATATATAATTTTTATTCCAACGCACACTTATTTTTCTTCAAAAACCTCAGCCACCAAACAGCCCACCTCACAAGACTTGCACAAAAAACGTTTTTGTTATTAAATTATTTTAAACTTCTAAAAATCAATTATTTCGGAGCTTCAGAACTTTAATAATTCATAATAAATAGCTCTTTTATCAGAAAAATTAGAAACTCACGGCTTTCCATAAGAAATTCCATTATCTACAACTTTGCAGAAGAAAGTTTTTCTAAATTCCAAACAAAAATTGACCGAAATCCACAAACGGACGATTTTACAGGCTATAATCAAATTTCAGTAAAGAAATGGGGTCCACCGACATGTTTAACATGTTTTAAACATTTATTGCAATAAAAATACTCTTTCTCCTCTTATACTCATATATCACACATTCATTGTAAAAATATCATCATTATTATATTATTAAAATATAATAATATATTTAAATGAATTATTTTATCAGAAAAAATTAAAATTTCAATTTTCAACAATTGTCACATTAAAAATTTTCTCCATCTATATCCACATAAAATCAATATTTTCCTCATCATATGAATCAATAATTAATTATTCACAAATAATATTACAGAATCACAATATTGACAACTAGACAGTTCCTAAGAAAGAGGGGGCTTTCCAATAAGGATATCTCCTTACTGGTGCGCAATTAGGTGACCAAACCTCTCCTTAGACAGAACTTTCTAGACATTGCCAATAATGTTATCCAATAATATTATTTAGATAATATGAATTATTGCTTCGATAATGAAAAATACTGTGTAGTGACAATTATTGAAATAATAGTAATATAAAATATCAACACAGCAATTATTGAATCAAAAAAATAAAATATGGAACAGTAATTACTGTAACAATTATTGAGTAGTGCCTTCTTACGTAAGAATCAATAATTGGTGCAATACCGTGTGCTACTATGTTTTAACCACCGAGTATTTTAACAATATTAACGATAACAACTACGCCGTTATTTTTAAACAACTTATATTTGTCGTTTTTTTCATCCAATTGCTTTCCGTTATGGGGCCCACACATGGCTGCGCCGTCGTACGAATATTCCCTGACAGTACGAATATTCCACGACCAAACGAATATTCCCCGACAACAATGAATATTTTATAACCACTTGCTTATTTTGAAATAATTGCATTTTTTACACATAACTATCCACATTAATCAAATCAACCCTTGCTATTTCAAAATAATAAATAGAGAAAATTAATTTTCATTTATAATAAGTTGGGGTCTTACAACCTCCCCTCCTTATGAAATTTCGTCCTAAAAATTGACGTACGTACCTGGTGTTTTGAAAAGGTGAGGATACCTCGCTTTTATTTTCGTTTCCAATTCCCAGGTCATTTCCTCTATAGCATGATTCCTCCACAGAACTTTAACTTGTGGTATGACCTTCGTGTGTAGGACATACTCCTTTCTATCCAAGATCTTAACAGGTACCTCCTCATACGTTAAGTCTTCGGCTATCTCGTCCAGTTCTAACTCAATAATGTGGTTCGGGTCTTTCACATATATACGAAGTACAGATATGTGAAACACATTATGAACACGAGACACACTCGGAGGTAACACGAGTCTATAGGCTACATTTCCTACTCGGTCAAGAATTTGAAATGGACCAATAAATCGTGGATTGAGCTTTCCTCTCTTCCCAAATCTTGTAACTCCCTTCCATGGAGCAACTCGCAACAATACATGATCCCCTATACTAAATTTCACGTCCTTTCGATGAAGATCCGCATAACTCTTTTGTCGATCTTGTACCGTTTGTATACGTTGTCGAATCATTTGGATCTTTTCGGTAGTCATACGTACTAACTCGGGTCCCAACAATGTTGCTTCACCCACCTCATCCCAACATATTGGAGAGCGACACTTTCATCCATATAATGCTTCAAATGGAGCCACACCTATACTTGCCTGATAACTGTTGGTATAGGAGAATTCCACCAATGGTAAATACTTATCCCAACTGCCCTTGAAGTCTAGGACACAGAGTCTTAATAAATCTTCAAGAGTTTGAATAGTCCTCTCTAATTGTTCGTCCGTTTGAGGATGGTATGCCGAACTGAATCGTAAATCCGTGCCCATAGCTTTTTGCAAGCTATCCCAAAATCTTGAAGTGAATCTTGGGTCACGATCCGAAACTATGGATACTGGCATGCCATGCAACCTCACAATCTCATTTACATATATACTAGCAAGACGTTCAAGGGAATAAGTCTCCCGTATCGGCAAGAAATGAGCAGACTTGGTTAATCTATCAACAATAACCCAAATGACATTGATGCCTTGAGAAACCGTAGGAAGACCCATAACGAAATTCATGGTAATGTGTTCCCACTTCCATTTCGGAATTTCAAGTGGTTGCAACGGACCCTTAGGTACTAAATTCTCCGCCTTTACACGTTGACATGTTAAACACATCGAGATAAACTTTGCAATCTCTCTCTTCATATTGTTCCACCAAAATGTATGTCGAAGATCACGATACATTTTAGTACTTCCAGGATTGATTGCAAATGGTGTATTGTGTGCCTCCATCATAATCTTGAACTTCAAATCAGAGTCGTTAGGAACACAAAGTCTAGAGTGGACTCGAAATATTCCTTCTTCATCAATTCTTGCTTTCGGAATAGCTCCTTCTTGTACTTTCTTCTTCATACGCATCAGCTTCGGGTCTGTGGCTTGAGCAACCTTAACTTTTTCTATTAAAGTTAGCTCTATGTGTATACTTGACATCATCGCACTCATTCCTGCATATGATCTTCTACTCAACACGTCAGCTACCACGTTCGCTTTTCCAGGATGGTATTGAATAGTGTGGTCGTAGTCTTTCAATAGCTCAAGCCAACGTCGATGCCGCATGTTGAGTTCTTTTTTAGTGGAGAAATATTTAAGGCTTTTATGGTCTGAATATATCTCCACTTTCTCCCCATATAGATAGTGCCTCCAGATCTTTAGCGCAAAAACGACTGCTGCCAACTCTAAATCATGAGTAGGATAATTCCTCTCATACTCTTTAAGTTGTCGCGAGGCATAGGCTATGACTTTTCCACATTGCATGAGAACACATCCTAACCCTTTGCCTGAAGCATCGCTGTAGATAACAAATCCATCTGTACCAGATGGTATTGTTAGAACAGGTGCTGAAATGAGAGTCCTCTTGAGCTCTTGGAAACTCTTCTTGCATTCTTCGCTCCAAATGAATTTTGTATCCTTCCGAGTTAGATGGGTTAATGGAGTAGCGATTCGAGAAAACCCTTCCACGAATCTCCGATAATAACCAGCTAAGCCCAAAAAGCTACGTACTTCAGTCACCGACTTCGGTTGCTCCCAACTTTGTATTTCTTCGATCTTTGCTGGATCAACAGATACTCCATATTTCGACACCACGTGCCCAAGGAATGCTACTTCCTCAAGCCAGAACTAGCATTTCTTTAATTTGGCATATAGTTTGTTTTCACGAAGCCTTTGGAGTACCAACTTCAAATGGTGCTCATGATCTTCATGACTTTTGGAATATATGAGGATGTCATCAATAAAAACAACAACGAACTGATCCAAATATGCCTTGAATACTCGGTTCATCATATCCATGAAAGCCACAGGAGCATTAGTCAATCCGAAAGACATGACTAAGAATTCATAATGCCCGTACCGAGTTCTGAAGACAGTCTTTGGAATATCCTCAGTTCTAATCTTCAGCTGATGATATCCAGAACGAAGATCGATTTTTGAAAAGAATTGTGCTACTTGCAACTGGTCAAACAGGTCATCAATACGAGGTAGAGGATACCTATTCTTGATGGTGACATGGTTCAATTCCCGATAGTCAATACAAAGTCGCATAATCCCGTCTTTCTTCTTTACGAATAAAACAGGAGCACCCCAAGGATATGTACTAGGACGAATGAAACCGATGTCCAACAATTCCTGTAGTTGGACCTTTAACTCCTAAAGTTCAATAGGAGCCATTCGATATGGGGTTTTAGAAATGGGCTTTGTACCAGGTTCAAGATCAATAAAGAATTCAACTTCACTTTCTAGGGGTAGACCAGGAAGTTCTTCATGAAATACGTCAAGAAAGTCAATAACAACAGGAATATTATTCAAATTTGACTTGTCTTTATTCAAATCCATAACATGGGCTAAGAAAGCTTGACATCCATTTTTCAATAAACGAATAGCTTTATGATTAGATATGACAGTGATTGATTTTAATGGTTTAGTTGCTTGAATTCGTACAACAGGTTGGTTAGGAATATGAAAACTAACAACCTTACGAAAACAATCAATATTGGCATGATGAGTAGTTAACCAATCAATCCTTAAAATCACATCAAAAGCAAGTATCTTTAAAGAGATAGGGTCCACAGGTAAGGAGATGGTGCCAACTTGAATCAAACAAGATTTATAAACAGTGGATGTGATGAAAGTTTCTCCTAACGGAGTTTCCATAGAGAGGTCAAAGTCTAATTTCTCCAGAGTCAAGTTTAAACGTTGAGCACAAGCAGGAGAGATAAATGAATGGGTAGCACCGGTATCAAGTAAGGTATAAACTTCGCAAGAATTTATAAATAGCTTACCCGTCATCACCTCGTTTTGGTTCCTCGCATTTTGACCAGTCACAACAAACGCTCTTCCAGGAACCATTGACTTTGACTTTTCTGGAACAGCCTTTTAAGTCACCATCCCCGCTGAACTAGGTTTCGCTACCGTATAATCTTGAGCGATATGTAATTCCTTTCCACAATTATAGCATACCTTGAACTGTTGTGGGCAGTTTGGACTGATATGTCCCTCTTTCCCGCATTTATAGCATATGACCGGTGGTCGTTCTCCTCCCTTAGAATCAGTTGTTGTCGGCACTGTCGTCTTCACGTGGTCGTTGTTAAATCTCCTCTTTTTAAAATCTCCTCCTGACTCGCTTCTTCTATTTTCATGGCCACGATAACCACCAGAGTGATTACCATTTCTGTCCGTCTTTTTCTTTCTCCGCTGGTTATCGTTGTTTTGTTGACTGCTATCTCCGGTATGATCCTGATTGTGGTCCCTCAGTATACCGTACTCGTTATCTCGCTCTAATAATTGAGCCTTGTTTATAATATCTGAATAGAGAGAAAATTTATGAGAAATGAGATATAGTCGTATGTCGGGTTTCAAACCTCTCAGAAACATCCGCGTCATACGTTCCTCATTCTCTACCAAATGAGGTGCAAACCTGGATAACTCTGCAAACTTTGCCTCATACTGAGACACCGTCATGTTGTTATGTTCTAATCTAATGAACTCCACTTCCTTCATATGACGAACTCTTTCAGGAAAGTATTTGTCATTAAATAGTTTCTGAAACATCTCCCAAGACATGCTGAGTGCGGCTGGATGAATACGCTTCATAGACTCCCACCAGTAGTCTGCCTCGCCACGGAACATAAAGGTGGCGAATGGAACCTTCTGTTCCTCCGTGCATCCCAAGACATCGAATATCTTGGTAATTTCTTTGACCCATATTTCCGCCATGATCGGATCTGGCTTTCCCTTAAATTCTGGTGGTCCCAACTCTTTGAATTGCTTGGCTGTGACAACCCGTGAATTGTTATCATTTCCTCTTGTATTTTGAACACGAGTCTCCCTCTTCTATTTTGCATAAACTGCAAAAAAACTTCTAAACATCCGCTCGTACATCATCTGCTCAGTGGTGTTGTTCACAAGAGGAACATTGCCAACCTGTTGCACATTCTCCTCGTTGGTGAGTACAGGCGTCTCCACGGTCTCATTTCCACTGTTAATATTCTCAGTCGACATTCTCAAATACTGTCATAAAACAAGGGTTAATTAAGGAAATCAATATATCACATAATATCCCTATATACTGACCAACTAACAAATAAGCTTAGGTAGGACACACTAGCGAAGGATTTACTCGTCTCTCCCCTCCTAGTTCTATTCCCCGATCTCCGCCAGAGATCATATCCCTAAGCTCTGATACCAACTATGACGCCCCCAAAATAGGTATACATCACCCATTCTGAGTTGTCAATACATGGTACAGAAACAACTACAACTTTATTATTACAACATACAAACTGTGAGTTTAAGTACAGATATTGCCATCTAGATAATATACACATACAAATAAATCCTCATCATAATTATTGATACATTATTTTACAAAAATGGTGAGGACTACTAAACAACTCTTTCTAGAACCATCATTACATCCCCCGACTCGTACTCGCTACATTCTCATCTCCTGAGAAGAAAAATGGAACAAAAAAGAAAAGGGTGAGCTAAACTAGCCCAGTAATGAATATTATGACTAAGATAATATACAACAAATTATCGTTAGTCTTCAACAGGGAGAAAAAATCTAATAGAATACAATAGACAACAAGTTTTAAATCAATAATCACAGAGGAAATATTAATTCATAGAAGAGTTACGTAGAAGATGAAATCTACTAATATCTATGAATTTAACAGTCCATCATCGTTATTTTGTCCCTGTAACATCAATCAATATATATCTGGAATCAAATATTCATCTTTGCACTACAGGCCAAAGATATTCATCAGTTGGTCATGTTCATCTAAACACCTGTTCATCTTTGCACTACTGGCCAAAGATATTCATCAGAAATCATTCATCTTTGCACTACAGGCCAAAGATATTCAATAATATCATCATTTAAGACTGAGGATGATGAAAAATATTTTTAAAGAAACGAATCTAGTGAAACAAAAAGACAAGGATTAAGGATTCATACTTTTTTTTATCCATGTCCAAGAATACCTCAAAAATAATCATAGTGGTGTAAAATTCAAGAATGATCAAAACATGGATACAATCAAAGCTAGTATCCACAATAGATATTTTAGACGAAAAAGAAAATTTTCATTTTTTCGATGAATAGTGTCGTATTCTTGAATAATGTCGTATACGTGAATAGTGACGTATACGTGAATAGTAACTCCGACACCAAAAGTTCCAAATTTGATAAAAACATCAAATCAATATTTCAGCATAATTATATTGAAGAAATAATATCATTACGAAAAAAATAATAGTTGTTACCTCGGAAGACAGTACTTCTAGTTGAAACACCGGATATAAGCTATGACTTGAACTGGCACCGTATAGCAATAGTACTCAAAATATACTCAAAATACTCACAAGAATACGCTCGATAATATAGAGAGAGAAAACTTCAGTTTCTGGTGTGATTTTCAATTCTAACCTAAGCACCCTATTTATAGGAAAATGCTTAGAACACCAAAGCAGAAAATTTAATAAAATATTAATATATATATATATATATATATAATTTTTATTCCAACGCACACTTATTTTGCTTCAAAACCTCAGCCACCAAACTGCCCACCTCACAAGACTTGCACAAAAAACGTTTTTGTTATTTAAATTATTTTAAACTTCCAAAAATCAATTATTTCGGAGCTTCAGAACTTTAATAATTCATAATAAATAGCTCTTTTATCAGAAAAATTCAAAACTCGCAACTTTTCATAGGAAATTCCATTATCTACAACTTTGCAGAAGAAAGTTTTTCTAAATTCCAAACAGAAATTGACAGAAATCCACAAACGGGCGATTTTACAGGCTATAATCAAATTTCAGTCAAGAAATTGGGTCCACCTACATGTTTAACATGTTTTAAACATTTTTTGCAACAAAAAGACTCTTTCTCCTTGTATACTCATATATCACACATTCATTGTAAAAATATCATCATTATTATATTATTAAAATATAATAATATATTTAAATGAATTATTTTATCCGAAAAAATTAAAATTTCAATTTTCAACAATTGTCACATTAAAAATTTTCTCCATCTATATCCACATAAAATCAATATTTTCCTCATCATATGAATCAATAATTAATTATTCACAAATAATATTACAGAATCACAATATTGACAACTAGACAGTTCTCAGGAAAGAGGGGGCTTTTCAATAAGGATCTCTCCTTACTGGCGCGCAATTAGGTGACCAAACCTTTCCTTAGACAGAACTTTCTAGACATTGCCAATAATGTTATCCAATAATATTATTCAGATAATATGAATTATTGCTTCGATAATGAAAAATACTATGTAGTGATAATTATTGAAACAATAGTAATATAAAATATCAACACAGCAATTATTGAATCAATAAAATAAAATACTGAACAGTAATTACTGTAACAATTATTGAGTAGTGCCTTCTTACGTAAGAATCAATAATTGATGCAATACCGTGTGCTACTGTGTTTTAACCACCGAGTATTTTAACAGTATTAACGGTAACAACTACGCCATAATTTTTAAACAACTTATATTTGTCGTTTTTTTCATCCAATCGCTTTCTATTATGGGGCCCACACATGGCTGCACCGTCGTACGAATATTTCCAGAAAGTACGAATATTCCATGACCAAACGAATATTCCCCGACAACAATGAATATTTTATAACCACTTGTTTATTTTGAAATATTTGCGTATTTTACCCATAACTATCCACATTAATCAAATCAACCCTTATTATTTCAAAATAATAAATAGAGAAAATTAATTTTCATTTGTAATAAGTTGGGGTCTTACAGAATCTGTTTCTCGTCACTGCCATATATAGGCACAAAAATTTTAACTCAGTCTTATCGGATTCAGCACCAAAATAATTTGGTTCAGGAAAAATTTCAAAGAATGCCTAGAATTTTTGTAACGACCCCAAAATAGGTCCATTCAATCCAACCCATTCTAAGTCGCCAAATACATGGTACAGAAAACAACTATAACTTTATTACAACAATTGTCGTGCAAAATACAATAACACATATACTGTGAGTTTGGATACAAATATATACCAAATGTGACACATGTCCCAACTGTGGACAACACCTCACAATGACACCTTACATAAAGGTATAGTTAAAAACTGTTTTAGAAACTAAAATCTTTGGGAAATGCTCAAGGAAACCTTTGTACATGGGAGGCCATGCTTCTAGGTTATGATAGATATCATATGGCCACAGAATTATCCTTGGTTGACCCAATAGAACCCAAAGAAAAACGAAAAGATTACTATCATATTCTTCCCAATTGTTAGTCTTCTCTTGATTTATCATTATTTCCACTGTCTCAAATTGAGAATTATACTTCAAACAAACACCAAGATTATATAGGTAGTGCTCGTAAATATACTCAGCAAGTGGATGAGCACAACCCTGTCTTATGATGACACGAGGTTGTATGTCATCAGACATCTAGTATGATAGTGACAAAACACCCTTCCAACGTTGGGTTCGCCTCACCCTAGTTGATTCACCAAATATAACTACTAAATGATGACCACCGTCCTATTCCACTGTTACCCCTCTCAACCCAGCTACACTCTTATTACCTGAAAGGAATTGTGAAGTAAAACGGTGAGCACAACTAGCTCAGTAAAGAATATCATGACTAAAGATAATTAAATTATCAATAGCCTTCATCAATAATAAATCAGAGATTTAGAACATATGGTAGATGATAAAAATTTCAACCATAGTTGCAGCGGAACGAGAAATCCATTAGAAGAGTCAAATAGACTATAAAGTCTATTATCTTCTCCATGTTAAAAATCCACCAGCAATGTTTTATCCCTGTAACATCAATCAACAATTCTGGCCCACAATCATATGAATAACTCATAATCATAATTGTAGTTCTAAATTCCTCTTATCATCCAGGACGAAGATAATTTTCATCACCTATCTTTACCTGAAACATCAAAGATCATGGTTACACTAAATCACATTTCCTATTCATAATCATACTAATAATTTCATCTTTGCACTACGGCCAAAGATATTCATTTGTATCACCAGTTAGTCATGTTCATCTCAACTCATGTTTCATCTTTGCACTACTGGCCAAAGATATTCAACAACATGTCATCTTTGTACTACGGGCCAAAGATATTCATCAACAATTCATCTTTGCACTACAGGCCAAAGATATTCCTCAACAGTTCATATTTGCACTACAGGCCAAATATATTCATCAACAGTTCATATTTGCACTACAGGCCAAATATATTATTATCTCAAAGAAATATATAATCATTTCAGAATTTATATAAATAATAATTATAACCATGTTGATTCATTTCACCTTTGCACTTAAGCTAAAGATATTCAATTACAAATTCAATGGTCATGATCATACCAGTCAACAATTCTACTATGCACTACTAGCCAAAGAGAACCCATAGTCATGATCATACCAAAAATCTACCCATCTTTACACTCAAGTCAAAAAGAAATATCATCATTAGGGTTATAAAAAGAGCAGTATTTCTGACCGGAATATCGGATGAAAAGACGAAGGAACCTTGCACCGAATAGAAACTCTCAAAGTTTCTAAATACTCACAAAAATATGTTTGATAATATAGAGAGAGAAAACTTATGTTTCTGGTGTGATTTTCAATTCTAACTTAAGCTTCTATTTATAGGAAAATGCTAGAACGCCATAGGAGACTAAAATAATAAAAAAACTATTATTTCCTTTAATTTCCTACGCCACCTACCAATTGAGAAAGCCACCAGCAGCCATCTTGGAAGAGATTTCAGCAACCCACATGTTTAACAAAAGTGGGTCCCACCCATAAATTTAATAAAAATCATTTTATCTTCCGAAACTTCAGTAATTCATAAAAAATAGCCCGTTTATCAGAAAAATACAAATTTTATGTCCATTCTGCTTGAAATTGAATTCTCTACAACTTTTTCGCTTTGAGTTTTTCTAAATTCCAGACCGAAAATATCCGAAATCCACAAACGGATGATTTTAAACATTGTTTTAACACCTTTTTTAAATTCATAATAAATCATGCGTTAATTTTCAACGGTTCAAAATTTGTGGACATATACTCATTTTATATATGTATAACATATCTAAAAATAACAACGATCCAACGGTCAGATCAAAATTAAAACTCACGCAATAGAGCTTTAAGAACACCGATTTGATCTTTTAATACCTTTAATCCGATAAAATACCTCAACATTAATTTCTTCACTTATAACCACATAAATAAATCCATCATTTATATCTGCATCAAATAAATATTTCTTTATCATATAAATCAATAATTAATTATTCACAAATAATTTTACAGAATCACAATTATGACAATCAGGCCGTTCCTAGGAAAGAGGGGGCTTTCCAATAAGAATTTCTCCTTACTGGCGCGCAATTAGGTGACCAAACCTCTCCTTGACAGAACTTTCTAGACAGTGCCAATAATGCTATCTAATAATATTATTCAAATAATATGAATTATTGATCTGATAATGAGAAATATTGTGCAGTGATAATTATTGAAACAACAATAATATAAAATATCAACGCAGCAATTATTGAATCAATAAAATAAAATATTGACCAGTAATTACTGTAACAATTATTGAGTAATGTCTTCTTACGTAAGAATCAACTATTCAAAAATACTGTGTAATACCGTGTGCTACTGTGCAACAACGCGTATTACTTTATTTTATCAACTGGGTATTCCAACAGTGTTAACGGTAATGATTACGTCGTTATTTATAAAAACTTAATTTTGTCATTCTCTTAATCCGACAGTTATTCTGTTATGGGGGCCCACAAATGGCTGCGCCGATCGTACTAATATTCCCCGACAGAAAGAATATTTCACGACCAAACGAATATTTCACGACAACAATGAATATTTTATAACCACTTGTGTATTTTGAAAAAAAAATCATATATCACCCTTAACTTAACTTTTATCAATTTAACCATTTACTGAATTGTAATTATAAAAAAATTGAATACTTTTATTTCATAAAATTTGGGGTCTTACAATCTCCCCTCCTTGTGAAATTTCGGCCCCGAAATTTACGTACCTGGTATTTCAAAAAGTTGAGAATACCTTGCTTCAATTTCAAATTCTATCTCCCCGGTCATCATGATTTCTCCATTGCTCATCTCCCGTGATAACTTCATTTGGGTTCCTCATTTGTTGGGAAGTCATGACAACCGCCATCCCTCGAACTACCCGGCTTTGACTTGTCTGGGGCAGCATTTGGCGTCATCACTACCGTTGGAATATATTTTTATATAGGACATATTCCTCCCTCAACTGCCTCGTCGTACTCCTGTTTCATGATCTGAATCATCAATCTTCGATCCATATCGAATTCAGGTTGACCGCTATATACAGGGTAATTCAAAACTCGATGTTGGGTTCTCCCAATTGCTTTCCAAAAAGAGAAATTCATGTCATCTATTTTAGCCTTCTTAGATCGGACATCTCTTTCCACAATATTCACGTGTCGTGTGGCTTTTACCCATGCATCACTCATTCTTACTCGTTCAGTTTTTTCTTCTTTCAGCTCAGATTCCATCTTTATCATCTTATACTCTGCCAAAGAATGCTTCTGTTCAAGCATCACATATCGGGTAACACAAGCTTGAATTGTTGCATCCTTTTGTTCCACGACCGCCTGTCGTTCTTCAGCCTGCTCTTCTAACTCATTAATACGATTTTGAAATTCTACATTTTGATCATATAATACCTCTAATAAACTCTCCTCAGGTACCTCTTCTTCCTCTTCTTCCTCACTATCAACTGTCACCTCTGTGACTATCTCGGGTGCAACTATCAATTCTTCACTCACCACATAGATATCTCTAATTCCTTCTTCGTCTGACATCACATTATCATGGTTAGTGATTAGAGGTATCCCCGCAGTCTTAATCACTCCATTGTTAGCATTCTCAGCTGCCATTCTCAAATACTGCCATAAAATAAGGGTTAATTAAGCAAATTAACGTATCACATAATATCCATATATTATGACCAACCAACAATTTAAGCTTAGGTAGGACACACTAGCGAAGGATTTACTCATCTCTCCCCTCCTAGTCCTATTCCCCGATCTCCGCCAGAGACCATATCCCTAAGCTCTTATACCAAATGTAACGACCCCAAAATAGGTCCATTCAATCCAACCCATTTTGAGTTGCCAAATACATGGTACAGAAAACAACTATAACTTTATTACAACAATTGTCGTGCAAAATACAACAACACATATACTGTGAGTTTGGATACAAATATATACCAAATGTGACACATGTCCCAACCGTGGACAACACCTCACAGTGACACCTTATATAAAGGTATAGTTAAAAACTGTTTTAGAAACTAAAATCTTTGGGAAATGCCCAAGGAAACCTTCGTACATGGGAGGCCATGCTTCTAAGTTATGATAGATATCATATGGCCACAGAATTATCCTTGGTTGACCCAATAGACCCCAAAGAAAAACGAGAAGATTACTATCATATTCTTCCCAATTGTGAGTCTTCTCTTGATTTATCATTATCTCCACTGTCTCAAATTGAGAATTATACTTCAAACAAACACCAAGATTATATAGGTAGTGCTCGTAAATATATTCAGCAAGTGGATGAGCACAACCTTGTCTTATGATGACACGAGGTTGTATGTCATCAGACATCTTGTATGATAGTGACAAAACACCCTTCCAACGTTGGGTTCGCCTCACCCTATTTGATTCACCAAATTTAACTACTAAATGATGACCACCGTCCTATTCCAGTGTTACCCCTCTCGACCCAGCTACACTCTTATTACCTGAAAGGAATTGTGAAGTAAAATGGTGAGCACAACTAGCTCAGTAAAGAATATCATGACTAAAGATAATTAAATTATCAATAGCCTTCATTAATAATAAATCAGAGATTTAGAACATATGGTAGATGATAAAAATTTCAACCATAGTTGCAGCGGAACGACAAATCCATTAGAAGAGTCAAATAGACTATAAAGTCTATTATCTTCTCCATTATAAAAATCCACCAGCAATGTTTTATCCCTGTAACATCAATCAACAATTCTGGCCCACAATCATATGAATAACTCATAATCATAATTGTAGTTCTAAATTCCTCATATCATCCAGGACGAAGATAATTTTCATCACCTATCTTTACCTGAAACATCAAAGATCATGGTTACACCAAATCACATTTCCTATTCATAATCATACTAATAATTTTATCTTTGCACTACGGCCAAAGATATTCATTTGTATCACCAGTTAGTCATGTTCATCTCAACACATGTTTCATCTTTGCACTACTGGCCAAAGATATTCAACAACATGTCATCTTTGCACTACGGGCCAAAGATATTCATCAACAATTCATCTTTGCACTACAGGCCAAAGATATTCCTCAACCGTTCATATTTGCACTACAGGCCAAATATATTTATCAACAGTTCATATTTGCACTACAGGCCAAATATATTATTATCTCAAAGAAATATAAAATCATTTCAGAATTTATATAAACAATAATTATAACCATGTTGATTCATTTCACCTTTGCACTTGAGCAAAAGATATTTAATTATAAATTCAATGGTCATGATCATACCAGTCAACAATTCAACTTTGCACTACTGGCCAAAGAGAACCCATAGTCATGATCATACCAAGAATCTACCCATCTTTACACTTAAGTCAAAAAGAAATATCATCATTAGGGTTATAAAAATGTTATATATGATAATAAAAATAATATGATCAACATATAGTTTTAATCTCGAGAGTAATATTCATAAATCAACTATAATTTGGTTAGAAAAAAAAAACTAATTTTGTCGTGAATAGTACCTGTGAATAGTAACTCATGAATAGTAACCTCGACATGAAAAAGGTAAAAATTCCACAATAAAATCCATACCAATATTTCGGTATAATGATATTGAAAGAATAATATTTCTTAAGCTTATAAATAATTTATTTTAATTGTTTACACTTTACTAAATAATACATTTAATCATCTTAAAATGCCAAACTCGTAAGATTTAATCACCAATTAACTAAAACCCTCATCAAAAATCTGCATATACCTCATATAGGATTCTCAAGCCATAAAATCCTATTTTCCAATTTTCTTACTTCACATAACATATTTAATTCATTTATTCATAACTAGTCCATTTTCATAAAAAATACCAAATCAGTTCTAAAAATATTTCTTTTCTGGGATTTAGCAGATTATAGTCCCATATCGAACATATATTTTTCTTAGAATTTTTAAAATTCATTTACTATTTTTCATATGGCCAAAACCGCTGAATATTTAGACATTTATCATAAATTTTACTTTTATCCAAAAATTCCGAAATTCACAGAGTACACTGATATTATATAGATGTACTCCCAACAAAAATTTCATCAATTTTGGAGTTAACCACAAGGAGTTATAAGCGATTACTTTTAAAATAGTTTTTTCCCGTAAAATTCATGACTCTTAATCTATACATCCAAAAATCACCATTTTTTGGACACAAACAATAAAACTCATCAAAATATCATTTCAAATTTTTCCAGAATTTTCTGAAGGGCGGAAGAAGTACGAACTGAAAAACATAATAACCCTTAAAATCCCTTACCTCAAAATAGCAGTACTTCTGACCGAAATATCGGATGAAAAGCCGAAGGAACCTTGCACCGAATAGAAACTCTCAAAGTTTCTAAATACTCACAAAAATATGTTTGATAATATAGAGAGAGAAAACTTATGTTTCTGGTGTGATTTTCAATTCTAACTTAAGCTTCTATTTATAGGAAAATGCTAGAACGTCATAGGAGACTAAAATAATAAAAAACTATTATTTCCTTTAATTTCCCACGCCACCTACCAATTGAGAAAGCCACCAGCAGCCATCTTGGAAGAGATTTCAGCAGCCCACATGTTTAACAAAAGTGGGTCCCACCCATAAATTTAATAAAAATTATTTTATCTTCCGAAACTTCAGTAATTCATAGAAAATAGCCCGTTTATCAGAAAAATACAAATTTTATGTCCATTCTGCCTGAAATCGAATTCTCTACAACTTTGTCGCTTTGAGTTTTTCCAAATTCCAGACTGAAAATATCCGAAATCCACAAACGGATGATTTTAAACATTGTTTTAACACCTTTTAAAATTCATAATAAATCATGCGTTAATTTTCAACGGTTCAAAATTTGTGAACATATACTCATCTTATATATGTATAACATATCCAAAAATCACAACGATCCAACGGTCAGATCAAAATTACAACTCACGCAATAGAGCTTTAAGAACACCGATTTGATCTTTTAATACCTTTAATCCGACAAAATACCGATAAAATACCTCAACATTAATTTCTTCACTTATAACCACATAAATAAATCCATTATTTATATCTGCATCAAATAAATATTTCTTTATCATATAAATCAATAATTAATTATTCACAAATAATATTACAGAATCACAATTATGACAACCAGGCCGTTCCCAGGAAAGAGGGGGCTTTCCAATAAGAATTTTCCTTTACTGGCGCGCAATTAGGTGACCAAACCTCTCATTGACAGAACTTTCTAGACATTGCCAATAATGTTATCTAATAATATTATTCAAATAATATGAATTATTGATCTGATAATGAGAAATATTGTGCAGTGATAATTATTGAAACAACAATAATATAAAATATCAACGCAGCAATTATTGAATCAATAAAATAAAATATTGAACAGTAATTACTGTAACAATTATTGAGTAGTGTCTTCTTACGTAAGAATCAATAATTCAAAAATACTGTGTAATACCGTGTGCTACTGTGCAACAACGCATATTACTTTATTTTACCAACCAGGTATTCCAACAGTGTTAACGGTAATGATTACATCGTTATTTATAAAAATTTAATTTTGTCGTTTTCTTCATCCGACAGTTATTTTGTTATGGGGCCCACAAATGATTACGCCGATCGTACGAATATTCTCCGACAGAAAGAATATTCCACGACCAAACGAATATTCCCCGACAACAATGAATATTTTATAACCACTTGTGTATTTTGAAAAAAAATTCATATATCACCCTTATCTTAACTTTATCAATTTAACCTTTTACTGAATTGTAATTATAAGAAAAATTGAATACTTTTATTTCATAAAATTTGGGGTCTTACAATTTTCATAAACATTGGTCTTGGCGAATCAAATAGCTTAGACTCATATCAATAATAAACTTCAATCAAATTACGAATGTGTGTAGCCAAACGCCGTTGGCAAATTAAAATTTTAAAATAGTTTGAAAATGACGTCATGATGTCGTACTATATTAACAGCCCGTTTGAGGATGTCGTCATTGTATGACTTTGTCATAACACATCATACAATAGTGGAACAATGATTGTTAAATCGAATTCACACTAAGTATTCCTGCAATTACAACTCCATCAACTTTTATCATCTCTGCACCAGGTTATATGGTACATAAGTGATAAATAAAAATATTTTGATATTTCAAATCATTATCGTCTAGCTAAAATAAGTAGCATAGACTATTCTTTAAATCGTTCAAAAATTAATTTCAAATATATTTTATCATCTCAACAGATAACTATTGTGTCGGTGGCCCAAAGTCCACGCATACACAATGGTCACCAAGAGCTGAATAAAAAAAAATTATTTTAAAAAAGGCACATAGTGTGACGTACCAAAAATAGGTCCATTCCATCCAACTCATTCTGAGTCGCCAAATACATGGTACATAAATAACTATAACTTTATTATTACAACATATAAACTGTGAGTTTAAATACAGATATTGCCGTCTAGACAATATCAACACGCAAATAAATCCTCATCATAATTATTGATACATTATTTTACAAAAATGGTGAGGACTACTAAATAACTCTCTCTAGAACCTTCATTACATACCCCGACTAGTACTCGCTACATTCTCGCCTCCTGACAAGAAAAATGGAACAAAAAGGAAAAGGGTGAGCTCAACTAGCCCAGTAAAGAATATTATGACTAAGATAATATACAACAAATTATCGTTAGTCTCCAACAGGGAAAAATCTAATAGAATACAATAGACAGCCAGTTTTAAATCAACAACTGCAGCGGAAACAACAATTCATTAGAAGAGTTAAGTAGAGAATGCAAACTACTATCTTCTATATATGAATTTAAAAGTTCATGGTCGATATTTTATCCTTGTAGCATCAATCAATATATATCTGGAATCAAATATTCATCTTTGCACTACAGGCCAAAGATATTCATCAGTTGGTCATGTTCATCTAAACACATGTTCATCTTTGCACTACGGGCCAAAAATATTAATCAGTCGGTCATGTTCATCTCAACACCTGTTCATCTTTGCACTACGGGCCAAAGATATTCATCAAGAAATCATTCAGCTTTGTACTACATGCCAAAGATATTCAGTTATATCATCATTTAGGACTGAGGATGATGAAAAATATTTTAAAGAAAACAAATCCAGTGAAACAAAAGAATAAATATTAAGGATTCGTATTTCAGCTATCCCATGTCCAAAAATACCTCATAAATAATCATAGTGGAGTAAAATTCAAGAATGATCAAAACATGGATACAATCAAAGCTAGTATCCAGAATAGATATTTTGGACGAAAAGGAAAATTTTCATTTTTTGATGAATAGTGCCGTATTCGTGAATAGTGTCGTATACGTGAATAGTGCCGTATACGTGAATAGTAACTCCGACACCAAAAGTTTTAAATTTGATAAAAACTTCAGACCAATATTTCAGCATAATGATATTGAAGAAATAATATCATTACGAAAATAAATAATATCCCTTACAATCCCTTATCTCGAAAGACAATACTTCTAGTTGAAACACCGGATATAGGCTATGACTTGAACTTGCACCGCATAGCAATACTCAAAGTATACTTAAAATACTCACAAGAATACGCTCGATAATATAGAGAGAGAAAACTTCAGTTTCTGGTGTGATTTTCAATTCTAACCTAAGCACCCTATTTATAGGAAAATGCTTATAACACCAAAGCAGAATATTTATTAAAATATATTATTAATAATAAATTTCATACGCCTCCTTGGAAAATCAGATTTCTAACATATCCCACATGCTCATCTTCTAGAAAAGTGAGAAAATCGTTTTTATTAAAAACAATATTTAAAACTTTCAAAAATTAATTATTTCGGAGCTTCGAAACTTCAATAATTCATAATAAATAGCCATTTTATCAGAAAATTCGAATCTTGCAAATTTTTATAGGAAATTCAATTCTCTACAACTTTGCAGAAGAAAGTTTTTCCAAATTCCAAACAAAAATTAACCGAAATTCACAAACGGTCGATTTTACAAGCTATAATCAAACTTCGGTCAATAAATGGGGTCCACCGACACATAAAACATGCTTTAAATATTTTTTGTGACAAAAATACTCCTCCTCCACATATACTCATATATCCCACATTCATCGTAAAAAAATCATCATTATTATATTATGAAAATATAATAATATATTTAAATGAATTATTTTATCAGAAAAAGATAAAATTTCAATTTTCAACAATTGTCACATTAAAAAATTTTCTCCATCTATATCCACATAAAATCAATATTTTCCTCATCATATGAATCAATAATTAATTATTCACACATAATATTACAGAATCACAATATTGACAACCAGGCAGTTCCCAGGAAAGAGGGGGCTTTCCAATAAAAATTTCTCCTTACTGGCGCGCAATTAGGTGACCAAACCACTCCTTAGACATAACTTTCTAGACATTGCCAATAATGTTATCTAATAATATTATTCAGATAATATGAATTATTGCTTCGATAATGAAAAATACTGTGTAATGACAATTATTGAAACAACGGTAATATAAAATATCAACGCTGTGACGCCCCCAAAATTAGGTATACATCACCCATCTTGAGTCACCAGATACATGGTACAGAATTCAAATACAACTTACTAATACCAGTGTCGTGTACAATACGACAAAACATAACTGTGAGTTTGAATACAATTATTGTCTACTAGAGAGCATACAAACTCAAAAGGTGTCCTCAATACAATTATTGTCACACTATTTAACAGAATAGTGAGGACTACTAATGCTATCCTCTGGACCATTACTTCGTTCCCCGACTCGTCCCAGCTATATTCTCATTTCCTGAAGAGAACAGTGAAAGAAAGGGTGAGCTCAACTAGCCCAGTAAGAAATATTATGACTAAGATAATGCAGAATAATTTATCATTAGCCTTCAACAGTGTTAAATTGATAAAATATAATAATCATCAAGTTTAACTGCAGCGGAACCAGCAATCCATTAGAAGAGTCAAGTAGAAAATAAAATCTACTATCTTTTATGATTTAAAAGGTTTTTCATCACTGTTATAGCTGAGACTCAGCTTAATAAATATTCCACATCATCGAATCACCCCTGCACTACGGCCAAGGATATTCTTTAGTATCACGACCACAATTATTCAGGCACTACGGCCAAGAATATTTGTGTATTCATTAATGGTCATGATCATGCCAACAACTGTCCATCAATGCACTACGGCAAATGAGACTTTTACCACATCATTTGTAACATTACGGTCATGATTATACCGAATAATCCCTGGTCATAATCATACCAAGTCCATCCATGCTCTACAGGCCACAGATGACTTTCAAAAATATAAATAAGAGGATGATGACAATTTTATAAGAATTCAATAAAACAAGTTCAAGAATTATTTTATCCAGAAATTATTAACGTCCAAATTGTCAACACGATACTGTTTTGTGGTGTAAAATTCAAGAATGATCAGAAGAATATTTTCATGAAAGGATACTGGATGAAGCGCAAATATCAAGGATATTCCACTAATTTCATGGAGTATAGAAGTCAAAGTTTTATCCAACTGAGTAATACCGAATACAATAACAAAAGATATCACCATGCATGCGATAGAGACCGCACAAACAGGTTATTCCAGCAGAATAATAATAACGGAACCAGGTCAGGTGAAATTCACACCGACAGGATGTTCCAACAGAATAATAAATACGGAATAGTAAATGATGGAACCAGGTCCGGCGTATAGCACAGACAGGATATTCCGACAAAAAATGTAAAGACAGAATAGTAAATGGAACCAGGTCCGGTGTAAAACACACAGACAGGATATTCCGACAGAATAATAGAAGAATGTCACCAAGTATAGGGTAAACCACGTATACAGGTTATTCCGACAGAATAATAAGAAATGGAATAACGTAAGGATTTCACCAAGTATAGGGTATACCGCGTATACGGGTCATGTATAGGGTATGCCACTTTTACAGGTTATTCCAACAGAGTAACAAAGAATGGAATAACATAAGTTCTCTTCAAGAAGAAAGAAGTACAACAAATAATATTCCCTACCTTAGAAGAACTGGATATAAGTGAAGTAGCAGAATACTTTTCTTCTTTCTCTCTATAGCTTGAGCGAATTCGTAAGAAATAATGAAGGAATGAGCTTTCTATTTATAGAAAAACTGAGGGTGGCTCTTGGTCTTAACGAAGGGTCAAAATGACTCTTGGTAATATTGAAGAGACAACTACTATTTGCGAAAGGGTAATTAACCCTTGGAACACCGAAGAGGCAGTTAACTCTTGGTAATATTGAAGGGACAACTACTATTGACGAAGGTAATTACTATTTACGAAGGTAATTACTATTTACGAAAATAATTACTATTTTACGAAGGTAATTACTATTTACGAAAATAATTACTATTTACGAAAATAATTACTATTTATGAAAGAGACTCTTAGATGACGACATATGGCCCCCCATAAATAATTAAACTTATCACCAACGTCTCATAATAGACTCTTTATATACATCAAAGATTGAATAAAAATTACCAGAAATTATTTTATTTTTTAATCAACACATAACTAATCTTCCAACAATTATTATAACTTTTCGTCTCAATTATTGTTTAAATAATATATTATACAAATGATACTGTGACAATAATTGAATCAATAATATAATAGATATGATGCAGCAATTACTGTAGCAATAATTGAGTATAGCTGAGTGACTTCTTACGTAAGCATCAATAATCAATACCGTGTGCTACTATGCAACAACGCGTATTACTGTACTTTTACTACCGAGTAGTTCAACAGTATTAACGGTAACACCTCCGCCGTTATTTTCATAAAGTATTTTTGTCGTTTTCTCAATCCGACAATAATTCCATTGTGGGGTCCACCAATGATTGTACCGTTGTACGAATATTCCCCGACAAAAAGAATATTCCCCGACCAAACGAATATTTTATAACAACTTGCGTACTTTGCAACATTTATAAATATTTCCCACAACTATAATATTATATCAAATCCACACCATAATTTTCAAAAATATAATTCGAGAAAATTAAATATTTATTCATAAAATCTGGGGTCTCACAATCTCCCCTCCTTAAGAAATTTCGCCCTCGAAATTTACGTACGTACCTGGTATGCCGAACATGTGAGGATACCTTGACTTCACTTCAAATTCTAACTCTTGAGATATAACTTTTGAGTGTTGAATATGATCCTTCTTATCAAAGATTGTAACACGTATCTCTTCAAACGTTAAATCATTCGCTATCTCGTCCGGTTCTAAATTAATAATGTGGTTCGAATCGTCCACATATTTACGTAACATCGATACGAAAAAAAATGTTCTGAACACGCAACATACTTGGCGGTAAAATGAGTCTATAAGCCACAATTCCTACTTGATCAAGGATTTCAAATGGGCCAATTAAAATCGAGGGTTTAGATTTCATCTCTTCGTCAATTCTTGCTTCTAGAATAACGCCCTCTTGAACCTTCTTAATTCTTCACATTCTTCAGCTCCGAGTGTGTAGCTTGAGCGGCTTTAACTTTATCGATTAAAGTCGATTCTACTTGTATATTCGTTATCTTCACGTGAGTTCATATATTCGCACTTGTGATCGCATACGATCTTCTATACAACGCGTCAGGTACCACGTTCGCTTTTTCACGATGGTATTAAATGATATGATCGTAATCTTCAACAGCTCGAGCCAACGTCTTTGGCACGTTATACGTTCTTTTTAGGTGAAGAAAATATTTGAGGGTTTAAGAAATGGGTTTTGTACTGGGGTCAATAGAAAATTCGATTTCACGCTCCAGGGTAGGCTAAGAAGTCTTCAAGAATACGTCAGAAATTTTATTAACACTAGAAATAACATTCAAAATTGTGACCCTCATCCAAGACTTGGATAACACTTCACATTGATACCTATCAACTTGTCATCGTTATTCACAACGTCTCTTACGGAAAGTCTGTCTTCGGTGCATTCCACATAAGGAAGTCAACAATGAAAGGACTGGGCTCTTTATTTATGGCTTGAAATGACAATGATTGACTTTAGTGGTTTGATTGCTTGAATTCGCATAACAGGTTTGTTAGGAATATGAAAGCTAACAACCTTACGAAAAACATGATGAGTAGTTAACCAATCGATTCCTAAAATCGCATCAAAGACAGGTATTTTCAAAGACAAAAGATCGACAGGTAACGTGAAAGTGTCGATTTGAATCAAACAAGATTTATAAATAGTGGAGGTAACGAAGGTTTCTCTCAATGGAGTTTTAATAGATGATTCAAAGTTTAACTTCTCCGAAGTTAAGTACAAACATTGAACACAACTAGGTGAAATAAAAGAGTGAGTAGAACCGGTATCTAACACGGTATAGATTTCGCAAGAGTTTATGACTAACATACCCGTGATAATTTTATTCAGGTTCCTCGTCACGGAAAAAAAAATGCTCTCTCTCTTAAACTATCGGCTTTGGCTTACCTGGGACATCCTTTGGTGCCTCCATCCTAGCTGAACTTGTCTTCGGTGAACGACAAAATCGGGCTAGGTGACCTTCTCTTCCACAATTATAGCATGCTTTGGACGGCATCGCGCAATTTGGACTGATGTGTCCCTCCCCTCCGCATTTGAAGCATATGATAGGTGGTCTTTCTCCTTCCTTAACGACAGGTGCTGGTGCTGACGTCTTTCCATCATTGTTGAATCTTCTCTTCTTGAAATGTCCATTCTTATTGTTTTGGCCCTGATTACCACCGAAGTGGTTACCATTTTTGGCCTGTTGATTTCCTTCACGCTTGTTGTCACCGCTTCGATGACCACTCTCGCTGGTATTATAATTTTGCCGGCTGCTCTCTTTTAGTTGAGTTGACTCGTTATCGCGCTCCACTAACTGAGCCCTATTTACAACATCTGAATATAAACACAATTTATGAGAAATAAGATGTTGACGTATCTCCGGCTTCAAACCTCTTAAAAACATTCGCGCCATTCTCTCTTCATTATCCACCAAGTGGGACGCAAACCGGGATAACTCCGCAAATTTTGCCTCGTATTGCGACACGGTCATATTGTTTTGTTCCAACTTGATAAATTCCACCTCCTTCATGTGGCGAATACTTTCGGGAAAGTATTTGTCGTTGAACAGCTCCTGGAACTTCTTCCAAGATATCTTCAGTACAGCAGGTTGAGTACGTTTTACCGATTCCCACCAGTAATCTGCCTCTCCGCGCAACATAAAGGCGGCAAAGGGAACCTTTTGCTCCTCGGAACATCCCAAGACATCAAATATCTTGGTGATCTGCTTTATCCATGTTTCAGCTATAAGTGGTTTTGGCTCTCCCTTAAACTCTGGTGGTCCCAGCTCCTTGAACTGTTTAGCGGTAACCAACTGTGGATTGCCATTGCTTCCTCCTGCGTTATGAACAGGAGCCGCCTTCGCCTGATGTTGCATGAATTCTAAAAAGCTCCTAAACGTACCGTCGTTCGTCAATTGATCAGTGTTGGTGTTTACAAGAGGATTATCGCCATCCTGTTGCACATTGTCCTGACTATTGATCTGTGGAGAATCAACGGTTTCATGTGCTCCATTGATAATCTCAACATTCTCAGATGTCATTTTAAGATACTGCCACAAAATAAAAGGTTACTTGACATATAACATATTATATCTATATTCTGACCGACCAATAAAATAGCACATAAACTTAGGTATGTCATACTAGCGAAGGAATTCCCCGTCTCTCCCCTCCTAGTACTATTCTCACATCTTAGCCAGGGATCATATCCCTAAGCTCTGATACCAACTGTGACGCCCCCAAAATTAGGTATACATCACCCATCTTGAGTCGCCAGATACATGGTACAGAATTCAAATACAACTTACTAATACCAGTGTCGTGTACAATACGACAAAACATAACTGTGAGTTTGAATACAATTATTGTCTACTAGAGAGCATACAAACTCAAAAGGTGTCCTCAATACAATTATTGTCACACTATTTAACAGAATAGTGAGGACAACTAATGCTATCCTCTGGACCATTACTTCGTTCCCCGACTCGTCCCAGCTATATTCTCATTTCCTGAAGAGAACAGTGAAAGAAAGGGTGAGCTCAACTAGCCCAGTAAGAAATATTATGACTAAGATAATGCAGAATAATTTATCATTAGCCTTCAACAGTGTTAAATTGATAAAATATAATAATCATCAAGTTTAACTGCAGCGGAACCAGCAATCCATTAGAAGAGTCAAGTAGAAAATAAAATCTACTATCTTTTATGATTTAAAAGGTTTTTCATCACTGTTATAGCTGAGACTCAGCTTAATAAATATTCCACATCATCGAATCACCCCTGCACTACGGCCAAGGATATTCTTTAGTATCACGACCACAATTATTCAGGCACTACGGCCAAGAATATTTGTGTATTCATTAATGGTCATGATCATGCCAACAACTGTCCATCAATGCACTACGGCAAATGAGACTTTTACCACATCATTTGTAACATTACGGTCATGATTATACCGAATAATCCCTGGTCATAATCATACCAAGTCCATCCATGCTCTACAGGCCACAGATGACTTTCAAAAATATAAATAAGAGGATGATGACAATTTTATAAGAATTCAATAAAACAAGTTCAAGAATTATTTTATCCAGAAATTATTAACGTCCAAATTGTCAACACGATACTGTTTTGTGGTGTAAAATTCAAGAATGATCAGAAGAATATTTTCATGAAAGGATACTGGATGAAGCGCAAATATCAAGGATATTCCACTAATTTCATGGAGTATAGAAGTCAAAGTTTTATCCAACTGAGTAATACCGAATACAATAACAAAAGATATCACCATGCATGCGATAGAGACCGCACAAACAGGTTATTCCAGCAGAATAATAATAACGGAACCAGGTCAGGTGAAATTCACACCGACAGGATGTTCCAACAGAATAATAAATACGGAATAGTAAATGATGGAACCAGGTCCGGCGTATAGCACAGACAGGATATTCCGACAAAAAATGTAAAGACAGAATAGTAAATGGAACCAGGTCCGGTGTAAAACACACAGACAGGATATTCCGACAGAATAATAGAAGAATGTCACCAAGTATAGGGTAAACCACGTATACAGGTTATTCCGACAGAATAATAAGAAATGGAATAACGTAAGGATTTCACCAAGTATAGGGTATACCGCGTATACGGGTCATGTATAGGGTATGCCACTTTTACAGGTTATTCCAACAGAGTAACAAAGAATGGAATAACATAAGTTCTCTTCAAGAAGAAAGAAGTACAACAAATAATATTCCCTACCTTAGAAGAACTGGATATAAGTGAAGTAGCAGAATATTTTTCTTCTTTCTCTCTATAGCTTGAGCGAATTCGTAAGAAATAATGAAGGAATGAGCTTTCTATTTATAGAAAAACTGAGGGTGGCTTTTGGTCTTAACGAAGGGTCAAAATGACTCTTGGTAATATTGAAGAGACAACTACTATTTGCGAAAGGGTAATTAACCCTTGGAACACCGAAGAGGCAGTTAACTCTTGGTAATATTGAAGGGACAACTACTATTGACGAAGGTAATTACTATTTACGAAGGTAATTACTATTTACGAAAATAATTACTATTTTACGAAGGTAATTACTATTTACGAAAATAATTACTATTTACGAAAATAATTACTATTTATGAAAGAGACTCTTAGATGACGACATATGGCCCCCCATAAATAATTAAACTTATCACCAACGTCTCATAATAGACTCTTTATATACATCAAAGATTGAATAAAAATTACCAGAAATTATTTTATTTTTTAATCAACACATAACTAATCTTCCAACAATTATTATAACTTTTCGTCTCAATTATTGTTTAAATAATATATTATACAAATGATACTGTGACAATAATTGAATCAATAATATAATAGATATGATGCAGCAATTACTGTAGCAATAATTGAGTATAGCTGAGTGACTTCTTACGTAAGCATCAATAATCAATACCGTGTGCTACTATGCAACAACGCGTATTACTGTACTTTTACTACCGAGTAGTTCAACAGTATTAACGGTAACACCTCCGCCGTTATTTTCATAAAGTATTTTTGTCGTTTTCTCAATCCGACAATAATTCCATTGTGGGGTCCACCAATGATTGTACCGTTGTACGAATATTCCCCGACAAAAAGAATATTCCCCGACCAAACGAATATTTTATAACAACTTGCGTACTTTGCAACATTTATAAATATTTCCCACAACTATAATATTATATCAAATCTACACCATAATTTTCAAAAATATAATTCGAGAAAATTAAATATTTATTCATAAAATCTGGGGTCTCACAAACGCAGCAATTATTGAATCAATAAAATAAAATACTGAACAGTAATTACTGTAACCATTATTGAGTAGTGCCTTCTTACGTAAGAATCAATAATTGGTGCAATACCGTGTACTACTGTGTTTTAACCACCGAGTATTTTAACAGTATTAACGGTAACAACTACGCCGTTATTTTTAACCAACTTATATTTGTCGTTTTCTTCATCCAATCGCTTTCCGTTATGGGACCCGCAAAAGACTGCGCTGTCGTACGAATATTCCCCGACAGCAAGAATATTATTCCACGACCAAGCGAATATTCCCCGACAACAATGAATATTTTATAACCACTTGCTTATTTTAAAATATTTGCGTATTTTACCCATAACTATCCACATTAATCAAATCAACCCTTACTATTTCAAAATAATAAATAGAGAAAATTAAATTTCATTAATAATTAGTTGGGGTCTTACACATAGTGCGTATTTAGCTTGATGTCAAAATTTTTGAAAACTAACACATCTAGGAGATTTGGAAAACCTAATGTCTCCACTAATGATCAATTGCTTAATTAATCTATCTGTTCCTATAATCCTCAATATTCTGTTTACACATAGTTCTACCCAGTTCGTCAAACCACACTCATGAGTTCAGGAACTTTACAGAATCATATGAGTTTAAGAACTTGTCCTAGTCAGACCTTTGGCGTCCATTCGCTGAGGGGTTCATAAACATTTCATATAATCATGAGTCACGAACGTACCATAAGTATGAGTTTTAAAAAATTGTACTTAACCTAATATTCTCTACATATAACCTATCTATCTGTTATACACATGAAAAAGGAATCACCCTCTCAACATGTAGATAGCAAATAGCGCGACACAGACATTTCAATGATTATTAGTGTCAGAAACTAAGTGGTTGTTACACCAAGTACAATTCAGCTCCCATACGAAGAATTATACAATTTAGCTGTTGACATGAGTCCTTAATTGAAATCCCCACTTAATTCTAACTCCTTTCTCAATACGAATTTCATTCAACTCGTATTCATAATCCCATCCTAAATTTGTACCAATTCGTAGTACCACTGACACACATGTATCTTGCTGTAAACTTTTCAATCATTCGTTTGATCCTTCTCCATACTATAACCTTATTAGATCACAGGGTGATCTCATCGTATATATTACGATTCATTTTTACACTATGATCGTTTTGCTTTTTGATCTTCAATCACTGTACTTTTAGTCTTTTAGACTTTATCTATTAACCATTATTGTTCAACTTTATTATCAGATTTAGGGAACTCTGTATCTTATAACTCACAGAGATTCGTCTTTGAATCTTGCCGACACACTAACTCTATTTGAGTTAGTACTTATCCTAATCACTGTGGTTATTAGTCTCAGGTATTCCTGCCTAAGGTTCATTGAAAGTAGTATGCACACAAGCTAATCATGTTTGATGAAAAAACATATACTTTATAACAATCATATTTATTTATTAATAAAAAGTATTAATTTATTAGAGGCTTTTAATTATCTACATGATGTTGTTTTATAATATGTGATAAACCTATAGTTTTAAGCAATGTTTTTAGAATAATGATGATGAACATTCTAATGAGATCTAAATTCTTAGAAAGCTTAAAACTAAAATAGTTCCCAATTGTTGGATTACTAAATTGGGGATTAGTGAATCCAGATAGATTGGTACATACGTTGCTTGCTCATTGGATGAGGATGATTGATCTCATGATCATTTGTGTGGAGACACTAAAGCAAGTATTTAGGTGCTTATTAGAGAATAAGTTCACTGAACGTGACTCGCTGAGGAATACCTAATGGAGTTTTACTTGCATATCAATAGAAATTCCTGTAGTGGTAGTAATACAAGTGATCCTTAGACTTGAGATCATCATCATAGTATCTTGTGTATGATGAGTTATACTTTGACTTATTCCTTAAGACCCTTAGGGTATATCAAAGGGTATGCTTGGGTATAATAAGTTGTACATGGAGATAATGTATGATCAATAAAGAATATACCACTTCTAGTAAAAAACAGAAATGTCCTATGTGATTCGATAAATGACAATCCAATAGTCCTTGGTCAAGACAGAATAAAATTAGAAAGGAATTTCTAATTTGCATTATTTGGAGTTGTACATTTAAGAGTCGAAGTACATATAATTAAATAAAATAAGACTTGACAGTAATTCCATGTCTTATATTTAATTGGGACATTGTATGGTGGAAGCATTAAATTGTACAGTAACTATTTACTCAAAGGTTCTTTTATGATTAATGTTGAAATCTATATTATCTAGAAAGTCGTTGATCGCTAGGGATGATTATCCCTATTGTAGAATAAATATTATTTATTTAAATAAATTAATAGTTTAATTTATTTATTTAAATAAGATTAGAATTGTTCTAATTGATTTATTCACAACCGGTTTAATATGGAGAACCTAAAGGGTCACACCATAAAGGAAGAAAAATTATTTAAGAAGTTAATGGCATAATCGTAATAATAAGTGAAGTATATTTAATTTAATCTATGGTGATAGAATAAAGTAAATAGCTTAATATTTATTATTTAATATTTTGGAAATATTAAATATAAATTAATAAGAGGAGTCTTATTATTATTATTATTATTTAATTCTTAAATGAGTTTGGGAATTAATAAATAAAAGTACTCTCATTTATTCCTTATAAGATTAAGAGGTTAAATTAATTAAAAAAATTTGTTTAATTCTCCCTGATAAGATTAGGGAGCTTAATTAATTAAAAGAATTTAATTAATTAAATAATACCCTATTTTCTAATTAGATTAGAAGGGTTAACTGATATCTTTATAAGAGGAGTCTTATATCAGATATCAATATGATTAATTCCAATAGTTGGAGAGTACACACTTTTCTATAAAGATAGAAAATTAGGGTTTAGCCAATCACCCTTCTTCTTGAATCTTTCTTCTTTCTTGGTGGATCACCTCTAGAAGTCAAACACTTGGGTGGCTAACGTTGATCAAAAGAAGAAACCAAACCCGGTCGATTCAAGTTGAACGCGAAAAGGATTAGAGGTAAACTTGTACCTGAGGAAACTCGAATCTTCAAGGGTACGATTCTTGTTCTCTTTCTTTTCGTTTAATTAATAATTGTGCATATAGGATGATCCGGGTATATGGTTTGTAAATTTTAAAACACTGATTTTCCGTGTTTTCGCTTACTTTGTGCAATTTGATTGTGTTCATGAATATTACAAACCTAACAGTAGCAACAGAGCCAAACCTTTATGCGAATTATTAATTGTTTTAATTTGATATGTATATTGATATGTGTTTAAAACAATTTAATTGGACATAATTTTATTGTATAAAATTTTATTAAAAAAAACAAAAAAAAAGGTTAAATCGTGTCAATTCGCGGATTCAGTTTTGGAGCAGATTATATTATATATATTAACAGGCGAATCTTCAAGTGATTCTTCCAACGTGGTTGCTATTTTTTATGTATGATTACTTAACATACAGCGTTAATATTATATATATTATGATTAAACAAGTATGTTTTTCCTCCTGCAATCATGTTGCTTTATTAACTTTTTGTTAACGAGCACTTCTAGGGGGACAGGTTTTGAGCGACCGGCCGGAATTTTTTTTTTTTTTAAAATGTCTCCCAAATAATTTATAAGATTTATTGGAACTGGAATTTTTACAGAAAAAAAGTGTTTTGGATGTCATTTGGATACACGTAAAAAATATGTCTGTACAGACTGTACAGGCATATTTTTTACGTGTATCCAAATGACATCCAAAACACTTTTTTCTGTAAAAATTCCAGTTCTAATAAATCTTATAAATTATTTGGGAGACATTTTAAAAAAAATAAATAAATAAATAAAAAAATTCCCGACCGGTCGCTAGACCGGTCGCTCAAAACCTGTCCCCCTAGACTTTTTGTTAACTTTTAAAAGAATCACGTGATTCCTTCAGGGAATAACAAAACCGTACGGTTAATATTATTATATTATATATATATATTGTTATGAAATGGTATAAAAGATAACTAAAATCAAGTACAAAGATGATTAGAGAGAAGAGAGTATTTTCATAATATCTTGTATCCACCATTCACTTTACAAAATGATATTATTTATAGATGTACTAACATCAATACTAGGAGGTTATAAAACTCAAAGGTCATGAGTTTTATAACTCATTGAATATGGGAGTTACAAGATAAGAATGAATCTAGACATCCTATAAATCTAGACATCCACTATAATTTTATAACACTCCCCCTTGGATGTCTATTGTATAGCTATACACATTGAAAGCTGCCTCATTAAAAACCTTACCAGGAAAAACCCAAAGGGAAAAAACTTTGGTTAAGAAAAAAAGAGTGCAGCGCGCATAAGCTCCCCCTCATGAATGTATACTTAAGTTCTTCAGCTGTCGCATTCCAATATTACGACGCAATCCTTCAAACGTTGCAGTTGGTCTGCTAGATTATCTTTGATGTATCCACCCTTTAATTGAGCTATACATGCAGCATTGTCTTCATACAAAATGGATGGAGTTCTTTTGTGGCAATTTTCTAAGAATATGCCTCGTTAAAAGCCTTACCAAATAAAAACCCAGTGGGAAAAATTTTGGCTAAAGAAAAGAGTACAATATTCTTGTATAACTTCTAGTGCCTTGGGATTGCCTCATTAAAACCTTCCAAAGGAAAACCCAGTGGGAAAAAAACCTTAGCGAAGGAAAAAGAGTACAATCAGCACATATCCTTTTTACTCCCCTTCATAAGTACATAGAATTTTCATTATTCACGATAAAAATATCATTAAGTCGAAGTATGCCTATATTACGCATCATCTTCTTTAAAATCATAGTTGGTAATGACTTAATGAATATATCAACCAAAATTATCACATGATCAATATTGTCATTCTTCTGGGGCTCATGTGTATAAAATAATTTTGGTGCAATATGGTTGGTTCTATCACCATTTGGATTAAATAATCCCAAATCAATAGTCTCACAAAGATAACATAAAATATGTTTAATTTCATTACAATATCTTCGAGTTGGTACATAACTATACATTGCTAGTAAGTTAACTGTAAATTTTATATCAGGTCTTGTCAAATTTGCAAGATACATCAAAGTACCAATTACATTAAGATATAGTACTTCAGGACCAAAACACCAATTTCACAAAGATATGGTACTTCAAGACCAAAAGTTTATTAATCATTTTTCTTGTGGTAAAAACGAATATTTCTTTATATCAAGTGACCAACCCATCATTGGAGTACTCAAAAGATTAACATTATCCATATAAAGTTACTTTATGACTTTTTCTGTGTATGTTGATTGATGAACAAGAATTCCATAGTTCAATTTGTAGGCCAAGACAAAAATTTGGCTTATCAATATCTTTCATTTTAAATTAGTTATTTTTTTCGACTCTTCTGGAGCAAGATCTTTCATCAATAAATACAATAATAATAACAAATTCAGATTATGATCTTTTGATAAAAATGTATGCACAAATTGGATTATTCTCAAATCCTTTTTTTAAAAGATATCCACTTAGGCGATTATACCACAATATGCATCTGGATTGCTTTAACCTACATAAAGATCTTTTTAGCTTAATAGAATACATATTTCGAAATGTAGAATTATATGCTTCAGGCATTTTATATCCTTCAGGGATTTTCATGTATATATAATTATATAATGATCCATACAGATATGATGTAACAACATCTATTAATTTCTCTTTCAACCAAGTTAATTAAAAATCCGAATGTAACTGTGTCCATTACAGGAGCATATGTTTCTTCATAATTAATACCATTTCTCTGCGAAAAAACCTTTTGCTACAAGTTGCGCTTTGTACCATATAATTTTATTTTTCTTATTTCGTATAAATACTCATTTGTATTCAACAGACATTACACCTTTAGGTGTTCGGACTACAGGTCCAAAAACTTGATATTTACTTAGTGATTTTAATTCTGCTTGAATCGCCTCTTTTTACATTGGCCAAATATTTCTACATTCATCAACGATTTGTGGTTCATATATATGATCATTACTTCTGGTAATATCCATAGCAAATTTATATGAAAATATGTTGTCGACAACGATTTTATTTCTATCAAATATATACATCTCCTGTATATACATAATGTATTGAGATCTCGTTATTTTCATGTACCTGATCCTCTTCAGGGGATAACTCATCCTCTTCAGGGAATAACTCTTCAAGAGTTTTATTTACAGGAGATTTTTGTTCATAAGTTTTGGATAGATTGATAAATTTTATAGCATGTTTCATGGGTATAGCCTCTTTATAGGCTGCAACTTGTTTTTCTTGTACTTTCTTCTTCTGAAAAATTCTATGTTTCAGGTGTGACTTTGATTCAATTTAATGCTGCATTAATTTATTGTCCTACAGGGACATCAATCTCTGCTAGAGTATTAGCAGCTAGACTGTGAGATATCACTATTTTTTTTATTATCGATGAATATTTCTGGTAATTAATTTATAATTCATTGCAAATGAATTATCCTTTGAACTTCTAGTTCATACTAATTTGTATAAGGATCAAGATTAAATAACGTTGAAACATTCCAATTAATCTCCCGTCGTACTTCAGGCAATAATCTCACGTCGTGCTTCAGGCAATGACTTTTCTCCCCCTAATGGTGGGAAGACTATTAAAATAACAATCCTCAAAATATACCTTAAAATATCACTCTAAATTCTTTCTTAGAAGACGAACACCAAATAACAATAATTAAATGTGATAATTTGGTAATTAATTTATTTTGATATAATCAACAAGTAAAGGAATCTTCTGGTTCTTTAAAGGATGTTCATGGGAGTTTTTAATAATTCAATGCATCATTATTGATCTTAGATGATCATGCCAAATCATAAAAATATTTGGATCCAAACACTTCTAGTGTATTGCACACTTCTGGTGTATTACAACATTTGTTTCAACTATTCTCATTTTAGTATAATATAACCTAGAAGAGAAAATATACAATTTTTCTAATATGAGCTTCTGGCCCGATATTATTGAAGTAATATAAAGAAATTTTTCACTGCCTTCGTTATTGATTTCAATATAATAACTATTATAACGTATATCCTTAAAGCTGAGCAAATTTTTGCTTGTCTCAGAAGAATATAAAGAATCATCAATACAAAGTTTTGTGCCCTTTGAAAACATTATAACCGCTCTTCCAGTGACTTTAATTAAATTCCGTGAATAATCACTCTTCAAGAGTCTTCAATTATGTTTGATGAATAATCGCTCTTCTAGAGCCTTTAAAGTTTGATGAGCTTCTTAACCATATAACTTCATATATGCAAAACATAAATTTAACTTTATTACTTGAAACATAAATAAAACATATAATAAAAATACTTATTATAATGTCATAATATAATGAAATAAAAATAATTAATTGATATGAACATTTCTATCAACATATCATCAAGGAAATCATAGATATCAAAATTAGTTATATCCACTCCATTTGAAAAGTCAAAATAATTCATGGGATCTTCAAGATCATTCAATTTCTTTTCTTTTATGGAGTCTTGGTACAAATCTACCAAATGTTTAAGAGTACGACGAGTACATTCCCTTTTATATATTGATTGTTCTTTTCAAGTCCACTACCACAACTACAGCCATAATTTCCTCTATGATTATCAAATGAGGTTCCATTCACTTCAGGGAATGTGATAGAATCGATCGTGTGAGATTGTTGGGTTTTTCAGCAAAAACTCATTATATTGTACAGCCACTAAAAGAAATGATATCACTTCTAGGAATATAATTTCCTTTATCGTTTCAGGGAATATATTATGAACTTACACTCACAATATTGCTACTACAGGAGCATATTCGAGGGATGAAAATATAATAAATATTTTCTATAACATGTCTTCATCAGTGTTTTTCACTCAACACTTTTAAAATCTTGCAACTTCAGGTGAAACCAATTATAATGAGCTTTTAAAATCTTTCCTTTAAATCATTTCATAAGACAAGTGAGACTTTTACTGTAATTTACTCAACTTTTAATTTTTCATGGAGATGATAGCGAATAAAAATCATTAATTTTTTTTCATGATCCTGCAGGGAAGCATGATTGTCAACTATAATTGTATCTCCAAGGTTCTTTGCCTTTATATGAATCTCAACATCAAGATTCCATTACAAATAATTCTTGCTCGATATAAATCAAGGGTAACAAATTAAAATTTATAAAATTTGAATATTAAATAACTAAACATATTTCCCATCAAATTAAATAATTATATATATTGAGATTTAATTATAATGAAATAATTTATAGAATGCAGTAAAATACGAAACTAAAATTTTCCACTAAAATTAAATAACAAACCAGCACTACTAAGTATATTTGTCATTGTAACGTCATACAAAAAAATATAAAAAATCATTAGAAATTTGATTTATTATAATAAATATTGAATAAACATTTGGTCAAATTCAATACTTAGTTTTAAAATATTAATTTGTTAAACATCATTTTAAATAAGAAAACTCATGAAATTGAAATTGTAATGTAAAATGTTTACTTTATGTTTATAATATCATACTGCTTTCAACATGAGGAAATTTTGGTTAATGCTTTTTTTCCCACATAATATATACACTGTGATATGTCCTTTTTACCGTGATGAAAATTATCTTTAAAAGTAACAGATAGGATTGGGACAAAAATTGTAATTAGAATATATCATCAAAATAAGATGATAGAATCTATGACCAACTATTATAATATGTTAGCACATCTATATATAACACAAGGAAATTTAAGAAGAATAAGTGCATTTTCACATAAGAAATTACTATATTCTAAAGAGATGCTAACCAAGCAATAAGACTTACCTTCCGGGTAGTATTCATATCATAAAATTCCCTCTTGGGGTTTTACTTTTAAGCTTTAACTATATATATATATGCTGCAAATAAACTAATCAACTCAAGGAACAAAGACATAATTTTTCTATCAAAAAATATCGAGTACGTATGTATATTAGACTTTGACATAAAATAAAGAAGATGGGCAGAAAATGCAACTTATACGTATATCAGTCGACGACAGGACGTACGGTATGTGTTAAACCTCTCTGAACTGAACGTCGCATTTTTAAACGGTCTTAAAAATAAAAATCAACATTTGGGTTCCAAAATTTTCTACCACTTTCTTCTCGATGTAATGGGTATGATAGGGAAGTCAGTCAGTCAGTCACATTGCCCAATTACTATAACTTTGATCCTCGTCAACTACCAGCTAGCATTGATGTTAATATTGCGGTGCACCAATTTTTCAAAGTTTAATGAGAAAAGTGGCTACCAGAAACTTGACATTTGTGTTAATCACTAGATCAAATAGAAACCTGATAATAAGTATCTCAAGAAATAATGCATATATAGATTGAAGTAAAGTGATATGGAATAAATTTCAGAAACAAAAAATATCATTTCCATACAGAAATTTAAAATCAAATAATAAGACAAGTATGAACCATACTTACACCCATACTTACACTGTTGCTGCTAAATCACCATGAAAACTGAGTCCATTCTCAACTACTCGAGGGAAGCTAAAAGTTCAAGCGCCATTATTGTTTTTTTTCTTATCAACAAATCAAATATGATTATCCAGTTCAAGACAAAAGTACAGAGCAATTCGTGCTGATAACGTGTTATGAAATGGTATAAAAGATAACTAAAATCAAGTACAAAGATGATTAGAGAGAAGAGAGTATTTCCATAATATCTTGTATCCACCATTCACTTTACAAAATGATATTATTTATGGATGTACGTATAAAACTCAAAGGTCATGAGTTTTATAACTCATTGAATATGGGAGTTACAAGATAAGAATGAATCTAGACATCCTATGAATCTAGACATCCACTATAATTTTATAACACTTATATATATATATATATATAATATTCTTAATTATTTTATAATTAAAATAAAAGGTTTATTTTAATCTTAAAATAAAAGGTTTGTTTTAAAATTAAAATAAAAGAGTTTATTTTAATCTTGAAATTGTATTTCATGCTAACTAATTAGAATTGGAATCGGATTCCATGATAACTAATTGGAGTTGAAATTAGATTCCATGTTTCCTTAAATAAAGGAGTTTATTTAGATATGAAATATGATTTCATGTTATTCAAAATAAAAGAGTTTATTTGTGAATAGGAAAGAGAATCCGTATTTCCTTAAATAAAGGAGTTTATTTATATATGAAATAAGATTTCATATTATTCAAAAATAAAAGAGTTTATTTGTGAATAAGAAAAAGAATCAGTGTTTCCTTAAATAAAGGAGTTTATTTAGATATGAAATAAGATTTCATATTATTCAAAATAAAAGAGTTTATTTGTGAATAGGAAAAGAATCCGTGTTTCCTTTAAATAAAGGAGTTTTATTTTTTTTTATTTGGAATTGGATTCCGTAATTAAAATAAAGGAGTTTATTTTTATTAAAGATTTTGATTAAAATAAAATAGTTTATTTTATTCAAAATTAGATTTTATGCTAACTAAATTTGCCCATTAAATGATATCAATATATATATATTGAATATTTATTATTCATGAGATGAATGTTATTTATTGATGCATATGGTGATGTGTATGATAATAAATGAGATTGATTATGGACTATTGACCAATGTGATTGGATTTTATTTTACTTGGATGCATGAATGTATGAGTTTTATTAAATGGGGTCTGCGTACATCGTCTTCTCTAATTTTTCTTATTATAAATTCTATCTCCCTCCTATTTACTTCCTCTTGACTGCTGATCAAGGTTTCTATTTATATTAAATAGTTTTGTAATAGGAATAGTTAGAATTAATTTTTAAAAATTGGAGATCAATGAACAAGGAGCGCTTGAAGACCTGTTTGTAATGGAGCCCGGGTTTAAATGTAATAGTTATATTTAAATATTAATTCTTGCACCCCTAGGGTTTGACCTTTTGGTTCACTTGGTGGCTCTAGTGAACCAAACTAGAATAAAAGCTCATAATCAATCCGGGTAGAATATAGTATTCTATATGTGCATGCTTATACTATATATATTATATATTATGCAAACATGCTTTGCATGTTAATTAATATGACTCATATTATATATATATATATATATATATATATATATATATATATATATATATATATGTACATACGCGCTAAACAAGATGAGACAAATTAATAACAAACCTCTCAAATTTTTTATATTAAGTCCTAAGCGTTCAAAGATATTTGGAATATCAAACGTCGCATTCTCGCATGATAAAAAATAATAGATTATCAATTAATTATTATAAGTTCGTTGTGTCACCACAAGGCTTATCTTAATTCTTTGAGATGTTAATTTTATCACATTTGATGCTTATAAAGAAAATTGAACAATATTGTTTTGTTGTGTCACCACAAGGACAATATTTTTCTTTTTTGAATATATGGAGTGCTAGGTTGGACTTAACTTAAATCATTTTAGTTCGGATGTGGACACACTTGACCATTATGATCTAAGAGGCAAAATACAAAGAGTTGAATAGTTGATGTAATTGACAAGAGTTGTCTACCTATTTATTTATATATAGTTTGTTGTGTCACCATAAGGCTATATTGTAACGACCCCAAAATTCATACAAATTAATTCTCGACTTCGATCGTTAATAATACATTCAACCTCTAATTTTATATCATTAAACGATAATACAACCATTGAAATTTGCGGAATAATTAAAATTTTCTATTACAAACTATCCTCGTTCCCAAAACCTTCAACTTTTAAATCTAAATATCTCAAAATCATTTTAATACAACAATAATTTACATTCGCAAAACAATATTACAATTCAACATTAATACATTATTCGAAATATTAGACATGGTTTACAAGAATAACAACTTAGCTAGGATATTAAATCTTCATATATCACTTTTGATCTATAACAATCAAGTAGCACATAACGTTACCTTCAATTCTTGAATCTACAAAAATGGTTATTTACAAGAATGAGCTCGACAGCTCAGCAAAATCTAACAGTTTTCAAGCATCACGTAGCACATAATAACATGCTCAACATACAAAAATAATTTTAAACAAACATATCATACATGTTGTAGTTCACAAAACAACTATAAAGATTGAGTTCCTTACTCAATCAACATTCATAGTTCAATCATCATAGTCATAGATTGACTTTCACATTTCATACTTTTGACATATATAATACATCATACACTAAATTTTTAAAGCAGAACATCATCGAGTTCACATAGCAAAAAGGAACTGAAAGACTTGCCTTTACCGGCGTTTTACCAACACGCTAATACTTCGCGTCCTTGCACAACCTACACTGTATGTGAGATTGATAATAAATAAAATCAATACTCAATCTCATGGTCAAATTTATTCTAAGACCTTACTTTATCTTATTATCCTTTATAATATCTTTATAGACATCTAACTGTGTTTTATATGCAACTTGGTTTTATTTTCATTTTCATCACCACACATGCTAGACTATCTCACTTGTAGTTTAATGTGCGTATATCACACCATTTTATTTTACCAATTTGGTTTCAAAAATGCATATTCAACACATTGTTTACATGTTTAATTTTCCTTCATAAATCAAAATTTACCCTTTTCGATTTCTTTCCATTATTATTCTTGTATTATCATTTTTTCATACTTAGATATTCAATATTAGCCATTAGTTAGACACTTTGTATACCAAAGTTTAGAAACACTATTACTTTTAGGCATTTTATCGAGCACGTTATGTGCACACATTAACTTATCTCAACTTTTGATCTTAAATGGTTAATTATGCATAGAATATGATAACACATATCTATATTCATTACATATGTCAAAACATATTTTTAATCATCAAAATATACCATAACCCAAAATCTTAATTCAAACATAATTATAGAACTCATCTTCACAATTTCTTTTAACAAAACGTTGTTTCGTTTTTAACGTATCTCCTTCGTTACTTGTCCGTTTTTGTTCCTTCTTATATAGAATTAACCCTTACTCAGTGTACTAAAACCTCATCTAGGCCTTAAATTCAGACCCTTATCCATCTAAACCAGATTCTGCCAGTCATCAACTAGTGTAAAAAATTTCATTTTCTGGACATCCTTACTAAACAATTTATTTCGGACATGATCCCGTCCATACAATGGATCAATCTTGCGAGTCTAACTAGTAAACTTCCATATCTACAACTTTGCAGTTTTAAGTTTCTTCAGATTCAAAACACACGAATTTATATGAATTTTTCAAAGTCAGAAACCGTAACAGTTTTGATTTTCTGGATAGATTATTTTCCCTTCGGACCAGCCTTACTAAAACAGACATTGCAAGAAATATACAAAGAGTTTTCATGTGATTCCACTTTCAGGATATAGCTTACTTCCATATCTTCTATTTGATATAAGGTTCACTTTTTAACTCATTATACCCAAACAGATATGAATTTCACAAGATATGTCCACAATTACTCAAAACCTACGAATTTTGTTCTTCAAATTTTCTTTCCATTTCATTTTCTTTCTTGAATCCTCTTGTTTGATTCTTGATAAACCAAGATTAAACCAATACAAATAAGATTAAGCATGATCTATTACCCTAGAACATAAATCTACCCAAAAATCAAAGATTAAATAAGAGTTTAAAAATTACCTTCTTCTAGCTTTTTCTTCTTCTTCTTCTAGCTCATCTCAATTCCTCTATTTCTCTCTATCTCTCTCAATTTCTCAATACAACTTCTACATAACAATTATCCTACATTATCAAGAGCATAAAAATATAATTAAAATAAGGAATTTAGATTATAGCCTTATTAGTATGAATTTAAGAGAGAGATGAAGATGATGATGATGGGGCTTGTTTTGTCTTCTCAAAGCTTTCCCTTCTTCTTCTTTTTCTTCCTCTTCTTCTTCTCCTACAACTCTCTCTAACTCTCTTCTTCTTTCTTTTGTTTGTTTTCTAAAACTAATTTACTAACGTGTAGTATATACATATAATATACAATATTAGTAATATATAATATATGTAACTCCTAGTAATTATTAGATATACTAATTACTAGTTAATACATAGGATACACCAACTTGAACTTGAAAAGCCTAAGACCATGTTTGGCAAATACTCATTATTTTAATTAATCAATAGCTTAACATCAATCAATCTCATCAAATTGTCACATAATTATATTTATTTGTTAATTATAATTTCGTGTAACAATCATCACATAACTCATCTAATTTAATTATCTCAATTAAATTAGAACTATAACATAAAATTATTATATTAATTAAATTAAATACTAAATATTCATTTAATTAATCTGCTACACTTAATTACCTTACTCTATAATCAAAACAAATTTTTTTTATTTAACTCAATAAATAATTCAATTAAATATTTATATATATTAAAATTAATATATAACATTCTCTTCACATCAATTCACATATTCTGCAATATATGACATACACATAGTCACACCTAACATATCTCATAAATAATACTCTTATTTATAAAATTCTCATTTATAAATTCTAAAAATCTGGGATGTCACATCCTTCCCTCCATATAAGGATTCCGTCCTCGGATTCACCTAAACCCTACCTTACTCAGGTTTTTCTCAAATCTATTCATTTAATAACTTCAACACATTACCTTAATATAGGTTTTATATTTTCCACTCTCACCATTCTTGATAATAAATTCTTATAAGTTTTATTTCATAACATTTACTTAGACTCAATTATATTTGAGTATTACATATTCTTTGACCCGTTCATTATCTTTCTCTAAGGATCATTATCATATATTATATGATCAAACTCTCGGGACATTACATTCACCCCTTCTTCTAAGAATTTCGTCCTCGAAATTTTTATTTATTACTCTTCATTCATTCAATCTATCAAAGTAGATTTTTACGTCACTACTTCATTCATTCATTGGTTTCTATAACCACTTTCTTTCCACAAACATCATTCTACAATTATTAAACTTTTCTATTAAAAGTTTCACATTATTCTTTGATAACTCACATCCTTCTCACTTCAAAATTTCTTTTCTCACTTATTCAACACATTCAGCATTTAGTGTCGTATTCTACAACTTACTTCTTTCTAAGGAATACTTTTCTTTTTCACTTCCATCTTGCTGAATAACAAGAATCCTCCACAATTGTTCAATAATTGGGAAGTAATATGAATTTAAAAGATTCCAAATCATTCTGAGGTTCACAAGACCATGAACTCTATTCTCTAGGTTTAATAGTGTTTCACCCTCGGTTCTTCACACTTTAAACCCTCTTTGGCAGAATGTTTATCAATCACAAAGACTGAAAACGCCCTCCGCAAGTACTCTAGGTGATCAACCTATTGTACATGTATTGTATACAAACATTTCAGTGCAAAGTATAAAACTAAGCGCAACTCCTAATAATAGGGTTGTTCATCTTAGCTTTTCAACATCTGAATCCGCACCAAAATAATTTGGTTTGGCATAACTTCTCAAGAAACTCTTGAATTTCATGAACATCTTTCAATATTTGTCTAGCTAAATCAAATAGCATAGACCTCTACAATAATTCAAACATCAACCAAAATATACATATATATACATACATATGTATTCTCATATCTCAAAGAAATCTCAAAAAGCTTTTTATGACGTCATGATACCGCATTGTATTTACAGTCCGTTGAGGATTCCGTCATTTGGTGATTTTATCATACTACATCATACCATAGTGGGCTGACGATCCTTAGATCACATCCAACACTAGGTAATACTGCATTAATGACTCCATCGTTTTTATCATCTTTGCACCAGGTTACATGATGCATTAATGATATAAAATACATTTTGATATATTGCAAATCATTTTTGTCTAGCCGAAGTAATTAGCATAGACATACGAATAACAGTATTGTTGTTAAAACTCATTGGTTCCATCATTTAATCCAATGTTTTTCAAAAAAATAGAAGTGTAAACATCAGCACGAAGTCAATAAATTTTGAAAGTCTAGCATAGCTAGTAGATTTAGAGTACCTATGCTTCCACCATGAACTCCACTTTCTATAATGATCCATTGCTTAATAGGTCTATCTATTCCTATCATCCTCAATACTCCATTTACACTTATCTATACCCAGTTCGTCAAACTTACCACGCGTTATGAGTTCAGGAACTTGCCACAATCATATGAGTTTAAGAACTTATCCTTGTCAGGCTATAGACGTCCATTCGCTGAGGGGTTCAAAAACATACCATATAATTATGAGTCACGAACCTACCATAAGTATGAGTTTTAAGAACTCACACTTAACATTATAATATTCTCTAATTATACTCTACCTATCTGTTATACACATGAGAAAAGAATCATCTTCTCAACAGGCATATAGAAAATAGCGCGACACAAACATTCCAATGATTATCAATGTGATAAACTGAGTACAAGCTCAAACCCTTCGCCCATACAAAGGTTTGTACAACTCGGCCATCACATGAATCCTCAATTGAAATCCCACCTAACTCTATCTTGCTTATAACTTGCTACTTGCTCGATACGAATTCCTCGTATCACATCATCTATAACTCCTCATGAGTTATCTCATATTGTTTCATAGTACTCCATCTTCATAGCATTAAGCTATAATTATTCAAACATTATAGACCATCTTTCTTTTATAACTTAAACAGACCACGTCGTGATCTTATTCTATAATCATCTCCCTTAAAATTCTTTTCTTAACTCGTGATCGTTTTGTTTTACGATCCTATTTTTTTCTCTTTTTCATCATTTATGACATTATTCGTTATCTTGACTTTTAGAGTTAGGAAACTCCCATTTTTTATCTTTATATCTCTTAGATTCTTCTTTGAATCTTCTTGTTTATAAAAAAAATTTCTTCCATTAAGAATTTCTAACTTCATTTACATCGCTCAAAATTTCATTCGAGTTCTACACTTTCATCATACGTATCCATTTCTACACTTGGTACACATCGAGTCTCTAACAGTTTCAATATGGTAAGCTGAGTGGTTTCCCACAAACAACCAACAAACTAGGTTCTGAGTTACTAGTTCGTATATACCTCCGCTTTATGAAGGAATCGTTTAGCCCAGATACCATACATCAACTACGAAAGAGTACAATTGTACCACTTAGATATAACTCTATATTCTTAACTTCTTTATAATTCTCTTTTTATAGACATTCTCTATTTATTATCACCTTACATCCTTATTATTGGAGTTGGGTAACCCCACATTCATATTCCTTATAAATCTGCGAGATTCTTTTTTGAATCCTCCTACACATGTTTTAATCCCTTCTTTAGAAATTTCTTAAATTACTTCTTATTGTTCAAACTCTATCTGAGCTTATTCTTTCATTATCTTCACATTCCTTCGCTAAGGTTATAGCCTAAAGTACTCCTACCTAAGGTTTATAACCTACAACTTTGATACCAACTGTAACGACCCCAAAATTAATACAATTTAATTCTCGACTTCGATCGTTAATAATACATTCAACCTCTAATTTTACATCATTAAACGATAATACAACCATTGAAATTTGCGAAATAATTAAAATTTTCTATTACAAACTATCCTCGTTCCCAAAACCTTCAGCCTTTAAATCTAAATATCTCAAAATCATTTTAATACAACAATAATTTACATTCGTAAAACAATATTACAATTCAACATTAATACATTATTCGAAATATTAGACATGGTTTACAAGAATAACAACTTAGTTAGGATATTAAATCTTCATATATCACTTTTGATCTATAACAATCAAGTAGCACATAACGTTACCTTCAATTCTTGAATCTGCAAAAATGGTTATTTGCAAGAATAAGATCGACAGCTCAGCAAAATCTTATAGTTTTCATGCATCACGTAGCACATAATAACATGCTCAACATACAAAAATAATCATAAACAAACATAGAATATATGTTGTAGTTCACATAACAGCTATAAAGATTGAGTTCTTTACTCAATCAACATTCATAGTTCAATCATCATAGTCATAGATTGACTTTCACATTTCATACTTTTGACATATATAATACATCATACACTAAAATTTTAAAGCAGATCATCATCAAGTTCACATAGCAAAAAGGAACTGAAAGACTTGCCTTTACCGGCGTTTTACCAACACACTAATACTTCGCGTCCTTGCACAACCTACACTGTATGTGAGATTGATAATAAATAAAATCAATACTCAATCTCATTGTCAAATTTATTCTAAGACCTTACTTTATCTTATTATCCTTTATAATATCTTTACAGACATCTAACTGTATTTTATATGCAACTTGGTTTTATTTTCATTTTCATCACCACACATGCTAGACTATCTCACTTGTAGTTTAATGTGCGTATATCACACCATTTTATTTTACCAATTTGGTTTCAAAAATGCATATTCAACACATTGTTTACATGTTTAATTTTCCTTCATAAATCAAAAATTAACCTTTTCGATTTCTTTCCATTATTATTCTTGTATTATCATCTTTTCATACTTAGATATCCAATATTAGCCATTAGTTAGACACTTTGTATACCAAAGTTTAGAAACATTACTTTTAGGCATTTTATCGAGCACTTTATGTGCACACATTAACTTATCTCAACTTTTTATCTTAAATGGTTAATTATGCATAGAATATGATAACACATATCTATATTTATTACATACATCAAAACATATTTTTAATCATCAAAATATACCATCACCCAAAATCTTAATTCAAACATAATTATAAAACTCATCTTCACAATTTCTTTAACAAAACGTTATTTTCGTTTTTAACGTATCTCCTTCATTACATGTCCGTTTTTGTTCCTTCTTATATAGAATTAACCCTTACTCAGTGTACTAAAACCTCATCTAGGCCTTAAAGTCAGACCCTTATCCATCTAAACTAGATTCTGCTAGTCATCAACTAGTGTAGAAAATTTTATTTTCTGGACATCCTTACTAAACAATTTATTTCGGACATGATCCCGTCTATAAAATGGCTCAATCTCGCAAGTCTAGCTATTAAACTTTCATATCTATAACTTTGCAGTTTTACGTTTCTTCAGATTCAAAACACACGAATTTATATGAATTTTTAAAAGTAAGAAACTGTAACAGTTTGGATTTTCTAGACAGATTATTTTCCCTTCGGACCAGCCTTACTAAAACAGACATTGTAAGAAATCTACAAAGAGTTTTCATGTGATTCCACTTTCAGAATATAGCTTACTTCCATATCTCTGATTTGATATAAGGTTCACTTTCTAACTCATTATACCCAAAGAGATATGAATTTCACAAGATATGTCCACAATTACTCAAAACCTACGAATTTTGTTCTTCAAATTTTCTTTTCATTTCATTTTCTTTCTTGAATTCTCTTGTTTGATTCTTGATATTCCAAGATTAAACCAATACAAACAAGATTATGCATGATCTATTACCCTAGAACATAAATCTACCCAAAAATTAAAGATTAAATAAGAGTTTAGAAGTTACCTTCTTCTAGCTTTTTCTTCTTCTTCTTCTAGCTCATCTCAATTTCTCTATTTCTCTCTATCTCTCTCAATTTCTCAATACAACTTCTATATAACCATTATCCTACATTATCAAGAACATAAAAATATAATTAAAATAAGGAATTTAGATTATAGCCTTATTAGTATGAATTTAAAAGAGAGATGATGATGATGATGGGGTTTGTTTTGTCTTCTCAAAGCTTTCCCTTCTTCTTCTTTTTCTTCCTCTTCTTCTTCTCCTACAACTCTCTCTAACTCTCTTCTTCTTTCTTTTGTTTGTTTTCTAAAACTAATTTACTAACTTGTAGTATATACATATAATATACAATATTAGTAATATATAATATATGTAACTTCTAGTAATTATTAGATATACTAATTACTAGTTAATACATAGGATACACCAACTTGAACTTGAAAAGCCTAAGACCATGTTTGGCAAATACTCATTATTTTAATTAATCAATAGCTTAACATCAATCAATCTCATCAAATTGTCACATAATTATATTTACTTGTTAATTATAATTTCGTGTAACAATCATCACATAACTCATCTAATTTAATTATCTCAATTAAATTAGAACTATAATATAAAATTATTATATTAATTAAATTAAATACTAAATATTCATTTAATTAATCTGCTACACTTAATTACCTTACTCTATAATCAAAAAAAAAAATTATTTATTTAACTCAATAAATAATTTAATTAAATATTTATATATATTAAAATTAATATATAACATTCTCTTCACATCAATTCACATATTCTACAATATATGACATACACATACTCACACCTAACATATCTCATAAATAATACTCTTATTTAGAAAATTCTCATTTATAAATTCTAAAAATCTGGGATGTCACATATATACATTTGAAATGGGATCATTATTCTCACTAGCATATCTTTTATTAGATTTTACCGAACTATATAAGTGAGGGTAATATAGTTTGATGAAAATAATGGAAGATACCAATTTAAAACAAGACCTAATTTATTTTGGTAAATAATAAAAGAATGTATGCTAAAATGTTGTTAATTATAAATTCATTTACATAATTTTACAATGTCTAAATTACTATCATTGCGTAGCATATTAGATGCTAAATTAACCGGACCGAATTAAACAGATTGGTTAAGGAATTTGAGAATAGTTCTCATGGCTAAAAAGTTATCTTATGTCTTTAATATGCCTATCTCTGCAATGATTGCAGACAATAGCTCCGAGGAAGAGATTGCTACTTTTAGAAAGTGACAAGATGATGCACATTTGGCTCAATGCATCATGCTCGCATCCATGAGTAACGAGCTTCAGCGTCAGCATGAAATTATGGATGCTCCTACTATATTCATGCACATCAAGTAGTTGATGGTGAGGAAAGTAGGAGTGATAGATATCAGATATCCAAGGAGCTCTTCCTATCTTGAATGACCGATGACACTTCAGTACAGATAAAAGTTCTTAACATAATCAATTTGATTGATCGATTAGGACAACTGATTTTGTCATGGATGGAGAGTTGAGCCAAGATTTGATCTTGCACTCACTCCCGAACTCCTTTCACAATTGTTGTAAATTTTTCATATGACCAAGCTAGATATCAGCCTCGCTGATTTGCTTAACATATTGAAAAATGTTGAGAGTCACTTTCCAACCAAGAAAGACCAAGTCTTACTGGTAGGGGCCAAAGGATCTTCTGAAAAGAAGAACGATTCAAAGAAGGTAAATAGAAAGGCAAAAACAAAGGATAATAAGAACAAAACTGATACGGATAGCAAAGGAGTTTGTTTCCACTGTAATAAGCATGGACACTGGAAAGAAACTGCAAGAAGCATTTTGCAGAGGCTAACAAGAAGAAGCTTAGAGAAGTTTCGGTTAAAAATACAATTTTTTCATGATTTGAAATATATTTTTCTTTAAGTCAATGTTCTACTTGGGTATTGGAAACCTGTAGACACTCGAAATTTTTGGTACTATTGTTACTAACATTGTAGGAGGACAGATTCATCTTTTAAGAGAGAACCCTGAAAGACAATCCATACCGGATACTACCAGAAGCTCAGCATCAACCCCAGAGCCCACTCTGGGAGTAACAGTTCCAACCTCGGATGTAACCCCGAGGCATGCAGATCCAATACCGGAACACACACCAGAGAAGATCGATTAATCTCGGAGATAACCCCGAGGTATCCAGTCTCAATCCCAACTATGGGAATACACCAACCTTAGTGATAACCCCAAGGAATGCAGTTTCTGTGATAACCCCGAAAATGCTTATTTCAAATGCGACCAGCTTCAATCTCGGCGCTTAAATCGAGATACACTGTACAAACCCGACGATAACATTGGGAAGACATGCACACCTCAAAGATGACAATGAGGACCTTCAACAAATGCAGCAGTCCAATCTCAGCGAAGTCTGAGCAACGTCTGCTTTATCAGCCCAATCCGGCGATAACACCAGTGAGGGGCAACATCGTCATCTTGCCAACGCGATGCCACGCCATGTCGTCTCAAACATCTCTACGCAACGATGTCCCACAAGACAAACCAATCCCGAGTGACTATTGTGCGGGGTAACGGATGAAAGTTGAAGCTTGAAGACAGGAGGGCATCGTCCTATCTTCATTGACTTCGTACAAGCTCTAATCCCATGCCATCGTACAACTCTCTACAACGACGGTCTGAAATAGGTCCTGTATACCTCAAACGGATGCCCGGATTGCACTTCTAAAAGTTTGAGTGGACATTATAGTGCTCGAGTACACGTATTTCAAGACGACCCGACCCAAAAAACCCGGGCCCACCCGGGTTGCCTCTAGTACACCTGCGGCTAAATTTCCTATAAATAGAGGGCTTGGGTTTCCCATTTTGCAAGAGAAAAAGGTGAGAAAGCCCTGCCCAATTTGCTCTGCACTCACCCCAAGCAGTGTACTTTCCCCTTTTAAACACATGTGAGCTCATATATAGCCCTTTTGTACCTACAAAAGTCAGTGTTTACCCACTCTACAGATATAGAAGTCTTCTTTGGCAGTCAGCTGTAAGCATTCTCACACACTTTTGAGTCTTTCTCTTCATCTCTGCACACACCCTTATACACATTGAGAGTCGTGTTGCTTGCTTTTGCCCGGACTTCGGTCTGTGGTTTCATTTCAGTCTGTATATATATATATATATTAAAGTAAATAAACGCTCCAGACCGAAGTCTAGGCTCAATCGAGGCATAACTCGATAATGTTAGTCAATATATATGTAAATATATATATATATATATATATATATATATATATATATATATATATATATATATATATATATAAACTATGGTCAAACTCTGTTCGATGGTCAAACTCTGTTCGAACAGAGTTTGACCATAGTTTATATATATATATATATATATATATATATATATATATATATATATCGTCCTACCTGGAGTTTACTTCGTGGTGGTTGATCGCTTTTACAGCTTTCTTTACGCTTCGTCCTGCCTGGAGTTCACTTCGTGGCAGTTGATCACTTTGTACAGCTTTATTTACGTTTTGTCCTGCCTGGAGTTTACTTCGTGGCAGTTGATCGCGTTGTACAAATTTATTTATATTTTGTCCCGCCTGGAGTTTCCTCCGTGGCGGTTTATAGCTTTTAACAGCTTTATTTACATTTTTGATCCCCCGTGGAGGTGCTTCGTGGTTGGTGATCATGTCTGTATATATATATATTTACAGCTTTTATATATATACCTGCTTACTACTTTTATACAAATTGCAGTATTCTATGCGCCTAGGAATCATGTGATCACAGATTCAGCCTATTGGATCTAGATTTGGTTCCCGTGATGGACATTTTTAGCTGTAAGCAGCTTGTAAATTATTTTGTGGTGTCTGAATTTCCTCAGATGGTTTCCATACCTACGAGGAAGTCGGCATTATTTTGTATATTATTTTCGTACGGATGTCTCGCATTCGTAAAATAAAAATCAATCAAGTCGAACACTTAATAAAATGGGAGTGTAAAAGGTCTCAATTACTATTGAGCATCAGGGTTTGAAAAAACCTTTTTATAAAATATCATTGATATATCTTGCTAAAAATTGAATTTTTACATAAATTCAAACCCTGTGTATATAGGTTCGAACGAGGCCTCGCACTACTTCCAAATAACAGCACATTGACCCACACATACACACACTCAGATAATAGTTTCTTGAGAAGAGGCGGTCACTGTGGTAACATGGATTTCAGGGGATGCCTAACACCTTCCCTCCACATAACCAAGTCCCCGGACCCTAATGAATCTCGGTTTCACCGACCCGTATAGCAGTGTCACATCACTGGGTCAATGTGCAAACCTTTTCTCGGTTGTGTTGGTACAACCATTTAAAAAACCAAATGGTGACTCTTAACAGTCCATCGTCGATATTATACATGTCAGACCTTTTAACTTGCTTTTTCAAACAAATTTCACCTAAAATGAGAACACCAAAGAACAAGTAACGAAAAGGGACATCTAAAAATCCCGACGTCGACAGGTGGCGACTCTACTAGGGATTCCAGTAAGAGGACTTAAGCCGCTATTTCCATCTTTTCAAAAATTGTTATTTTCTTGTGTGTGGATGCTGCATTTACATTTGATGAATGTGTACGAATGCATTTCCTTATTGCACTTAGTGCTTCGCACCATAACTGCTTGTGATATTAGTGCTTCGCACCATATCTGCTTATGAAATTAGTGCTTCGCACATGTCATCATTTTTCATACGATGAGACACGATGTATGTGAATGTATGTTGTGTGGTTCCTCCACCAGGAGGCTATCCCATCGGTGTTTGATTACTGGATTCGTGAGAAGACTAATTCTCCAAGGCTCGGGAAAGGCACCACCCAAATTCGCTCAAGTTGAAAGACCGAATTAACTTCCCGTCAAGTAGATTGCGATGATTTGGTAACCTTCATGCCAAAAAGCCGCGAGAGTAACCTAATATAGGTCAGCCTCTGATAAACCCAAAACGGAGGAAAGTCTCTTCTTGCTCTCATTTCAAATTAGTTGTAAACATAATTACTTGTAATTTCATTCCATATCTATCTCCATGTAATGAGAAATATGAAGAAATATATACACATACATATTAACATACTACAAACATCTGACATCCGTTTTGCAGGATAAAATTCCTAAAATGGACACATCACATAGCATGCTATTATATACATTCCCTAAAGAATAAACTATGCAAGTCTTTCGCAGGGAACCAATCGGACCTACTACCCGGTCAAAGTCCAAAAAGGCAACAGGCCTACAGTCAATCATGTCATCATCCAACCAGACTGAACTTAATCCAGTTTCTCGCAAAGAATTCGACGGATTAAGCAAACAAATTATATATTTGGCTGTTCTACTCAAAGAATTACACCAGTCGACACAGGGTCAGAAAATACCCATACATGTTGAATCCTCCACACAAGGAGGAACCCAGGTCATTACAATACCTGAACTGCAGTTGGATACGACCAACAAAACTCATGATGCTGCCCATCCCACTGGAGATCCAGACACTGGTAACATCAAAAAGAAAGTCCTCCAAATGGAAGAGACCCTTCGTGTTATTAAAGGAATTCGAACACATTGGAGTGTTTCATATGCTGATCTGTGTATTTTTCCTGGTGTTCATTATCCACAAAAATTTAAAACTCTTGACTTTAAAAAATATAACGGGTTAGGAGATCCTTACACACATTTAAAGGTGTTTATTGGAGAACTTGGATCTTATGCAGAGGACGAAAAGCTTAGAATGCAATTGTTACAAAAAAGTCTAATTGGAGAAGCCCGTTCGTGGTACACGAGATTAGACAACTCTAAGATCCATAACTGGGAAGAACTAGAACATGCTTTCCTCACTCAATATAGCTTTCAAACTCAAATGGCTCCTGATCGGTATCAAATTACCAAGATCAAGAAACAGTCTAACGAGTCTTTCAGAGAGTATGGTCAAAGGTGGAGATGCCTGGCTGCCCAAGTTAGTCCTTCCATGAGAGAATCAGAGATGGTCATTACTTTCAACGACATACAAGAAGCGCCTTTTTATGAAAAAGTTTTAGCCGGCATCGGTAAACCATTTTCTGAAATGGTCAAACATAGGGAGATGGCTGAGATGGGATTGAAGTCTGAAAAGATTCAAGACCTAGCTACACTCAAAGTTGTTGCTGATCACATCCAATCTGGAAATTATGGGAACAACTCCCGGAGGGTCCATAAAAAGAAAGAGGAAGATGTTTCCCTGATACTACAGGGGCAAAAAGTAAATTAGAACATGCCTATTCAAAGGAGAAACTACACTCCCTTTCAAGCACAGTCTGTAAATCCTCCAATACCAAAAGGTGGAGAAGTCAAATGCCCTCGAGTGTTTACACCCTTAGGGGATACCCTCGAGAACATTCTTAATCTCCTGACAACACAGAAGAAAATTATGCATCTTCTTCCACCAGCCAGCCCTAATGGACAGGGTTTCAATGCTGCTCGAAAATGTGCTTATCATGTCGGGGCACCTGGACATGATACACAGGATTGTTGGGCCTTGAAATACAAGATCCAGGACCTGATAGACAACGGAGAGATCGTGGTCACCAAACCAAGTCAGTCTCACGTTCAAGACAACCCTCTTCCTCAACACAAAGAAGAAGAGGTTAACATGATCAATTGGAGCAACGAACAGAGTTCCAATTTCAGCTGTGAATTATCCCAAACCCTCAAAGACGGTGATGAAAAATAGGATTATGCTGAGTTCCAGTTCACAATGGAACGAAAGATGAAAGCTCTATGCAAACAAATTGAACAATTGGCAGAACTAGTGACTTATCAGCATCAAGTTACACGTCAATTAATCAGCCAGGAGCATGAAAGTATCCTACCTCTTATCATGAATATTCCCTCGTTACTTTCAGAAAATGAAATGCTAGAAGACAAAGTGACAAAGAGAGCAAATGCCAAAGCCCGTCGGGATTTCTCCAACAAAAGGGAATTCACCTATCTGGGCCAACCTATGGAGCAAATTCTTTATATGTTAATCAATGAAGGAAGGATCAGTTCCCTTCTACCTCCAATCAATCCCTGTTCAGGGCAATACAACTCTGATGGAGTATGTCAATATCACTCCCAGTCTCGCAGTCAGAGCACAGAAGAATGCTAGGCACTCCGCCACCTTATCCAAAATCTAATTGACAGTGGTGTCCTGCACCTGGAAGACGACGATACTGTGTTACATGCAAGTGAGAATATAGGCCCTACTAAGTGGAAAAGTGTGGTAGCAGTTATATCCACTAAAACTGATGGGATTAATACATTACTCAGAACGCTAATAATTCAACTCAATGGAAGCAACAATCCTTTGAAAGTGGCCGCTCCCGAGCCGATCAACTTGTTGTGCAGAGAACAATATCCTATTGTTAGCTTGCGCACAGTTTCGTGGAATTATGGAGAAGGTGAAGGATCCACCTCATATATGACTGCTACAGTGTCGAAGGAAAATCCACTGTATCTTCCCCAACGGGTGATGAATCCCACCACCAAATTAAAGGGGAAAATACCCATGGAGAAGATTAAAAAATTCCTCCGCACTATGGGTCATATCGACTCCACGGTGGTTTTAAGCTTGAAAGAAGCTCCACAAAAAATATCAATTTTGGACTTGGTCCTAACTTCCGAGAATCACCGGAAGGTCTTGATGAAGGTTTTAGAAGAAGCCTATCTACCGACATCAGTTGATACGGAAAAATTTTAACATATGGTTGATCACATTTTCAACAACAATGTTATATCCTTCACTGATGATGACATACTGCCCGAAGGGACTGGTCATTGCAAGTCATTGCACATTGCGGTCTTGTCCTCCAGATATATGGTAGCTGGAGTCTTAATAGATGCAGGTTCCTCTCTGAATATCTGTCCATATGCTACCTTGGTGAAGATGAATATCAATCTCAACAGAATTCGAAGTAGCCATACTATCATCAAAGCTTTTGATGGAGCCCGCCGGAATTCGGTTGGAGTAATTGATCTGCCAATCAAAATTGGTCCTCATACATTTTGCATATCCTTCCATGTGCTCAAGATAGATTCAGGATACAACCTACTCTTGGGACAACCATGGATTCACATGGCAGGGGCAGTCCCCTCCACTCTTCACCAATAGTTGAAATACATTATCAACAATAGCCTGGTTATGGTCAACGCTGAACCAGAGATTCCTCAGCACGGAGACATGTCATTCATCAATGCCAATGCAGATGTGGAACCGATCAGTTTTCATGCTTTTGAAATAAGCAATACCCAATACCATGCTATTGGAACGCCATTGCCTGAACCCAAGATTTCTGCCGAGGTAATGTCGGCTACTCAAGAAATGATTTCATTGGGTCATAAACTGGGACAAGGGCTGGGTAAAGATTTCCAGGGTATCAAGTACCCAATTCGCTTAACCAAGCAAATTGGAACAGCTAGGCTAGGCTATTCTACCAGTTCTAGTCAGAGGAATCCTCATAAGCATCAATAGATTCTTTCAGCTTCAACCATGCGGCGTTCATCTTCGCCTTCAAACTCTGAGTCTGCACAACCTCCTGTAAAAGTGACAGCCAATGTAATGCCTATGTTATTTCCCAAGACGGTACCGGTGAAGGAGAAAGGAGTCTTTGTTCCAAATCCCGCGGTGGAAGAAGAGGAACGAAGAATCAAGCAAGACATCATTCGAATGATGTCAGGCATACGCATCATCGTTCATGATGAACATACCAACAGATATACCCAAGACGATGATTGCTCAGACGTAATGACCATCATTCAGGATAGGGAGGATGATGACAATCCTTCCATCACTGTGGTCCACCCGGACTTTTCCCTTGCCAATTGAAACAGCATTCCTTGCATTGGTCATCAAGGGTAAAGCGGACAAAAACTCTTTCTGCCCTGTAGATATAATAATTGCTTACTTTTCTATACAGTATTAGCAGTTTATTTTGCTAGTATATGCTAACATTGTGTATGATCAACACATTTCATATATACTGAGTGAATGCATATTTTGTTTCAGGACTCTGAATTTAGATGTGCCTGTACTTGCTGATACAGTGCCTCTTCTCCACAAGGATTGTACCTTTGATGTAGAGATGAATTCAGCCTTGGTGGACATACAGGATGACATTGAGGTGCCTCCAAAAATTCAAGAATGGGTCAAAGACAAACCAAACCCAACCTTGATCAAACCACTTCTTTCAATCTCGAAACCTTAGAAAGCCCTAAGTTAATCCAGATTGGTTCAGACCTTACCCCAAACCAACGGAATGACATGGTTACGCTATTAACCCAGTTTCAAGATGTATTTGCATGGTCTCATGAAGACATGGTGGGTTTGTCCACTGACATTGTCCTTCATCACCTTCCCACTAAAGAGGGATTTAAGCCAGTCAAGCAAAAGCTCAGGCGATTGAAACCTGAGTGTAGTTTAAAGGTGAAAGAAGAAATTGTGAAATAATTTCAAGCTGGCATCATCATGGTGTCTATATATCCTGAGTGCATATCCAACATCGTGCCCGTACCTAAACCTGGAGGGAAGGTACGAGTTTGCGTGGATTACCGGGACTTGAAAAAAGCTTGCTTAAAAGACAGCTTTCCCGTGCCATTTATCCACATTCTAATTGAAATATTGCGCATTACGACATGTACTCCTTTGCTGATTGCTTTGCGGGGTACCATCAGATCATGGTTTCTGAGGAAGATCGTGAGAAAATGGCTTTCATCACGTCTTGGGGAACCTTTTGCTATAGACGGTTATCATTCAACCTCATCGATGCCGGAGCCACCTATCAACGAGCTATGATGCTCTTTTCCACGACTTAATGAACAAAGAGATCGAGATCTACGTGGATGACATCATTGTCAAATCCCGGAAGGAGGATGACCATATAGACCATCTCAAGAAGCTATTCAATAGGTTGCGTAAGTACAACTTAAAGTTGAATCCAGCCAAATGCACCTTTGGCGTTAAATTGGGCAAATTGCAAGGATTTCTAGTCAGCCACAAAGGGATTGAGCTGGATCCTGCCAAAATCCAAGCCATCACGAAGATGCCCATTCCTCAGACAGGGAAGGAAATACGGGGATTTTTGGGAAGAATCAAATTCATTAGCAAGTTTATCTCCCAACTCACAGCAACCTATGAGCCAATCTTCAAGCTATTAAGGAAGAACTCCTCCATGAAATGGAATGAGGAGTGTCAAAAGACCTTCCTTACAATCAAGAAACAGCTAGTCAAAGCTCCCGTGTTGGTACCTCCCAAGGATGATGTTCCCCTGTTTATGTACTTGTCCATAAGTGACAATGCCATGGGCTGCATGCTGGGACAGAAGGATGACAGAGGCCAAGAACGAGCTATCTATTACCTCAGCAAAAGGTTCAGCTGCAGTGAACACAAGTACACTCTGATCGAAAAGACGTGTTGTGCTTTAGCATGAGCTTCCATGAGATTACAGCATTACCTCCATGGTCACACAACCCATCTCATATCCCGTGTGGATCCTCTCAAATATGTGTTCAATAAACCCTTATTAAATTGTCGGCTGTCCAGATGGCAGTTGATCCTACAATAATTTGACATTGTATATATGACTCAAAAGTCCATCAAAGGTCAAGGAATCGCGGATCAACTGGCCGCCGCACCTTCAGGGGGTTTTAAACCCTTGGAAACATATTTCCTCGATGAAGGAGTAATGACAGTGCATTAACACCATCAGTGCGATACGCGCCAATCATGCTAGATGTATTTTGATGGAGCTGTTAATATGGAAGGTTCTGGAGCTGGAGCAGTTCTAGTATCTGGTACGGGAGAACAGTATCCCGTTGCCGTCAAATTAGAGTTTGTCAGCACCAACAATACGGGTGAGTATGAAAACTGTCTCATGGGGCTAAAACGTGTCCGTTCAATGGGCATCAGGCGGTTAACTGTCTTTGGAGATTCAGAGTTGGTAATCATACAATCCACTGAAATCTATCAAACCAAGAAACTACATTTGTTGCCCTACCATCGGCAGGTTTTGAAGATGGCTTTGGAGTTTGAAGAAATCTCCTTTCTACATATTCCTCGTAATAGGAATGACTTTGCAGACGCATTAGCAACTTTGGCCTCCTTGATTCGCATATCAGATAAGGAACACTTGCCAAGCGTCACAATTTCACTGCAAAAGGCCCTAGCCTACGGGAATTACATTGGAGAAGTATTAGATGAGCTACCTCCCATCCAACATCCTTAGTATCAGCATATCAAGGAATATCTACGAGATGGATCTACACCCGCTGAGGCGAGCCCGACTAAGAAAAGGCGGATCCATCGACTTGCTATGAAATTTTATCTGAGTGGAGATGCGCTCTACAAAAGAGATGCAGGACTAGGTCTCCTCCGATGTTTAGACAAAGATCAAGCCTAAAGGCTTATGGATGAAATCCATGGTGGAGTCTGTGGCCCCAACATGAATGGCTCCCTCCTTGTCAAAAAAGTCCTCAGGATGTGACATTATTGGCTATCTCTCAAAGATGATTGCAATGACCACGTCAAGAGATGCTATCAGTTCCAGATTCATGGGAATGCTATACACGCCCCTCCACGGGAACTCCACAATATGAGTTCACCTTGGCCCTTCTCAATGTGGGGAATGGACGTTATCGGGCCCAACGAGCCTAAAGCCAGTAATGGTCACCGATTTATCTTCACCATGATCGACTACTTCACCAAGTGGGTAGAAACAGCCTCCTTCCCCAGGGTTACTAAAGAAGTCATCATTGATTTCATCAGAAACAATGTCGTTTGTCGATACGGACAACCAGAGGTGATTGTGTCAGATAATGGCAAGAACCTCAACAACAAAATGATGGAGGAATTATGCAGTAAATTCCACATCAAACATCTCAACTATGTCATCTATCATCCAAAAATGAATAGTGCGGTTGAAGTGGCTAACAAAAACATCAAGAAGATTATGCAAAAGATGTCCGCCAACCACAAACATTGGCCTGACCTATTGCCTCTGACTCTGTTAACCTATAGAACCTCAATGCGTACTTCCACTGGGGCAACCCCCTACGCATTAACCTATGGGATGGAAGCAGTGCTCCCCATAGAAGTTGAAATGAAATCCCTCAGAGTGTTAATAGACTCTCAACTGGATGAAGACCAACGGGTACAAGACAGGTATCACCAATTGTCTTTAATAGACGAAAAGCGAACTGCGACTATCTTCCATGGTCAGTTATATCAGCAAAGGATCGCCAGATCCTACAACAAAAAAGTTCAGCTACGGCAGTTTAAACAACATGACTTGGTTTTGAAGAAAATCCTTGACAACCAAGATCAGTCTAAGGGAAAAAATTTCCTAACTGGGAAGGCCCGTTTATTGTCAAGGAAGCATTAACAGGAGGCGATCTCAAATTGCAAGAAATGGACGGCGATGAATTTCCACAACTCATCAACTCAGACGCCGTGAAAGGGTACTATGTCTGAAGTAATTCGTAAACACCCTGGTGCAGAATTATCAGGTCACCAATCATTCCAGTTCTTTAACCCTTTACCTACAACTTTCCTACGCTTTACCCTTCAGGGAAACCTAATTCCAAGCCAGCAGCCTGGATCTCCTTTGCGTTCCTACAACTTAAGTCATCCCACAGCGGATTGAACCTCTCGCACTTGCAGTTTGGCTACCCATACATGGGATCAAACTTCTCATACCTGCAGTTTATCCTCAACCTAGGATTAAACTCTCTCCTCCCCGCACTCTGACCTGCACATGGGATCACGCTTTTTAGCTCGCCGTGAGGGGCGAACTACGTCGACCTGATCTCCTCTTTAATAGGATTACGTAGGCAACCATGTTATATGGCCCGGTTGCAATAAAACAAAAATAACAAAAACATTTCTACATTTACAAAAACAAAAACAACAAAAACATTCCTACACCATTTCTACCATATACAGCGTTGAACCTCCTACACCAGGTTTGAAATACGCAGACCTGATCTCCTCTTCAATAGGAGTACGTAGGCAGCCATTCATGATTCGGTCTCACCCCCTTCCAAAACACAAACCATTGTCAACTGGTACTGGGATCATCCTTCAAGCCACTACCTTTTCATTCGGCTTCAGACCAAAGGGATGGAATTACCTGAACTCCTCCCAAATAGGAGATTCGACAACCATCTAAGCTGCGGTCATACCTTAAAGAACAACACCAATCCATAAGAGATGGGATTAACTAGGCTTCTCCTAAATAGAAGTATTGGCGACCATCTGTGGGGTGGTCAATCTCAGAGAGGAAAGCCACACTCCTCTCCATATTTCCATCCAGAAATAAGTCCCAAGACACCCAAGATGGTAGGGGTACACAGAGATCGATGATACATTCTGAACTATCCAGAGACAACTCAATGTCTATCCACCCAGGAGGAATTCAGAATACATCAAGTCCACAAGCTCTGAAGCAACAGGCAAAATATCAAGCAAATAGCAAGGCATATCTAAAAGGGAAGTGATCCAAAAAAATATTTCCCTGTCATATATAATGTTGTTTGATCCATACAATGTAAACTGTACATGACAAAATGGCTAAGCTAGTCTGTGCAGGAAAATACAAATTCATCTACAAGTCAGGGTATATGCGAGCTAACAAGCCCAACATGGCGTCCCTCTTAGAAGAAGGAGGTGCAGCTGTGGTCTCCTGTATGAGAATATCCACACGACCCAATAGATCTGCAGCCATCTGCATGGTGACCATATGATCATCAATATATGCGCTCATCTATGCGATCATGTCAGTGGTAAGGGACCTCACTGTAGTACTATCTGTGACGGCTACATCCCGGGCAGATATAGTACTATCCCGCTCAACTATCACTGCATCTCTAGCTGATCTAGCCTCATACCGCTCAACAACAGTGGCATCTCTGCAAACTAATGCCTCGTCTCTCTCTAATAGAGTTGCATCTCTCCCATCAAGGGCAGTCAACATCATAGATCGAGCCTAATCTCTCTCAAAGGTCATCAGATGAAGACTCTGTTCAAAGTACTGTGCTGAATGCTGAATCACAATAGTGTTGGTAATGGGAGAATCTAAAAGAGATGCTGGTAACCCAGCACCTGGCTCCTCCTCGATGTAGGAATTGATGTCCTCCATGGGCTCTACATCATCTGACTCGCTATCTGGTACTGTAGATATTGCTGCAGCCGATAAAATCTATGTCTCCATCCATGCGGAATACTCTGTAGAACAACCCGGATGGCTCACAGAAAAAGCAGTTATCTCCCGCTGATCCCAATAAGCATATACACAGGATCGGTCCTCTGTTGAGAGATATCGAGAAGCTGAACGCTGACCTATCGCCCCCTTGAAAGGATGAAAATCCTAAAACTGGTCAAACTGCGACATCATGACCAGTGGGTGGTAAGTAATCACGCCCCTCAAACCAGCCAGAGGGAGATAGTCTATGCCCGGAGCATGATTAATGAAGCTGTATAGTGATCTAAGCCCCGAACACGACAATATGCTAAATGGATCTCTGATATCTGCCAAAAATATGGACCAAGACAGAGCATCTATACACTCCAATGGTTAAAAGGAGTATAACAAGGCTACATCATGGGAGAACCAATACCCATGTCGTCTAAGAGTGCCAATCGATCTCAAGTGTGACATAAACAACACATATAGCATGACTGAACTACCCGTGAACACTCTTGTCGAATAAGTACAGCAGTAGGATGATGACCACAGGGTCTCTGCTACAATCATAGGTATAATGGTGCGACCCTCCCTAAGAGCTCTCACGGCCATGATGACACCAATGTCTATCTCATCCATATATCGTGGCATATAGACAAACGACAGTACGCATAACAGTAGTACATCAACCCTGGCTAAACGCCAATGATCCTCCGGTGCGGTGAAATCCCCAGAATGTCGTGAATAGCTATCCTCAGAGCCAAATCTATCATACAGAAAATGATGGGATATCACACGGCCAGACGTCAGCTCATCCTGTACCACTCTGCGCCATAGTCCAGTGAGAGTCATGAACCGTCCACTCATGTCTCCCAAAGCCATATGCACGCAAGGTCTGTTTAATGACATCATCGTCAATTATGCATACTCCTCCAGAGTAGGAGTCAACTCATGGGTCCCGAATCGGAAGACCTTCCTATCCAGTACCCAATGCTCTAGCATCCCGTCTACAAACCCTGCGTGAACCTAAAACGTCAATAAGGTCATGGTATACTGCAGCAAATGATCTACAGTCACCCTGTCTGATGGTGACATGCTATCATACCACGATCGCATACCCAATTCCACCATTGATGGTGGGGTATGATCTATACGGCTAACTCTCAAAGAAGACATCTGTACGGGACGTGTCATAAGACTATCCAGGGGTCAATGCCAAATATCTCTAGACATACATACATATGCATAACATGATACATGCATAGCAGATAATAGATGGCAATATGATATAGGGAATGAGAAAACTGTGCATACATTCCTAAGTATATCATCATCAACATACACCATCTCTGTATAACTAAAAATACAGGGAAATGGGTCACATACACCCAACAACTACCTGCAGCACCCCTATGTGGGCCCCAATCCCCGGCTCAGTCCAGTTCTTGAGGACTGAAAAGGTCAAATCGAGAATAAAAATGCCACGCGATTGAGTAAAACAGCATATAATCCTGGCCTTCTCAGATGAAACTTTGAGTCTGTACATCGCTCATTGGTAATCACCCGAACACGAGGTATACCCTTCCAATGATCTCATTTGTCACAAATCACATCCGACAATACCTTGTACAGGTCCGATGCCGCCAACTCCGGGTCATTACCCTTAAAGATCAACGTAAATCCCCAACGGGGGTTACAACGTGAGTCCCCGACGGGGGTTACAAAGTGAGTCCCCAACGGGGGTTAAAATGTGAGTCCCCGACTGGGGTTACAATGTATGTCCTCGACGGGGGTTACAATGCATGCTCATCTATTGACACACATATCAACGAAGGTCAAGCAGCCTTGACGTTATCTCAGCCGATAACAATTAGTCCTATCAGAGCTCTAGAGCTATTTGAGGATTTCATGCTCGATTACTCATATTCCCCAGCGGATCCCCGGAGGGGGTCACAACGTAATGTTCCATTGAATCACACGTCAACGAAGGTCAAGCAACCTTGACGATCTATTCACAGAGTCTCAGCCGTTGATTCACACGTCAGCGAAGGTCAAGCAGCCTTGACAGTATATCCTACAGGATTTTTTTAGTCGTTGATTCACATGTCGGTAAAATACACGTCAACGAAGGTCAGGCATCCCTGACAGCATTTGATGTTGGCAGTAAATCCAACAGAATCTTGACATGTCCTGGCGATACCAACCAGGAGAGGTCAATGTTATTAAAGAGGATAGATGATGGAATATGTTATACACTTCCTCAAATAGACCAAGCTTTATCCCCACAGATATCTTGCACATAAGAGGCACCTCTTCAGGATCAAGTCATTATCAATAACACAGGAATTTGGTGATAACTCCAACATCAACATCCTAACAGATTCGGTTTACACATTAAATCTGGTCAGCATTGCCAATCCCCAGTTGGAGCAACAGGAATCCAGCAATCATCCCCAGAATGTTGGGCTACAACCCCGTACACATGCATAATACATTTTCATCACGTTGCTACATACAGTACTATGTTTGTCTTGTTTCGTTTCAAGTGTCTAGGATTCTTTATCCTACACATGCATCGCCATGCATGAGTATGATAAAGGGGGGCATCTGTAGACACTCGAAATTTTCTGTACTATTGTTACTAACATTGCAGGAGGACAGATTCGAGAGAACCCTAAAAGACAATCCATACCGGATACTACCGGAAGCTCAGCATCAACCTCGGAGACCACTCTGGGAGTAACAGTTCCAACCTCAGATGTAACCCTGAGGCATGTAGATCCAATACCGGAACACACACCGAAGAAGACCAGTTAATCTCAGAGATAACCCCGAGGTATCCAGTCTCAGTCCCAACTATGGGAATAGCCACCAACCTTGGTGATAACCCCAAGGAATGCAGTTTTGGCGATAACCCCGGAAATGCTTGTTTCAAATGCGACCAGCTTCAATCTCGGTGCTCACAACGAGATACACTGTACCAACCCGACGATAACATCGGGAAGACAGGCACACCTCAAAGATGACAATGAGGACCTTCAACAAATGCAGCAGTCCAATCTCAGCGAAGTCTGACCAACGTCTGCTTTATCAGCCCAATCCAAAGATAACACCGGTGAGGGGCAACATCATCATCTCGCCAACGCGATGCCACACCACGTCATCTCAAACATCTCTACGCAACGATGTCCCACAAAACTAACCAATCCCGAGTGACTATTGTGCGGGGTAACGGATAAAAGTTGAAGCTTGAAGACCGGAGGGCATCGTCCCATCTTCAATGACTTTGTACAGGCTCTAATCCCATGTCATCGTACAACTCTCGACAACGGCGGTCCGAAATAGGTCCTGTATACCTCAAACGGATGCCCAGATTGCACTTCTGAAAGTTCGAGTGGATATTACACTGCTCGAGCTACCATTGGTACTCCTGCGGCTCAGCCACAGGTACACCTGCGACTAAATTACCTATAAATAGAGGGTTTGGGCTGCCCATTTTGCAAGAGAAAAAGGCGAGGAAGCCCTGCCCAATTTGCGCTGCACTCTCCCCAAGCAGTGTACTTTCCCTTTTTAAACACCTGTGAGCTCATATATAGCCCTTTTATACCTACAAACGTTAGTGTTTACCCACTCTAAAGATATAGAAGTCTTCTTTGGCAGTCAGCTGTAAGCCTTCTCACACACTTTAGAGTCTTTAACTTCATCTCTGCACACACCCTTCTACACGTTGAGAGTCGTGTCGCTTGCTTTTGCCCGGACTTCGGTCCATGGTTTCATTTTAGTCTGTATATATATATATATATATTATATATATTTACATATATATTGACTAACATTATCGATTTATGCCTCGATTGAGCCTAGACTTCGGTCTGGAGCGTTTATTTGCTTATATATATATATATATATATATATATATATACTAGCTGGGTCCCGTGCCTCCGGCACTGTATGTGCAGTGAGATTTATCTCAAACTTAGAACGGCCCAGATGATTTATTAAGTGAGCGGAAAATTCAAAATCATTATTAGATTGATTAGATAGATAGATGTATTTTATAAGATAGATGTTTGGACGGTGGGATTTATCTCAAACTTTGGACGGCCCAGATGATTTGTTGAGTGAGCGGGAAATTCAAAATCATTTGTATTTTATTAGATAGATATATTAACGCGATAAATGCACCAGACCGAAGTCTAGGCTCATCGAACAAAGTTCAACACACGGTTAATATATATATATATATATATATATATATATATATATATATATATATATATATATATATATATATATATATATACGGTAAGGATCAAGAGCATTCTCCTTAAATAGTATTCCACCTTAAATAGTATTCTTTTATCAAAACGATGTAGTTTTGGAGGGACGCGGTGGCATTATTGTTAATACAATGCCACCGCGTATTTACAAAAATGTCACTGCGTCCCTCCAAAACTACGTCGTTTTGATAAAAGATTGTTATTTAAGACGAAATGCTATTTAAGGAGAATGCTCTTGATCCTGACCGTATATATATATATATATATATATATATATATATATATATATATATTCCGTCCCACCTGGAGTTTACTTCATGGTGGTTGATCGCTTTCACAGCTTTCTTTACGTTTCGTCCTGCTTGGAGTTCACTTCTTGGCAGTTGATCGCTTTTTACAGCTTTATTTACGTTTCATCCTGTCTGGAGTTTACTTCATGGCAGTTGATCGCTTTGTACAACTTTATTTATATTTTGTCCCGCCTGAAGTTTCCTCCGTGGCGGTTGATAGCTTTTAACAGCTTTATTTACAATTCTGATCCCCCATGGAGGTGCTTCGTGGTTGGTGATCATGTATATATATATATATTTACAGCTTTTATATATATACCTGCTTATTGCTTTCATACAAATTGCAGTATTTTGTGTGCCTAGGAATCATGTGATCACAGATTCAGCCTATTGGATCTAGATTCGGTTCCCGTGATGGACATTTTCAGCTGTAAGCAGCTTGTAAATTATTCTGCGATGTCTGAATTTTCTCAGATGGTTTCCATACCCACGAGGAAGTCGGCATTATTTTGTATATTATTTTCGTACGGATGCCTCGCTTTCGTAAAATAAAAATCAATCAAGCTGAACACTTAATAAAATGGGAGTGTAAAAGGTCTCAATTACTATTGAGCATCAGGGTTTAAAAAACCTTTTTATAAGACATCATTGCTATATCTTGCGAAAAACTGAATTTTTACATAAATCCAAACCCTGTATATATATAGGTACGAACGAGGCCTCGCACTACTTCCAAATAACAGCACATTGATCCACACACACACATTCAGATAATAGTTTCATGAAAAGAGACGGTCACCGTGGTAACACAGATGTCGGGGGGTGCCTAACACATTCCCTCCGCATAACCAAGTCCCCGGGCCTTAATGAATCTCGGTTTCACCGACTCGTATAGCAGTGTCACATCACTGGGTCAATGTGCAAACCTTTTCTCGGTTGTGTTGGTACAACCATTTAAAAAACCAACTGGCGACTCTTAACAGTCCATCGTCGACATTATACATGTCGGAACTTTTTCACTTATTTTTTGAAACAAATCTCACCTAAAACGAGAACACCAAAGAACAAGTAACGGAAAGGGACATCTAAAAATCCCAACGTCGACAATACCAACTTTGGTTATCATAAATATAGATTTATGAAGGGACCAAGCAGAAGTAGAAAGCTAAACAAATATAAGTAATCCTATGTATGGGAAATAAAGCAAAGGTTGCCACATTAGCCATAGAAACTTATAGTTTAGCATTGCCTACGGGCAAATCTATTATGTCAATAAGTTGTTATTCTATTCCAGCTCGCGTTAGAAACATTATTTCCATTTTATTGTTGGACAATGAAATCTTTGATATTATAATTAAGAAAAATTGTTGTTCTATTTATAATAATAATATTTTGTATAGAACTGAAATATTACTTAATGGATTTTGTATACTTGACTTAGGTGAAAAATTATTTTTTGAATTGAACAAACTAATATAAAGAAAAGGAGATGATCATTCAAAGAGTTGAATGTATGTATTTACTGAAATACACATGTGAATTATTTGAAAGGTTCAAACAATTCAGAAGTGAAACAAATTGGAAAAGTATTAAGATTCTTTGATTAGATCAAGGAATAAATACTTATGCAATAAGTTTCTAGATCATCTCAAATGGTTTTCTCACAATGGACGCCTCCTGATACGCAATAATTGCTTGGTGTATCTGAAAGGAAAAATCATACCTTGTAGGACATGGTACGGTCCATAATGATTTTACTGATATTCCAGTATCCTTCTGGGGTCATGCCCTAGAAATGGTTACATATCTACGAAAAAGGTAACCTCAAAATCCGGCCCAAAGACTCCATAAAAGTTATGGACAAGGAGGATTCCTAATCTTAAGTATGTTAAGATAAATGGTTGTCCAACTTATGTGAAAAGGTTTCAAAGGATAAGCTTGGGATAAGATTTGACAAGTACAGATTTGTGAGACATCCTAAAGTAACTTTAAGGTATATGTTCTATAATCCTACTTAGCAAAAGGTATTTGTTGCAAAATACGTTGCCTTTTAAGATAAAGATGTTTATCATTGAAGGAGCTAGTGGGAGGATAATAGATCTTGAAGAGTTTAAGAATCATAAATCACTATAAGTCAAATAAGAGGAACCTGTAGATAGACCTATTGTACCACAACCGAATCGTAAATCTAGAATAGTACCAAAGATACCTTTGAGGTATGGATTCATCATAGATGATGATGATGATGATGATGATGAGGTACACATTATAGAAGATGATGATCCAGAGTTACATATGATGAGGTAAGAGTTTTAGTGTGTACAAAAGGGTCAGTGGGAGCGCCGTGCCATTCCCAATATTATATGTTGATATACTATGGATAAGGAATAACATACCAATTCTACAATCAGTAAAGATAAAGTTATCTAAACATTCCTCCATGAATGATTTGGGAAGAGTATCGTAATTGGGGATGCAAATCTATATAGATAGATTTAAGAGGATGCTCGACTTAACCCAAAGAACGTATATTCATTTGATGCTAAAGTCGTTTAGCATGGCAAACTCTATGGGATGTCTCATGTTGATGAGGCCTGGAGTGTATCTCTCTTAATAGTCCCCATAGACTCCTAAAAGAGATATCGCATGAGTAACTATCATGTATGCAATGAAATATACGAGACATGATATTGATCAATCATATTCTGGAGAAGTTCACTATGAGTCAGTGAAAAACATCTTAAAGTACTTAACCATCACTAAGGATGTGATCATATTCATGGTGGGTCTAAATTAAAACTCGAGGGCTTAACAGACTCAAGTTTTTTAGGCAGACCAAGACGACAGAAAATCCACTTTAAGGTAAAGAGTTCCCTTAAACAGTGGTGCAGTGAATTGAAAAAGTTTTAAACAGCAAAGAGTTGCTGGTTTAGTGAAAAAGACAAAGTATATAGCTATAAATCAAGCAGCAAGTTGATTATTAGGATTAAAAGTTCATTACAAAACTAGAAATAGTTACTATGTCTCACCTTGGATCTAAACATGTGTTGAGACACTTTCATTTGATTATAGGAATCATTGAAAGATGGGAAATCATTATAGAGATAGTGAACTCTCAAGAACAACATTACATATCCATTAACTAAAGCTTATCCAACAGCAGGATAATCGTCACTTAGAGAAGAAAGGTATGAGATACCATGACGATTGGCTTTAGTGCAAGTGGGAGATTGAAAGTAGTATGTGATAACTAGGTTTTATACTTACTTATCCGGTATTTATTACTTGAATTAGTTGCTTAAACTCATGTTTCTTAGTTACTTTTCATGCATTTCATGTTCATTTTGTAGGTTATACGTTTGGGAGCTGTGTGAGCGACTATTGGTAAGGACAAGCAAGGAAAATACAAGGAAAAAGAATTTCGGACATCATTTATGCTTTCATGTTCAATTCATGTTCTTGGCTTGGAGCTTGGATTATATTGTAGAGTGTTTTCTTAGCTTTCTGGAACATCTTGAATCATTCAAATCGGAGTTCGGATGAAAGAGTTATGACATTTCTACCAACGGACGTTGAACTTCACCGTTTTGGGTGGTCATTTGCATAGCAGTCACTTCCAGTCCTATTTCGATCATCATGCGTTTGTTATTTCTGAAAGCTCAAAGAACAAAAGTTGTAGATCTCGTCGATATCTTCGATTTGATAGGTCGCGGGCCCCGTAACTCCTCTCTGTTTAAAAGTTATGGCAGTTTTAGCAGAGGAGGTTCCAGCAGAAAATCAATTCACAGTTTAGTGTCCAGCCGGGGCTGGACGTTTTTGTGCCTTAGGACCCAGCCGGGGCTGGGGTCCTGGGCGTTTTAGAGTCCACTACCCAGCCGGGGCTGGGTTTTTGCAAGGGAAATGGCCAGCCGGGGCTGGCCTATGCGAAAAAGACTAGATTTTGTCTGGATTTGAGTCCGAAAAGGATTGTTTCGAGTTGTTTGATTCAAGGACTTCCAAGAGGACTTAAAGACATCTATAAAGGATTATAAAAGGAGGGGAATAACATAGATTAGAGGAGATTATTAGGAGATTAGAGAGCATTCTATTAAATTAGATTAGAGTAAATTAGAGAAAAACACTAGTTCTAATTAGATTTGGAGATTGAAGCAACTTGGAGACCATTGAAGATTCAAAGGAGGAGCAAGGAGGGAGCGTCAAGTCTACTGACAATAGATTATTTCTTCTCATCTTCTTCTATCTTTATCTTTTAATGTGTATTCAATCGTGGATTCTTAGTTTTAATTCAATAATCATGAACTAATTCTTTGTTTGAGATTACAATGGATCTTATTGTGTAGTTTATTTTAATATGCTTCGTTATCAATTATTATGTTCTATTGAAAGGATTGTCTATTGTGATTTGGACTTAATTGTTTAATTGCTTGGCCATCAATTACCGTGATAATCTATATGAACTCGAGAGATGAAGTATAGATTTAGATCTAATCATGATAGCATGTGTTCAGGATTTTGTTAATAGCTTAAACTTGATGAGTGTTAAGGTAGAGATATGCTTGGCATCGCATGTAATCAGATAGAGAACTTATTCTTCAACCTTCTTCAATTGTAATTCACATAGAGATATAGTGGGTTAGTTGATTAAGGTGTTTAACGAATTTCTATCTTAATTGTGGATTGACGTTAATACGGTATTAGTGCATCGAGAGGTGGTTAATATTACTTCCGTGTCCTTGATTAACAATTCGGGATAGAGAATAATTGATGAGAAGTGTGTTAACTTAAATGAGGTAATAAGTGAAGTTGTGATCTTAAATCTCCGTTATCTTAATTTAACTAGTGGAAGTTAATAGTAGTTTAATTTATTTAATTTGCATTTCATTCGTTTAAATAAGATTGAGTTGGTTACGGGTTAGTACTTGGTGATTTTTATTAAATAATTCTCTGTGGGAACGATACTCAACTTATCACTTTATTACTTGTTGACCACGTATACTTGCGTGTTGTGCGTATATAGATTTTACCCAACAAGTTTTTGGCGTCGTTGCCAGGAAATTAGTTTAATACAGTTTTACCAATATTAGCTTCAATCAAATTAGTCTTAATTTAAACATTTTTATTTTTATTTTTAATTCTCTTCCTATATTTCTCTCTTTTCAGGTACCATGGATGACTTTGCGTATGAATGGCCATACACGAACATGACTCAACCAAAGGAAGCGGAGATTGACAGACTCGCAACACTCTCCGTAATGTCAGCACAAATTGAAGAACTTTCGAGGAAGTTGGACGTTATCGCAGCCCAACAGAGTCGAAGGATGGTAGTTACCTGTGGCTATTGTGCTGGCAATCACCCGAGTAATCAATGCACCATCAATCTTGGGCCGGTACAGTATGGTGGTAACTACCTCAATCAGTATGTATATGATAATTATCATCAAGTTTGGGGGTATCACCTGGATTCTTCATGGAGTTACAACTATCAAGACCAATACTCTACTCCAAATCCAACATACACACCGGAATTCTCATATCAACCTCCATTAAAAGAAGAAAAGTCAAAGTTTGAGGAATTGTTGTCCAAGTTTATAGCATCAAATGAGGAGAGGAGGATTGATCAAGAGATATCAATACAAAATCTGCAGAACCATGTGGATCAAATAATCAAAGCATTGAACAACTGTCCTCAAAACAATCGGTGTTATGATGAGGATTCCGAGATTGATGAAGTGCCCGAGCCAAATCTACAACTGGATGAGACACGAGATGTTGAAAAAGAGGAGACAAGTGGGGATAATGAAAATAAGGTCGGTGAAGAACTAACTATGAGTACCAACGAGGATGAGCCGATGTTATTAGTGCCCCAAGTTCCTTCTCCGCCAAAGATCAAGGGTCCAGTTAGATTTACAAAACCGTGCCCGCTTGGTAGTCATGTCGTCGGCAAGGCTCTTTATGACATGAGAGCTACTACAAATGTGAAGCCATGGTGGGATGAGGAGGAAAAGATAGAAGAAGAGCCCGTTGTTCTTACCAAGCCTCAAAGCTCCAATCGAATCATAGGCTCAACGGACGGAAAAGCACCTAGTTATTCAACATTCTCAATTGGGCATATATTTAAACAAAGTATGCTAGGTGACTTTAACTTGATGGCTATCACAAATGGGAACCTACCAAAAGCTATATTATTTCCGATGGATGGAGGGTTCCTCAACTTTCGAAGAGGAATTGGATAGCATTGACCAGAAAAAGTCAGGCTGAAAGACTATAAATCAAGCGCTGACTGGGAGGCAACCCAGGAATTTTTTAATATTTATATGCTTTACTAGTTTATTTAGTAGATATGAATTAAGTTGCTTATTAAGTTCTCTTATAATCTAATCCATGTTGTCTCTCTTCATTGCAGGTATTAGAGGTCCAATGGATAGCAAAATGATCGTCGCCGCCATCGCCACCATCAACTCTCGCTTAGCTGATTACAGGGAATTTCTCTTCTACTTACCGCTATATTCTTATAATGAGGACATTGTAATTGCTAAGTTTGGGGGAGTTTTGTTTAGTTCATTATTGCATGTTTAGTTTCATGTTTATGTTATGTTATTTTGCATATATTGTTAATTTAGTTTAGGTTCATTATTAAAAAAAAAATTCAAAAATTTAAAAATAATAGTTAGTTACTATGTTCATCTTGCATGAGTCCAGCTGTTAGATAGTTACAGTTTTATTTTGGCCAATGATGAGAATGGGATTGAGTAAACAAGTATAGTACTGACTATTAGAGCTTTGATGTGATTTCTTGTTATGAATTGAGTCTTTTTTTTGTTGGAAACTGGTATAATAAGGATATCACAGTAAAAACAATTTGTTGACTGATTAAGTTTAAATTGATACATAATGGACTTCTTAAGGATAATACTAGTTTGGATTAATGAAAGACATGAATAGGCGGAGATGACTGAATTTAGACAAAAACTTAAGTTTGAGAAAAAAAATTGGGATATATAAGCTTCAAAAAAAAAGAAAAAAAAAAGAAAAATGATGAAAATATATATATATATATATATATCGTGGCTAGTTTTGTTTCGGGGCCTTTGTTACTTGAGCAAGTACGCCCGAAGGGGTATCTTAAAACCTAGCGCCCTAAGGTCTTAATGGTCTGGGAGTCGTTGGTCGAAAGCTCGCTAAGGGGTAGCACTGTTAGCCTAATGGAATGAGACATTGCACAGTCATGGTTAAAAAGTAAAAAAAAAAAAAGAAAAAAAAACAATAAAATGGGAAAAGAGCAAAAAGCCCCCATAATGAAAAGTAAAGCATAAGTATCTCGGATTGGACTCTTGAACTTGGTGGATGTTTGACTTTAGTTGGATCTAGCTTGTTCATGAATTTTGTGAGTTTTCACTGTATGATGCCTTTAAAGAGACCTATTATGTGTTAAATTTAATTTCATATCAATTAACATGGTTGTTGAGCACACACGCATTATATCAGTGATAACAATTTAAGACTTGATGATTAACTAGGAAATTGTTGATTGGTTTTGATATAAAGTATTATCGTGTTTGCTTGATTGCTCTAAGGCCGAGTGAATAGATTTGATTCTATCTATACTGCTGGATTCGTAGGCATATAGATTAGTTGCATTTCATTGCATTGCATTGCATTTTTGTTTTATTTTTGCTTGAGGACAAGCAAATGTTTAAGTTTGGGGGTATTTGATAACTAGGTTTTATACTTACTTATCCGGTATTTATTACTTGAATTAGTTGCTTAAACTCATGTTTCTTAGTTACTTTTCATGCATTTCATGTTCATTTTGTAGGTTATACGTTTGGGAGCAGTGTGAGCGACTATTGGTAAGGACAAGCAAGGAAAATACAAGGAAAAAGCAATCCGGACATCATTTATGATTTCATGTTCAATTCATGTTCTTGGCTTGGAGCTTGGATTATATTGTAGAGTGTTTTCTTAGCTTTCCAGAACATCTTGAATCATTCAAATCGGAGTTCGGATGAAAGAGTTATGACATTTCTACCAACGGACGTTGAATTTCACTGTTTTGGGTGGTCATTTGCATAGCAGTCACTTCCAGTCCGATTTCGACCATCATGCGTTTGTTATTTCTGAAAGCTCAAAGAACAAAAGTTGTAGATCTCGTCGATATCTTCGATTTGATAGGTTGTGGGCCCCGTAAATCCTCTCTTTTTAAAAGTTATGGCAGTTTTAGCAGAGGAGGTTCCAGCAGAGGAGGTCCTGGGCGTTTTAGCAGTCCACTACCCAGCTGGGGCTGGGTTTTTGCAAGGGAAATGGCCAGCCGGGGCTGGCCTATGCGAAAAAGACTAGATTTTGTCCGAATTTGAGTCCGAAAAGGATTGTTTCGAGTTGTTTGATTCAAGGACTTCCAAGAGGACTTAAAGACATCTATAAAGGATTATAAAATGAGGGGAATAACATAGATTAGAGGAGATTATTAGGAGATTAGAGAGCATTCTATTAAATTAGATTAGAGTAAATTAGAGAAAAACACTAGTTCTAATTAGATTTGGAGATTGAAGCAACTTGGAGACCATTGAAGATTCAAAGGAGGAGCAAGGAGGGAGCATCAAGTCTACTGACAATAGATTATTTCTTCTCATCTTCTTCTATCTTTATCTTTTAATGTGTATTCAATCGTGGATTCTTAGTTTTAATTCAATAATTCAATAATCATGAACTAATTCTTTGTTTGAGATTACAATGGATCTTATTGTGTAGTTTATTTTAATATGCTTCGTTATCAATTATTATGTTCTATTGAAAGGATTGTCTATTGTGATTTGGACTTAATTGTTTAATTGCTTGGCCATCAATTACCGTGATAATCTATATGAACTCGAGAGATGAAGTATAGATTTAGATCTAATCATGATAGCATGTGTTCAGGATTTTGTTAATAGCTTAAACTTGATGAGAAGTGTGTTAACTTAAATGAGGTAATAAGTGAAGTTGTGATCTTAAATCTCCGTTATCTTAATTTAACTAGTGGAAGTTAATAGTAGTTTAATTTATTTAATTTGCATTTCATTCGTTTAAATAAGATTGAGTTAGTTACGGGTTAGTACTTGGTGATTTTTATTAAATAATTCTCTGTGGGAACGATACTCAACTTATCACTTTATTACTTGTTGACCACGTATACTTGCGTGTTGTTCGTATATAGATTTTACCCAACAGTATGCACACAAGCCAATCATGTTTGATGATAAAGCATATACTTTGTAATAATTTTATTCATTTATTAATAAAAAATAGTAATTTATTAAAGGCTTTTAATTATCTACATGATGTTGCTTTATAATATGTGATAAACTCATAGTTTTAAGCAATGCTTTTAGAATAATGATGATGATTACTCTAATGAGATCTAAATTTTTAGAAAGCTTAAAACTAAAATAGTTCCCAATCGTTGGATTACTAAATTGGGGATTAGTGAATTCAGATAGATTGGTACATACGTTGCTTGCTCATTGGATGAGGATGATTGATCTCATGATCATTTGTGTGGAGACACTAAAGAAAGTATGTAGGTGCTTATTAGAGAATAAGTTCACTAAACGTGGCTCGCTAAGGAATACCTAATGGAGTTTTACTTGTCTGTCAATAGGAATTCCTATAGTGATAGTAGTACAAGTGATACTTAGACTTGAGATCATCATACTATCTTGTGTATGATGAGTTATACTTTGACTTATTCCTTAAGACCTTTAGGGTATATCAAAGGGTATGTTTGGGTATAATAAGTTGTACATGGAGATAATGTATGATCAATAAAGAATCTACACTTCTAGTAAAAGAAGAGAAATGTCATATGTGATTCGATAAATGACAACCCAATAGTCCTTGGCTAAGGCAGAATGAAATTAAAAAGGAATTTCTAATTTGCATTATTTGGAGTTGTGCATTTAAGAGTCGAAATACATATAATTAAATAAAATAAGACTTGACAGTAATTCCATGTCTTATATTTAATTGGGACATTGTATGGTGGAAGCATTAAATTGTACAGTAACTATTTACTCAAAGGTTCTTTTATGATTAATGTTGAAAACTATATTATCTGGAAAGTCGTTGATCACTAGGGAGGCTTATCCCTATTGTAGAATAAATATTATTTATTTAAATAAATTAATAGTGATTTAGGACCCGGATTTGGGGCTCTCACAGTTGGTATCAAAGTTATAGGTTATGAATGTTAGGTTTGTAATATTCATGAGCGCAATCAAATTGCACAAAATAAGCGGAAACGTGGAAAATCAGAGTTTTAAAATTTACAAACCATATACCTGGATCATCATTTAAGCACAATTATTAATTAAACGAAAAGACAGAGAATAAGAATCGTACCCTTGAAGATTCGAGCTTCCTCAGGTACAAGTTCACCTCTAATCCAATTGATTACCGCTATGCAATTATTAATCTTTGTCTGAAGACCTAATATATAAATAATATCGATATACAAATTAGAATAATAGCATCACTGTATTTAAAATAACCTAAACACATTATCACATAACCCTATCAGTCTATAACACACAAACGACCTATCCTTAAGTCAAACTTTTACATTCTGAGTCGAGTTCGGTACAATTCTGACATCCCGACGGTCTAGTCAGATAAAATACTGAGTTTAAGTTCAATTAAACTCTGTCTAAACACTTAACTATTATCTATAATAATTTAGTAATAGTTAAAATATTTTCCGTAAGCTCATAATAATTTTTAAATAATTGTTACTATTTAAAATAATTTTTCAATCATTAAAATCATATTTATATAATATAAATACTACAATATTCTATTATCATTAATATCTATTTATTATGAAATATTAATGAAATACATGTCAAAATATTATAATATATTTATAATATCAAAAAGTATTTTTAATACTTTAAAATTATATTTATATGATTTTCAAAAAATTAAATTCATTATCCGATAATTACTAATAATATTAAAATATTAATATTTTCATTAACAAATATCAAAAGTTATATTTTATAACTTAAAATATTTTTATAAGCCTTAAATCATTTTTATATGATTTATAAATCATTAATTCTATTTTTCCATAATTTATTTAATATATTTATTAAATAAATTAATTACCATTAATATTAATTTATTAATAAAATTCCTCACAAAATATTAAAAGTCACTAAAAATAACTTAAAATATTTTCTTATACCATAATATAATTTTTTTCATGATTTTTCATGTATAAAAATCAATTTTAAATAATTTATTTAATATTATAATTAAATAAATTAAATACCATTTATATTCCAAAAAAATTAAATATTTATGAAATATACTCAAAATAATTAAAAACTAATTTTCGGACTTTAAAATAATTTTTAGGAATTTATTTTGTATTTCTTATAATTAAAAACTATTTTTATTCATTAATTAATTGCAGAAATTAAGTGTCGCTATAGGGGCTTTAGGCGACAAATCCGTTGATGTTGGTGTTCTTGAGCCTCAAGAACACTGACAGTCCGGTTCTCAAGGGTCATGGTTTGGCCGTGTTTAATTTTCTTCCTATCTTCTTTTTGTCCCATCTAAGACTCAGATCGTGTAGTAGGAATGTAGCACTACAATCTTCAATCATCATTTTGGTCATAAAACATCACAACTAGGAGATCAGGGTCTCCAAAATAGTTGTCAGACTTAATCTGGGTTTTCTGGGTAACCCAGAAACCCAACAGATTCAAAGGTCCATCTTGGGGCTCGATTTTAGCTTAATTCTGGTCATTAGTTAACTGATCTCATGGTCCAAACGTGTAATAAACATGACAAGGAACAACTAACTACCCTCATCTCAGTCCAAATCTAACACAGGTTCCAGATCAAGCTCGGTCAAAGGCGTCAGAACACAAGTTCATCCGGTTTTTTGGGTTTTCCAGAAACGCTAAAACAGTGCGAGTCGCCTACTTTGACCACCTATTACTTATAATCTATTGCTTGTTTACATGATCTTAAGCCATAAATTTAAAGTACAAATGACAGGCTAGAAACTGGATACAAACACATCATCAAATCACTTCACAACTGACAGATGTGGGGCTAACAAAAACTTGTCAGACCCTGTTAATGGCTTTCTAGGTTACCCAAAATTCGCCCGGTCAATCTCGGTCAACGAGTTTTGACCGTTAATAACTCCCGATCTAGACCTGTAATGGTTGTGATTCCACTTCCAGATCAAAGACCACATGACAAGCTACATATTACAACTTTAAAACAACAAAAATCATAATCAAAGAAAGATCTAGAGCGACTGACATATGCTTGTCAGACGACTTTAAAGTTCTTGGACAATTTTTGAAAACTTCATTTTTTATGGCCTTTGATGCTATGGATCTATGATAGATCATCATAAAACATATTCTAGCACCAATCTAAACACATAAAAACAAACTTTACCTTAGCATACAAGATCTAGGATGAGTTTGGGTTATACATTCTCTTGCTAAATCTTTAATCTAGCTCTCCTCCACTGATTTTGGTGTGTTATGAAGTTATCTAGGGACTGAAATACTTGTGTATTTCGTGGCTAAGGAGAGAGAAGGAGTTGGTTGAGAGTTGGATAGCAAATGAACCAAATTTGTGAACTTTCTCTCTCTTTAATCCTTTAAACATAGATACAATGTATGTATAAGTTGCTAGGAGGCATTCTAGATCAGTTTTGGCTGAGATATGAGTCAATTGGTTGCCTTTAGTTGGTCACCAACTAAAGGTTTAGCAAATTTTACAAGTAATCTAAATAAAATACAAAAAGGGCACTTAGGTCTTTTTCATTTTAATTTTAATGGCATAATGGGCAATTGGTCCAACTCTAAGGTTTAACCCTTAGGGTTAAAACCTAAGGTTCCAAAAAATTACTACTTTTCTAAGATTTTCAATTTAGGTTTTCAAAATAGAAAACTAATATTTCTAGATTGTAATTAGGATTCGATAATTATTTTAAAATTTCTTAATCATAATCCAAGCTTGTTAATTAGGATTATTATTTCCTAATTAAAATTGCTAATTTAGTAATTAGGGTCAAAATTGTATATTAGGGTTTATAACCCAAGAATTAGGGATTTAAATAGAAAAATAATATTTCTAATTTAGAAATTAGGTTTTCTAATTAGATTAGGGTTTTCTAATTACTAATAACTTGAAAATTAGTATTAATGTTTCCTAATTAACATTAAAATTATTAAATTAACAATTAGGTTTTCCCTAATTATAAATTAGGGTTTCTAATCCAGAAATTAGGGTTTTCTAAAACAATTAGGGTTATCCCTAATTAGGTTATTATTAATAACGTTTAAACCTTATACTAGCATTTATATTCCCAAATTAGGGTTTCAACTTCTGAATTAGGGTTTCAAATTCTCGGAACTAAAATTAGGGTTTCCATAACTGGTTTTAGGGTTTCTTATCAATCGCTAGGATTTTCTAACCGAACATTGACGTTCTTAATATATACTTAGGGTTTGTCACAGATATAGTTTATCTGGTCAACCTGTGACCCTTAACCACATACTGTACACATATACAACCATATACACAGAACATAAACACTTATTCCCTTAATCCTGAATAATTCTCCAGAAAAATTTTAAATTCATAAAATTAATTCCTTCTCGGAAATCTCAAATCCATTCACTTATTTTATGTCTAGGTTTATTATTTAACCTTAATTCAATATTTTGAAAATTTATAAATATTCAAAGTCTCGAGTTGTCACATCTATGATGTTCTTCTCAAGTACAGACATGTCCTTCTCATTTAATGTTTTTGAACATAAGTCTTTGAAGAAACGAATAAGATCCGTCCAAGCATCCCATATTGGTTTATCAAGCAGATCCCAAAATGCTATAGGCATGAGTCTATCCATGAACACATGACAGTCATGACTCTTCATCCCTTGCAATTTCCCACCCATAACACATCTTGCAATATTTGACGCATATCCATCTACTAGTTTCAGAGACTTAACCCATGTGCACACATCTTCAACTTGCTTTTTGGACAATGTGTACCTTGCATACGGTTTGACAATCTTACCATTAGGAGATTCATAAAGTTCTAATCTAGGGCGCTTACAAATATCTTTCATGTCCAAACGTGCCTTATCATTATCTTTTGTCTTCCCCGTAACATTCACCACAGTGTTAAACACATTGTCGAACACATTCTTCTCAATATGCATCATATCTAAAGTATGACGAATCAAATTTGTAGACCAATAAGGCAGTTCCCAAAAGATGCTTCTCCGAACCCAATTATGAGATTCGCCACACGATCTCACATCTCCGTTCCCGACAATCGCGGTGCAGGCATATCATTGTCTACTTTCCCTTTCCTGAAGTGTTCTCTATTTCTTTTAAACGAGTGATCTACCTGCAAGAACCGACGATGACAGTCACACCAGCAAGGCTTTTGACCTTTTGATAGATTGAAAGACTTTGTATGCTCCATACAATACGGACAAGCCAACTTCCTGTGTGTACTCCATCCAGCTAACATACTATAAGCTGGAAAGTCACTTATAGTCCACATAAGTGATGCCCAAAGGTTAAAATTCATTTTCGTTGCAACATCCCAAGTCTGTACTCTCTCCTCCCACAATACCTTCAACTCGTCTATAAGAGGTCTCAAGTAAACATCTAAGTTCTTTCTAGGACTCTTAGGACCAGGAACCACGAGTGAAAGAAACAAGTATGGTTGTTTCATACACATCCAAGGAGGCAAGTTGTATGGAGTAACAATCACAGGCCAACATGAGTACGGAACAGCTGAGTGGCCAAACGGATTGAAAACATAGGTGGACAATCCAAGCCTCACATTTCTAGGTTCCAATGCAAACCCAGGATGTGCTAAGTTGAAATCTTTTCATGCTTGCCCATCTGCGGGATAATTTAGTTCTCCATCTTGAGTTGGAGATTTCGCATGCCAACTTATATGTTCGGCTGTTCTTGAAGACATTTAAAATCTTTTGGGAGAATGCATATGTTGATTTGATGTTTAAATATAAATGCTCATGATTATTTGTAAAGTTCTTCAAGGAATATATGTATAAGGACTTAGTGAAAGATCAAATTTGTTAGGTTGATCTAAGCTCTTAAAGTGTATCATTCTGGAAATGAATGTATAGATAGAAAGATCAAAGTTTTTAGGTTGATCTTGAGATGTAATAGATAGGCTTTGAAGAATTCGTAGTGCTTCAATCTGATCAAGATTGCAGAAGTCAAGGCAAAACGTGGAGCTTCAAGAATCGTAGTGTGCCTACCTTGAAGGGCCTCTTCGAAAATCGTAGAGTGGTCCCAACGTTTGTCGAGCCAACTCAGAGATCGTTGTGTGCTCTCGGAAACGTAGAGTTTACAACTCAAGCAAGCGAAGATAATAGTGTGCAAGTATTTAAGAGAAATCGTAGTGCTCTCAGCTGATAGCATCAGAACAAGCACCAAGGCGACAAGTCACCACGATCTGAATCGTAGAGTAACATGATCTGAATCGTAGAGTACCACGATCTGAATCGTAGAGCATCATCTGTCTTATGTTAGAAGCATCAATCCTCATGCTTTCTGTAGAGGCAAACTCCAACATATGAGGAATGGATTCTAAACGTTGTAGTACTCACCAGTCCCAAAGACATAAGAGATACCCTTAGTATGAAACAAAGAAGCGTATTGAAGAAACTAAGGAAAGTACCATTGGTAAGGGGGAAAACACATTTTCAAGTGTTGGGTGAGAAAGCAGTATGTTATGTCAGTGGGTCATAATGCAATTCAGAAGATGTACAGAAAAGTCTCCATCAAATAACAGAAAGGTCGAATGCATTTAATGCTTCAACGGATGGATCCAACGGATAGTTTTCAAGATCACATATATGCAAATCAAGCATATGAGAGAAGTAAGCAAGGATTGAACAAAAACGTACAAGAACTCTCAACGCTTAACTCTATGATCTGAGAAAAAGAAAAGCTTGCTCACCTGCTCAGTTCTTTCGAACAAGTGCCTAAACAGCAACTGAGTAGCAACCATCAAGAACTCAACATCTACCAATCAACTGAAGAAAAAGTTCCAAGTCAGAAGGACTTGAAGAGTTCTAAGTGAACTGTAAAAGAGCCAAGTCTGCTGGACTTGAAGAGTTCAAGAGTGAACTAAGAAGTTCCTAGACTCCTGGTCTAGAAGGAATCTAAGTGATTCAGAAAGTGTAAAAGACAACCTTAGTGGATTTCCTACTTGAGGAGTAGAATAGTGGACTAAGAGCTTTAAGTGCTCTAAACCACTTAAAACGACTGTGTCTCTTACATTCTTACTATAACTGTTATATATGCTATAACTGTTATATCTGCCTCACTCTCATAAACTCACTATCTTAAGGGAGATTAAAACTAATATTAATTCCGCTAATGTTTTAATCATTATCTACTAACAAGTTAAAATAAAAAGATTTTTAAATATCTATTCAACCCCCCCCCCCTTCTAGATAACAATTGTGAATCCGGAAACTAACAATTAGTATCAAAGCAAGTTCTATTATACAGCCTACAAAGCTTTAGTAGATCCAGTGGCACACTTACCAAGTGAATCAAGAATTGGAAAAGGCAGCAAGCCACCAATGTGAAATAAAGATAAATTTGCTAACTGGAAAGTTCGGATGCAAGAATACATGGACTCAATAGATGAAGATCTATTTGAGACCGTTCAAAATGGGCCCTATATTCCAACAAAGCTTGCATTAACTACAGAATACAAATCAAAGTCAAAGAAGAATGGACTGACAACGAGAAGAGAGATGTCCAACTTGACAAGAAGGCCAAGAACATTTTGTTTTAATCCTTAGAAGACGATCTATTCAAAAACGTTGTCAACAGCAAAACAGCGAAGGAGGTTTGGGAAGCACTGCTCATCATACATGAAGGAACGAAAGAAGTAAGAGAAAATAAATAATCACTCCTGACACAGCAATATGAAATGTTTGCTCATGTTCAAGGAGAAAACTTAACTGCCACCTATGAGAGATTCAACGTTCTACTCAACTCACTACGAGCATATGGGAAGATCTATCTAAACAAAGATCTAATCATAAAGTTCATGAGAGCCCTACCAAGCAGGTGGGATGCCAAAACCACCGCTATTAGAGAGTCAAAGAATCTTCATGAGATGACAGTTCAACAGCTATATGGAAATCTCCTGACATACGAACTGGAGCTGACTCAACGAGCTGAAACCCCATCAGAAGGAAGAAAGAAGGATAAGGGTGTTGCTCTCAAAGCAACTGAAAGTGCATCCAAGGTCAACATTGAGATTGACTCTGAATATGACGAATACGATGATGAAGACTTGCTATGCTAGTAAAAAGATTAAGAAGGTTCATGTGTCAAGGCAAAACCAGCAAGCCAAAGAAGGTCAACAACTACAGCAACCAAGAGCAAATGAATGATATATGCTACAACTGTAAAAAGCCTGGCCACTATATTGCCAACTGTAACAAACCTCTCAAAGAAGAACTAAAGAAAAAATCACATGCAAAGAAGGAATACAAAGGCAACAAAAGGCCTCAGAAGAGATACAAAGGCCTGGTAGCTGGAGGATCTTGGAGTGATTCAGACAATGACTCCAATCCTGATTCTAGAGATGATGAAGAACCACAAATGGCTAATCTGTGCCTAATGGCCAAACATGCAAAGGACAAACAAAATTCCAACATACATGAAATAAGTCTCGATGAGGTATTTGACTTCAACTCTCCTGATGTAGACTTTAATGATTTGAGAACTGCATTGCATGGCATAATAACTGATCTACATCAATATATGAAGTGGTTCAGAGTTCTATCTAAGGATCATTCACTTCTTCAAGAGGAGAAAAAGAAAGTTCAAGAAGAGCTTGAAACAGCTCTTCTAAGTACTAACCTTCTCTCCAAGCTTGAGGCTGAGAATGAGATCTTAAAATAGACAAATGAACTCAATGCACAAAGAGAGTCTAATCTAACCTCTAAAATTGAGGAACTAGAAAAGACTATCTCTACATGGAACAAATCCTCATCATCCATGGACTCCCTGCTCTCTAATCAGAGAAATGCATTTGACAGAACAGGCCTAGGATTTGGGGAATCCACTTTAGAGCCATGTGTGGAAAAAACAAAGGAAACTAGCACTAGTAATACCTCAAGTTTTAGTAGAAGCCTTACCTTTGTGAAATCCTCACAAAAGGAAGAACCAGCCCAACCTTGTTCTACAGTTTCCATCCATACTCCAAGGAGTAAAGGATCTCATACTGGCCTGGGCTTCAGAAAAGAGAAGAGTAACCCATCCTCTACTCACCAACCTCTAAGGATCGTAGAGTTAAATAAAACCAACTCTAAGTACCAACTGGGAAGGTACAGTAGAGGTAAGATACCCTCCTCACATTTCATGAGACCCAAGGACATGTGGAAAAAGGAAAATCAGTTTAACAGAAGAATGACTAAAGAACCACAAAAGTCCAAATGGAGAATGAACTCTCACACACACACATGCATGTATCACACTAAGTGTTTTGCGTTCAATAGAGTAAGTCACAAGGCAACAAGATGCTATTATAATTCCATGCATGTGAGACCCAAGATCAGACAGATTTGGGTCCCCAAGGGTACTAACAAAATAGGACCCATGCAAATATGGGAACCAAAATGAAGGTTCAATGTTATGACAGGAAAAGAGCTCCACAATCACAACCTGACATCTGGACAGTGGATGCTCAAGACATATGACTGGGAACAAAGCCCTTCTATCTAACTACATAGAGAAGGAGGGTCCCTCAATCATCTTTGGAGAAAACGGCTCGGGCAAGACAAGAGGATATGGCTCTGCTGGTAATTGTGAAGTGTCTTTCAGCAAAGTAGCATATGTGGAAGGTCTCCAACACAACCTTCTAAGCATCAGCCAACTCTGCGACTAGGGTCATTAAGTAACTTTCCTCAACAACCAGTGTCAAGTCAGAGATTTGAAGACATCTGCTGTAAAGCTAACCGGGACAAGAGAAGGAAATGTTTACACAGTGAATCTTGGTCAATTAAGCTCAGACGAGACAATATGCTTTCTGGAAAAAGCATCTAAAGAAATGAGCTAGCTATGGCATAGACGGTTGTCCCATTTAAACTTCAAAAGCATGTCCAAACTGGCATCAAAAGATCTCGTTGCAGGCCTACCTAAGTTAAACTTCATAAAAGAAAGGCCATGCAATGCCTGTCAGCTTGGAAAGTAAACCAGAAGCTCATTCAAGAGCAAAACTGCCAACTCTATCGACAAGCCCCTGCAGTTGCTCCACATGGATCTATTTGGGCCAATTCCAACAACAAGTCTTGGAGGAAAAAGATACTCTCTAGTTATAGTCGACGACTACACCAGATTCACATGGGTATTCTTCCTAACCTCAAAGGATGAAACGAGCTCCCAATTAATCAAGATGTTCAGACTGGTGATGAACGAGAAAGGAGAGAAAATCAAGGGCATAAGGAGTGATCATGGAAGAGAATTTGACTTCTTAGAAATGGATCAGTTCTTCACAGACATTGGCATCAATCATAACTTCTCAGCTCCACGAACTCCTCAACAAAACGGAGTAGCTGAAAGAAAGAACAAAACCTTGATAGAGGCTGGAAGATCTCTACTAGCAGCAGCTCATCTACCTGAATACTTCTGGGTAGAAGCCATCAACACTACATGTTACACGCAGAATAGATCACTAATACACTCTACGATCAAGAAGACACCCTACGAACTGTGGAAAGGAAGAAAGCTAAATGTCAGCTACTTTCATGTATTCGGCTGTGCATGCTACATTCTCAATAATGGGAAGCAGTACTTGACAAAATTTCAACCCAAATCAGACGAAGGAATCTTTCTTGGATATGCCACAGACAGTAAGGCCTACCGAGTGTTCAACAAGAAGACACTGAGTGCTGAAGTCTTGATTCACAGCATCTTTGATGAAACAGACTTAGACAAAATAGTACTTCAAGACACTACGACCAATAGTGCAGACACTACGAATGAATTCGTCTAGCTCAACACTACGATCATAGTGCCAGATAGTGAAATCGTTGAGCAAGAAAATGAGATCGTAGATAGGTCTATGCAAGACAACGAACCTCCACACCAAGAAGAAGAAATAGATCTTGAAGATTTAAGAAAAGAAGGTATCATGACAAATGTTTCAACCGGAAACAGATGGGCAAAAGATCACACTCAAGATCTAATCATTGGAAATCTGAGTTCAAGAGTCAAAACAAGAGCTGCCACCCAAAATGAATGCTTTTATCTAAGCTTTCTATCACAAATGGAACCAAAGAAGATAGAGGATGCTATGGAAGACTCCAGCTGGATAAAATCCATGAAGGAAGAACTCAACCAATTTGAAAGAAGCAAAGTATGGAGATTGGTACCGAGACCAAAGAGTCATCCTGTTATTGGAACCAAATGGGTCATCAGAAACAAGATTGATGAAGATGGAGTTATAACCAGGAACAAGGCAAGATTAGTGGTCAAGGGCTACTCTCAGGAAGAAGGCATTGACTACGATGAGACATTTGTAACTGTTGTCAGACTAGAAGCCATCTGAATCTTTCTTGCCTTAGCTGCTCATATAAAGTTTAAGGTCTTCTAGATGGATGTTAAAAGTGCATTCTTGAATAGAGAACTTCAAGAAAAAGTATATGTAGAGCAACCTCCAGGTTTCATCAATCCATATCTTTCAAATTATGTTTATAGATTAGACAAAGCCTTATATGGTCTTAAACAAACACCTACAACATGGTATGAAACACTAACTTCTTGATTGAAAATGGATTCACTAGAGGTAGAGTAGATACCACATTATTTCTTAGAATGCATAAATACAAAGTCTTATTGGTTCAAATCTATGTTGATATTATTTTTGGTCCTACTGACGAAAAGTTATGCAAGAGATTCTCCAAGCTAATATAGAGCAAGTTTGAAATGAGCATGATGGGTGAGCTGAACTTCTTCCTTGGACTGCAAGTAAAGCAGACTGATGAAGGAATCTTCATAAACCAAGCCAAGTACATCAAAGATTTCCTTAAGAAGTATGGCATGGAATCAGTCTCTCCCATGAAAACCCTAATTATTCTTGCAACCAAACTTCACAAAGATAAAAAAGGTAAAAGTATTGATATAACTCAATACATAGGTATGATAGGCTCTCTTTTATATCTAACTGCCAGTAGACCAGACATAATGTTTGCAACATGCATATGTGCTAGATTTCAGGCTTACCCTAAAGAATCACATCTATCTGCTGTAAAGAGGATTTTCAGGTATCTCAAGGGTACACCTTACTTGGGGCTTTGGTACCCCAAGGAATCCTTATTTGAACTAACAGGATATACAGATGCTGATTTTGCAGGCTGCAAAATAGATAGAAAGTGTACCAGTGGCACCTGTTAATTTCTATGTAATAGACTTGTGTCCTAGTTTAGCATAAAGCAAAACTCAGTATCTACGTCAATCGCAGAAGCTGAATACATTACTGCTGGTAGCTGCTGTGCTCAGATCCTATGGATAAAAAATCAGCTAGCTGATTATGGGTTTGATTTCAAATCCATTCCCATTCACTGTGATAACACAAGTTCCATAGCAATAACTCATAATCCTGTTATGAATTCTAGGACTAAGCATATAGAAATAAGGTATCACTTCATTAGGGATCATGTGCAAAAGGGAACTAAATCTTTACAGTATATCCCTACCGAAAATCAACTTGCTGATGTTTTTATAAAACCTCTAGATGAATCCAGGTTGTTAGTTTCTAGTTGGCACAATAGTTATCTAGAAGGGGGGTTGAATAGATATTTAAAAAAACCTTTCTGTTTTATACTTTTTCGTTGATGATGATTAAAACTTAGCAGAATTAATGTCTGTTTTAATCTCTTTTACGAAGTAGTGGAGTTATAATAGTGAGACAGTTATAGCAGTTATGGCAGATATAGCAGTTATAGTATGAACATAAAAGACACGGTAATTTTAAGTGGTTCAGAGCACTTAAAGCTCCTAGTCCACTCTTCTACTCCTCGAGTAGGAAATTCACTAAGGATGTCATTTACAACTTCTGAATCACACAGATTCCTTCTAGATCAGCAGTTTAGGAACTTCTTAGTTCACTCTTGAACTCTTCAAGTCCAGCAGACTTGGCTCTCTTATAGTTCACTTAGAACTCATCAAGTCCAGCAGACTTGGTACTCTTCTTCAGTTGATTGGTAGATGTTGAGTTCTTGATGGTTGCTACTCAGTTTCTGTTTAAGCACTTGTTCGATAGAACTGAGTAGCTGAGCAAGCTTTACTATTTCTTAGATCGTAGAGTTGAGCTTTGAGAGTTGTTCACGTTGTTTGTTCAATGCTTGCTTGTCTCTCTCTCATCTGATTGATTTGCATATATGTGATCTTGAAAAACTATCCGTTGGATCCATCCGTTGAAGCATTAAATGCATTTGACTTTTCTGATCTTTGATGGAGACGTTTTTGCACATCTTCTGAATTGCATTCTGGCCCACTGACACAGCAGACTGCTTTCTCACCTAACACCTGAAAAGGTATTTTCCCCCTTACCCATGGTACTTTCCTTAGCTTCTTCAATACGCTTCTTTGTTGCATACTAAAGATATTTCTTATGACTTTGGGACTGGTGAGTACTGCAACGTTTAGAATCCATTCCTCATATGTTGAAGTCTGTATCCACACAAATCATGAGGCTTGACGTTTCTGACACAAGATAGATGATACTCTACGATACAGATCATGGTACACTACGATTCAGATCGTGGTGACTTGTCGCCTTGGTGCCTGGTCTAATGCTATCAGCCGAGAACACTACGATTTCTCTTTAAGTATTTGCGCACTACAATCTTTGCTTGCTTGAGTTGTAAACTCTATGTTTCTAAGAGCAAACTACGATCGTTGACTTGTAAACTCCACGTTTCCGAGAGCACACTACGATCGTTGAGTTGGCTCGGCAAACGTTAGGACCACTCTACGATTTTTGAAGAGTCCCTTCAAGGCAGGCACACTACAATCATTGAAGCTCTACGTTTCTTCCTTGAATTTTGCAATGTTGATCAGATTTATACACTATGATTTCTTCGAAGCCTATCTATTACATCGCAAGATCAACCTAACAGCTTTGATCTTTTTATATATGCATTCTATTACAGAATGATACACGTTAAGAGCTTAGATCAACCTAACAGATTTGATTTATCACTAAGTCCTTGTACATATATTCATTGAAGGACTTTATAAATAACATGAGCATATACATTAAAATATCAAATCATAATATGCATTCTCCCAACAATCTCCCCATATTTGTTGTTGACATAACCAAGGAGATTTGTTGTTATGATTATTAGTGTCTAGATGCATTTGCAGGAAATTTAAACATAACTTAGTATTTCAGTGAGCAACTGAAATTTCTAGAAAATAAGCATGAATTTATTGATGATTGAAGAGTATTACAATTTAGCTTTACATCAATAAGAATTTAAGCTTTTACTTATCTCTATTTCTTTGATCTTTTCCTTGGAGGATTGGCATACTCCTCATCCCTTCTTTTATTGTTAGTTTCATCCCTTCTGGCTAACTCTTACAGCTCACTTGGACTTATCAAGGGGTTGTGATCATGCCTATTCATGAATGCAGGATCTCCAATTAGCATTATTAGGCTTGTAGTGGTCACATTGTGAGAACTAGTGACTGGCCCTTCACTCCTTAATGGTTGAGCCATTAAGACTTCCTGCTGATTAGATCGTTGAGTCTGTTGGTGGAATTGTCTTGCAGGAGAGCTTCTTGACGCGTGAGCGTGAAATTGTCCTCTACCCCTTTCTTGGCTTCCTTGACCTCCTCTTCCTCTGCCCTGGCCTCCCTGGCCTCCTTGAACTCCTTTCCCTTTATTCTCCCCCTTTATGTCAGCATCAAGGGTTCGAATGTCTGCAAAAAGTCAATTTACTCCTTGGACAAGCTCGTTTAGTTGGCTTTATGTTTGAGCAATGTCCTCTCGACTTACCTTGATCTGGACTTCAGATCTAGCTTCTTTGTTTCGGAGGTCAGTTAGAACAATGTCAGTCTGCTGTTCCTGATTTACATAAGCTTTCTGGAATTCTTTAACTGAAGCTTTCAGGTTGATAATGTTCTCCAGCATAAGTTTATTTTGTGTTTCTTAAGATTTATGCATTTCAAGTACAGCCTCTCTTTGTTTGGTTGCTATCTGGAAGTGAATCTCATCTCTGTCCTTCATGTTTTAAAGAATTTCTTGGATAATTTCCCTCAACTTCTTTGTAAGCTCAGCGTTCATAGTGCCAGGGAGATTATTTGCAGCAGTGATCATTTGATTCAGTCGGAGATGAATGAGGTCTGAGTGAGTTTCCAGGCTTTCTTCTATGTTATTGACCATGTTCTTGGATGCTTCCTTCAAGTCATCTTTCGTGGGAAGATTTGGGAGTGTATCACTAGGTTGAAGATTGTTGAATGGAGGGAATGTTTTCTGGGATTGATCTTGTAGGGAATAGAGGGCAAGAACAAGATTAAAATATTCATTTGAGGAGGAAGATGGAATATCCGTTGGAGGAGCCTGGGTCAGGATGTTTTTGTTTAGTGCCTCTATGATTTGAGGTGTAGACTCTGCAATGGAGCTAGAGTCTATGATCGTAGAGTTGATCGTTTAAGGGAGCAATATGAAGTTGACTGCATTTGGTTCCTTAGTTACAGAATTTTGGGATTTTGCAACTGGAAATTTGTTTAGTGGATGAAGTATCACTTCCAAACATCGTGGGAATTCATAAAAATGGCTAAATGAGGATGATGACAAGTGATTAACTATGAAGAGGGTTGGGAAAGATAGTACCTCGGGTTTATCCTTAGAGGAAGAGTTGTTGATAAGTAACTTCTTGGCAAAGGTGAATCTTCCTGGGAATCCATTGGCTAGTACTGAGATGGTTGGATACTCTTTAAAGCTCCAGAACATGTGATCCTAAGAGTTTAGGATTTGGGCTTGATGATATGGCATCGTGGGTAGATAAGAGAACATCTGATTGTAGAGATAGCTTCTATACCCATCTTTGCCCACACCAGTGATCTCAAGATCCTCATCATCTTCCTCTTCTCTATTCTTGTTGGAGGATTCCATTATCTAAATGGCTTCTTGATGATGTTGCACTGGTTCTTCTTCATTTCTGGCAGGGACCTCTTCTTCTGCCATGGAGATGTCATGAGCCTCCCCCTCAACTTGATCATCTTCTTGTACGATCAATAACTCCCCTTCAAGTGGAGCATTTTCTTGGGCTTCAAGCATCTCCCCCTCAGCTGGTGTATTCTCTATCATGAGAATCTTAGGGATCTCCCCCTCAGCTGGAGCACTGTCCTCTTGACTTGCTTTAGATAGTTCCTCTGTAGCAACCATGCTCTTGTCTTCCTTCTTGAGCACTTTTTCATTCTCAAAGATGTATTTCTTGACTAGCTTTCTCCTTGATTTTCTAGGCTGAGCCACAGCCTCAGGACTTTTTTTGAACCTCAGTTTTGTCCTATTGGTCAGCCAATATGCTTGATGCAGCCACTTCCTTGCCTGATATTCTTGGTCTGGTCTCTACGATCAGTAGAGACTCTAAGATTGAGGAGATGGAAGGCCTTTTGGGTTTGTGGTTGATTTTATTTTTCTCCAGCAGCTGAGATATGGTTGCTCTATCTTCTTCAGCCTCAGCCTGCTATTGCTTCTTTCTCAGGATCCTTAGAGTCTCAATGTTAGAGGACTCTACTGGTTTATCAGTTATATATCCCTGGGGTTCTTCTTCCATCCTAGCCTTAAGCTTCCTCTTGCCCTTGCTTTTCCTGGTTTATCAGTTGTGGATCATAGCCTTCAGACTGATTTCCATATCCTTTACTCTCGTAGTGATGGTGTCGTGTTTAAACACACCATTCCTGTAGAAATCTTTCACTAGCTTGGGATAGATCAATGTGCATGTGCTCAAGGCTTCTTCGAGACCTTCCTTCTTCAGTAAGGCCAGAGTCTTGTGGAATTTGGGTTCAGCTGTTTTGAACTCGTCAAAATAGAGTCTATAGTCAGAGATTACACTGGAAGTCGCCATTAATTTTCTTGCTGGAAGTGAGATTTAACTGAGCTTTCTTCTGATTTAGGGTTTCTGCTTCGAGAGAGGATGAGAGAGAGATAATCTTTTGAACTTCTGATTTCAAAAATAAGATTTTAATTTATACTTGTAACTTCCCTCTCTCCTTTTTTCTTAGTGGAATAGGTGTCGACTTTTGCTTGGCTCTACGATTTTGACTGATAAGGATTGTACTGGTTTGCCCTTGGCTCCTGCAGAGCTGAGGTGTCCTTAGGGAGAACTACGATCGTTGAGTGTTTTGCATTTGTCGAGTCTGAGCTATGATCGTCGAGTCTGTCCAGCATTCGTCGTGTCTGAGCTACGATCGTCGAGTTTATCCAGCATTCGTCGTGTCTGAGCTACGATCGTCGAGTCTGTCCGGCATTCGTCGTGTCTGATCTACGATCGTCGAGTCTGACCGAATCCTTGTGATGAGTTTTTGACAAAGCATTCTTTTAAGGTAACTTAAGAAGGTCCAACCTCTTGGATTGAGTCAAGGGTTAGGTTTGTTCCTGAAACGCTTATCAAAGGGATTGCTGTGTTTTGAAGCTTATCATCACAGGATGCATTCGTGCTTTTTTGATAGGGCTTTTGTCATCGTTGAGTCTGTACTATGATGGTTGAGTCTTTGCTACGATCGTTGAGGTAGTTTTGTCTCTTCAACTCTACGATCGTGGATTTCCCTTGATCATGTCTATGATTTTAAGTTTAGCCTTTGTATCTGTTATGGTTAGCACAATCTAGAGCATATATTTTATGGTTGTAGATTTAACATACCTAGCTCACTTATTAACTTATTAAATCTGGATTCATCTAGAGGTTTTGTAAAATCATCAGCAAGTTGATTTTCAGTAAGGATATATTGTAAAGATATAGTTCCATTTTGCACATCATCCTTGATGAAGTGATACCTTATTTCTATATGCTTAGTCCTAGAATGCATAACAGGATTATGAGTTATTGTTATGGCACTTGTGTTATCACAGTGAATGGGAATAGATTTGAAATCAAACCCATAGTTAGCTAGATGATTTTTCATCCATAGGATCTGAGCACAGCAGCTACCAGCAGTAATGTATTCAGCTTCTGCAGTTAAATTAGACACTGAATTTTGCTTTTTGCTAAACTAGGGCACAAGTCTGTTTCCTAGCAATTGACAGGAGCTACTGGTACTCTTTCTATCTATTTTGCATCCTGCAAAATCAGCATTTGTGAATCCTGTTAGTTCAAATGAGGATTTCTTGGGGTACCAAAGCCCCAAGTAAGGTGTACCCTTGAGATACCTGAAGATCCTCTTTACAGCAGATAAATGTGACTCTTTAGGTTTAGCCTGAAATCTAGCACATATGCATGTTGCAAACATTATGTCTAGTCTACTGGCAGTTAGATATAAAAGAGAACTTATCATACCTCTGTATTGAGTTATATCAATACTTTTACCTTTTTCATCTTTGTCAAGCTTGGTTGCAGGAGCAATTGGTGTTTTCATGGGAGAGGCTGATTCCATGCCATACTTCTTGAGTAAGTCTTTGATGTACTTAGCTTGGTTTATGAAAATTCCTTCATCAGTCTGCTATACATGCAGTCCAAGGAAGAAATTCAGCTCACCCATCATGCTCATTTCAAACTTACTCTGCATCAGCATAGAGAATCTCTTGCATAAATTTTTGTCAGTAGAACCAAAAATAATATCATCAAAATATATTTGAACTAATAAGACTTTGCCTTTATGCTTTCTAAGAAACAGTGTGGTGTTTACTCTACCTCTAGTGAACTCATTTTCAATTAAGAAGTTAGTTAGTGTTTCATACCATGCTCTAGGTGCTTGTTTAAGTCCATATAAGGCTTTGTCAAATCTATAAACATAATTGGAAAGAGATAGATTGATGAAACCTGGAGGTTGCTCTACATAGACTTCTTCTTAGAGTTCTCCATTTAGGAATGCACTTTTGACATCCATCTGAAAGACTTTGAACTTCATGTGAGCAGCAAAGGCAAGAAAGATTCTGATGGCTTCTAGTCTAGCAACAGGTGCAAATGTCTCATCGTAGTCAATGCCTTCTTGAGAGTAGCCCTTTGCCACTAATCTTGCCTTGTTCCTGGTTATAACTCCATCTTCATCCATTTTATTTCTGAAGACCCATTTGGTTCCAATAACAGGATGACTCTTTGGTCTCGGTACCAATCTCCATACTTTGCTTCTTTCAAATTGGTTGAGTTCTTCCTTCATGGATTTTATCCAGCTGGAGTCTTCCATAGCATCCTCTATCTTCTTTGGTTCCATTTGTGATAGAAAGCTTAGATAAAAGCATTCATTTTGGGTGGCAGCTCTTGTTTTGACTCTTGAACTCAGATTTCCAATTATTAGATCTTGAGTGTGATCTCTTGTCCATCTGTTTCCGGTTGAAACATTTGTCATGATACCTTCTTTTCTTAAATCTTCAAGATATATTTCTTCTTCTTGGTGTGGAGGTTCGTTTTCTTGCATAGACCTCTCTACGATCTCATTTTCTTGCTATTTGATTTCACTATATGGCACTACGATCGTAGTGTTGAGCTCGACGATTTCATTCGTAGTGTCTGCACTATCGGTCGTAGTGTCTTGAAGCACTGTGTTGTCTAAGTCTGTTTCAACAAAGATGATGTGAATCGAGACTTCAACACTCAGTGCCTTCTTGTTGAACACTCTGTAGGCCTTACTGTCTGTGGCATATCCAAGAAAGATTCCTTTGTCTGACTTGGGCTGAAATTTTATCAGGTACTGCTTTCTATTGTTGAGAATGTAGCATTCATAGCCGAAAACATGAAAGTAGCTGACACTTGGCTTTTTTCCTTTCCACAGTTCGTAGGGCGTCTTCTTAATCGTAGAAAGTATCAGTGATCCGTTCTACGTGTAGCATGCAGTGTTGACAGTTTCTGCCCAGAAGTATTCAGGCAGATGAGCTGCTGCTAGTAGAGTTCTTTCAGCCTCTATCAAGGTTCTGTTCTTTCTTTCAGCTACTCCATTTTGTTGAGGAGTTCGTGGAGCTGAGAAGTTATGACTGATGCCATTGTCTGTGAAGAACTGATCCATTTCTGAGAAGTCGAATCCTCTTCCATGATCACTCCTTATGCCCTTAATTTTCTCTCCTTTATCGTTCATCACCAGTTTGAACATCTTGATTAATTGGGAGCTCGTTTCATCTTTTGAAGTTAGGAAGAATACCCATGTGAATCTGGTGTAGTCGTCGACTATAACTAGAGAGTATCTTTTTCCTCCAAGACTTGTAGAAGCCACGAATCCGGGCCCCAAATCACCGCAGATCCGGTATACTATTTCTTTCACTAATTGCGGAAGATATAAACATAAATTATTTATACAATATATTACACACTTATCCCCAAGGTCGAGTAACCTTAACTTAAACATCATATATAAACTTTCTAACATATAACACATTTATCAAACTATACTATTACAAAATAGTCGCACATTTAACCCAAGTAGAACTTGACTTTAACCTTTTCCTGTATCCGAACGTATTCGCCTTATCTGCAATGTTTTATCATGATATAGCAAGGGTGGGCATGAAAGTTGCCCAGCAAGTTTATATACAACAATATAACGATATATCATGATTGAAGAGTATGAATAATGAGCTTGCTATAATTCATCAATATAATTGAGAACTAACACGAACAAATTTTTGACTGAACAAGTATTATACATGAACAAACATTTCTGAACCAACTGGTAATGAAGGTGATCAGCCTTTCATACCTGACTTATACATGCAAGATGTACAGAGTACAATTTTTGTGGAAATCAGCAATGATTAACCATAAGCTTGAAGAAACTACTCTTATTAGAGTTAAGTAAAAGAAACTTGCCTGAACCGTTGATTACCACAACGCAATTTAATAACGCTTTACCTCGAAGACCTAATATTAGTAATATAGATCTCCAATATTAGAATAATATCATCACAGTATAATACTGTTATATTTATATCCACAAAATAACCTAAACATATAGCACATAATCCTATCAGTCTATAACACACATAAAACTAGGTATCAAGTCAAACTATTGCAGTCTGAGTTGAAACCGACACAATTCAAACATCTAGACGATCTAGTCGAACTTTTATCGAGTTTAAGTTCAATTAAACTCTGTCTAACCACTTAACAATTATCACAGATAATTTCTAATTAGACAAAACATTGTTCCTAAGCTCGTAATAATTTTCGGATAATTATTACCATTTATCAACATTTTTCAATTCTTAAAACCGTATTTAAATGAGTTAAATACCACATAATTCCTTAGTCATTAATATTCATTTAATACAAAATATTAATGAAAATCATTACATAATATTATAATATAATTATAATATATCAAAGTATTTTTAATACCTTAAAATCATTTTATATAATTTTCCAACACTTTAATCCATTATCCAATAATTGCTATTAATATTAAAATATTAATATTTTCATGCCAAAATATCAAAAGTTACATTTTATAACTTAAAATATTTTTATAACACTTAAATAATTTTTATATAATTTATAAAGCATTAATTCCATTTTTTTCTTAATTTATTTAATATATCTATTAAATAAACTAATTATCATTAATATTGATTAATTAATGAATTTCCTCACAAAATATTAAAAGTCATCAAAAAAATAACTTAAAATATTTTCTTATACCATAAAATATTTTTTCATGATTTTTCATGAATTAAAACTATTTTTAAATAATTTATTTAATATTATAATTAAATAAATAATTACCATTTATATTCCAAAAATATTAAATATTTTCAAAATATACTCAAAATAGTTAAAAACTATTTTTCAGACTTTAAAATAATTTTCGGAATTTATTTTGTATTTTTAATAATTAAAAACTATTTTTCTAGTTTTTTTAATCATTGTCTGCATTTTCCAAAAATAAGCGTCGCTAAAGGGCCCTATCGCTATAGGTGTTCTTGGTGTTCTTCAGACCTTCATAGGCAGTTACAAGGTTACTACTTTGACCATCAATAAATCTAGGATCACATTGCTTCTAGGCTGGTAGACTGTATTAAGACGGTAGTATACGTGTAGCACTTCAACTAGAATCAAGTTTCATGGCAATACTACATCACAACAGAAAGATATCGGCCTCTAAAAATCATGTTAGGCTTGTTCTTCATTTTCTGGGTTACCCAGAAAATGAAGAACAGTCCATGGTCCCTACTTTGAGCCTTTCAAACTTTGCCTTCTGGGGTCGGTTGTTGTGATCTATTGGTTCAAACATATAGTCGAGATGACAAGGTACAATCTCATAACTTCAAATCATAACCACAACATCCCATATGACAGAAACGATCTAGTCAACGCTTGTCAGAAAATTCGGCTGTTGAAGGTTCTGGGTTTTCCAGAATTTCAACAAAACAGACAGTTAACCAAGGTTTGACGACAAATATAAACAATTCTGTTATTAATAAAGGTGATATAATAGCATGGTTTAGTAGTTCATATACCAGTATATAACATCCAACCAACAACACGGCCAAAAACATAAAACACAAGCAAGATCCAGGGTCTAGAAATCCTTGTCAGATAACACGATGGGTTCTGGGTTACCCAGATTTCAGTTTCTATGAACGGTCAACGTGGTTTGACCGAGCATAAATGATGATCTAGACTAGATCTAACCCTAATTCCTGTTTCAGATCAAAGTTCTCACGTCATAGAATAAATTCAAAACATAAAACACACAAATCCTTTAACACGTAAAGATCTAAGGGCTCTAACATTCGACTGTCAGGCCACTTTGTTCATCATTTCCAGATTTTCAAAAATGCTAACTTCGAGGACTTTGATGATATGGATCTGGGATTTTACAACCCAGATCACTAAATGACACCTTATTACACATATCTATCCAACAAATTACAACATTAACACAAAAAGTAAGGATTTCTAGAATTAGGGTTTATACCTCTCTCTAACTTGATTTTTGATTTCTGATCCTTCGAATCTGTTCTTGGTAAGCTGAGATATGATATCATCTTAACTTATCTCTCCATTTCTCTTTCAAATTTCGAAATCTTAGAAAGAGAAAACTTTGGCTCAAATGAAAAAAATAAAGTAGCATTTCTCTCTCTTTAATTTAAAAAAAAATTGACATGTTGCTTATGATCTGATCATTTTCGGCTGGCTAGCTGGATTTTGTCACATGGCTTTAGGGTTTGGCTGATTTAGGGTTTAGAGTTTAGCATTTTAGGGTTTATGTTTTAACCCTTAACTTTGCAAATTTAATTTCTAAAATTTCCGAATTTCGGTTATAAAAATAGAAAATTAATATTTCTAACTTATAATTAGAATTTTATAATTATATAAAAATTTCTTAATCATAAATTCATTCTTTCTAATTAGGATTAGCATTTCCTAATTACAATTGCTACTAAAGTAATTAGGGTCAAAATGGTCATTAGGGTTCAAAACCCTTGAATTAGGGTTTCTAATAGAAAAATTAATTTTCTAATTTAGAAATTAAATATTCGTAATTAGATTAGAGTTTTCTAATTACTCATAAATAAAAAATTAGGATTAGGGTTTCCTAATTAACATTGCTAATATAGCAATTAAATCCACAACTGAGCATTAGGGTTTCTGACGGAACAATTAGGGTTCCAAAAATTGGAAATTAGGGTTTGCTAATTAATTAACCTTTACCCTAATTAGTACTTAATTAATAGCACTTAAGCATTAAAATTCTCCGTTATATTCCCAGATTAGGGTTTCATTTTATCAGAATCTAAAATTAAGGTTTTCAGATCTGGTATTAGGGTTTTCTAATAATCAACTAAAATTTCCAGTAATTCATTAGGGTTTTCCCTAATTAATTAAAATTATTGGCGTTTAACCTTGTAAATACATTGCATTCCCAATCTAAGGTTTTCAATATCCGAATTAAGGTTTCGGACTCCCGGAACTGAAACTAGGGTTTCAAGAACCGATTTCTAAGGTTTCTTATCAGACGCTAGGGTTTTCTAACTGAACGCTGTCGTTCTTAATATATACTTAGGGTTTATCACAGATATAATTTATCTGGTCAACCCATGACCCTTAACCACATTCTGAACACATCATCAACCATGTACACAGAGCATATTTACATAAATCCTTAATCCTAAATAATTCACCTATATCCTTCACCGAATTTTGAAATCCTCAAAATTCAATCCCAATAACATCAAACGCATACACTTATTTTCTGTCTAGGTCTATTATTTAACCTTAAATCAGTCATTTAAGATTTTTCATAAATTGTCTAATTTCTCAGGTTGTCACATTCACCCCTCCTTCTAAGAATTTCGTCCCCGAAATTCACCTTACACCTTACACCGTGCACCTTACACCATTTATACTGAGCGATCACACAAGATCTTGAACTTATTTTCTCGGGTATCTATCAAAGATACTCAAACTTCTCGGGTATCTATCAAAGATACTCAAACTTCTCGTGTATCTATAAAAGATACTCAAAACACTCGCAAAGGTCAAATTCACACTAAGTATTCCTGTATTTACAATTCCATCACATTTTTATCATCTCTGCACCAGGTTACATGGTACATAAGTGATAATTAAAAACAAATTTTGATATTTCAAATCATTTGCTTAAACATTATATCTGTTCCTATAATCCTCAATACTCCATTCACACACAACTATACCAAGTTCATAAAACCACACTTATGAGTTCATAACCTGGCCACAATTATATGAGTTTACGAACTTACCCTAGTCTGACCTTTGGCGTCCGTTCGCTGAGGGGCTCATAAACATTTCATATAACTATAAGTCAAGAATGTCACATAAGTATGAGTTCTAAGAACTCGTACTTAATCCTATATTCTCTACCTATGAACTATTTATCTGTATATAACAACTAGAGTGACACAACATTTCAATTATTACCAATGCCACCAACTAAGTAGTTTTTACACCAAGTACAATTCCCCGCCCATACAAGGAATCATACAACTCAGTTGCTGACACAAGTCCTCATTGAAATCCCCACCTAATCTTAACCCCCTTTTTCAATACGAATTCAATTCGTATTCATAATCCATAACTCTTTCATGAGTTTTCATAGTACAATTTCATAGTACAACTTACACACAGCATCTTGCTGTAAACTTTTCAATCATCAGATTGATTCTTTCTGGCTGTCATAATCTTATCAGATCACGGGGTGATCTTATCGTATATATTACGATTCAATTCTATGACTTGATCATTTTGTTTTACGATCTTCTATCCCTGCACTTTCAGTCCTTTAGACTCGATCTATTCACCATTACTGTTCAACTTTATTATCAGAGTTAGGGAACTCTGTGTCTTTACACTCGCCAAGATTCATCTTTGAATCTTACCGACCAACTAACTCTATTTGAGTTAGTCTTATCCTAATCACTGCGGTTATTTGTCTCAGGTATTCCTACCTAGCTTCATAACCAACAGCTCTGATACCAACTGTAGCAGCCCCGAATCCGGGCCCCAAATCACCGCGGATCCGGTATACTATTCCTTTCACTAATTGCGGAAGATATAAACATAAATTGTTTATACAATACATTACACACTTATCCCCAAGGTCGAGTAACCTTAACTTAAACACCATATATAAACTTTCTAACAAATAACACATTTATCAAACTATACTATTACAAAATAGTCGCACATTTAACCCAAGTAGAACTTGACTTTAATCTTTTCCTGTATCCGAATGTATTCGCCTTATCTGCAATGTTTTATCATGATATAGCAAGGGTGAGCATGAAAGTTGCCCAGCAAGTTTATATACAACAATATAACGATATATCATGATTGAAGAGTGTGAATAATGAGCTTGCTATAATTCATCAATATAATTGAGAACTAGCACGAACAAATTTTTGACTGAACAAGTATTATACATGAACAAACATTTCTGAACCAACTGGTAATGAAGGTGATCAGCCTTTCATACCTGACTTATACATGCAAGATGTACAGAGTACAATTTTCGTGGTAATCAGCAATGATTAACCATAAGCTTGAAGAAACTACTCTTATTAGAGTTAAGTAAAAGAAACTTGCCTGAACCATTGATTACCGCAACGCAATTTAATAACGCTTTACCCCGAAGACCTAATATTAGTAATATAGATCTCCAATATTAGAATAATATCATCACAGTATAATACTGTTATATTTATATCCACAAAATAACCTAAACATATAGCACATAATCCTATCAGTCTATAACACACATAAAACTAGGTATCAAGTCAAACTATTGCACACTGAGTTAAAATCGACACAATTCTAACATCCCGACGGTCTAGTCGAACTTTTATCGAGTTTAAGTTCAATTAAACTTTGTCTAATCACTTAACAATTATCACAGATAATTTCTAATCAGACAAAACATTTTTCCTAGGCTCGTAATAATTTTCGGATAATTATTACCATTTATCAACATTTTTCAATCCTTAAAACCGTATTTAAATGAATTAAATACCACATAATTCCTTAGTCATTAATATTCATTTAATACAAAATATTAATGAAAATTATTACATAATATTATAATATAATTATAATATATCAAAGTATTTTTAATACCTTAAAATCATTTTATATAATTTTCGAACACTTTAATCCATTATCCAATAATTGCTATTAATATTAAAATATTAATATTTTCATGCCAAAATATCAAAAGTTACATTTTATAACTTAAAATATTTTTATAACACTTAAATCATTTTTATATAATTTATAAAGCATTAATTCCATTTTTCCTTAATTTATTTAATATATCTATTAAATAAACTAATTATCATTAATATTGATTAATTAATGAATTTCCTCACAAAATATTAAAAGTCATCAAAAAAATAACTTAAAATATTTTCTTATACCATAAAATAATTTTTCATGATTTTTCATGAATTAAAACTATTTTAAATAATTTATTTAATATTATAATTAAATAAATAAATACCATTTATATTCCAAAAATATTAAATATTTTCAAAATATACTCAAAATAGTTAAAAACTATTTTTCAGACTTTAAAATAATTTTTCGGAATTTATTTTGTATTTTTAATAATTAAAAACCATTTTTCTAGTTTTTTTAATCATTTTCTGCATTTTCCAAAAATAAGCGTCGCTAAAGGGCCCTATAGCGACACTTTCTGTCGCTATAGGTGTTCTTGGTGTTCTTCAGACCTTCATAGGCAGTTACAAGGTTACTACTTTGACCATCAATAAATCTAGGATCACATTGCTTCTAGGCTGGTAGACTATATTAAGACTGTAGTATACGTGTAGCACTTCAACTAGAATCAAGTTTCATGGCAATACTACATCACAACAGAAAGATATCGGCCTCTAAAAATCATGTCAGGCATGTTCTTCATTTTCTGGGTTACCCAGAAAATGAAGAACAGTCCATGGTCCCTACTTTGAGCCTTTCAAACTTTGCCTTCTGGGGTCGGTTGTTGTGATCTATTGGTTCAAACATATAGTCGAGATGACAAGGTACAATCTCATAACTTCAAATCATAACCACAACATCCCATATGACAGAAACGAATTAGTCAACGCTTGTCAGAAAATTCGGCTGTTGAAGGTTCTGGGTTTTCCAGAACTTCAACAAAACAGACAGTCAACCAAGGTTTGACGACAAATATAAACAATTCTGTTATTAATAAAGGTGATATAATAGCATGGTTTAGTAGTTCATATACCAGTATATAACATCCAACCAACAACCCGGCCAAAAACATAAAACACAAGCAAGATCCAGGGTCTAGAAATCCTTGTCAGATAACATGATGGGTTCTGGGTTACCCAGAATTCAGTTTCTGTGAACGGTCAACGTGGTTTGACCGAGCATAAATGATGATCTAGACTAAATCTAACCTTAATTCCAGTTTCAGATCAAAGTCATCACGTCATAAAACAGATTCAAAACATAAAACACACAAATCCTTTAACACGTAAAGATCTAAGGGCTCTAACATTCGACTGTCAGGCCACTTTGTTCATCATTTCCAGATTTTCAAAAATGCTAACTTCGAGGACTTTGATGATATGGATCTGGGATTTTACAACCCAAATCACTAAATGACACCTTATTACACATATCTATCCAACAAATTACAACATTAACACAAAATTTAAGGATTTCTAGAATTAGGGTTTATACCTCTTTCTAACTTGATTTTTGATTTCTGATCCTTCGAATCTGTTCTTGGTAAGCTGAGATATGATATCATCTTAACTTATCTCTCCATTTCTCTTTCAAATTTCGAAATCTTAGAGAGAGAAAGCTTTGGCTCAAATGAAAAAAAAAGTAGCATTTCTCTCTCTTTAATTTAAAAAAAAATTGACATGTTGCTTATGATCTGATCATTTTCGGCTGGCTAGCTGGATTTTGTCACATGGCTAGGCTAGGTTAGATCTAGGGTTGGTGAACAACCAAGATAAAGCAAGATTTGCAAGTTTCCTTCAATTATTGAACAAAGGGCAAAATGGTCATTTAACAATTAATTTCAATGGCATTTTGGACATTGGCCAAACCCTTAGGGCTTAGGGTTTGGCTGATTTAGGGTTTAGAGTTTAGCATTTTAGGGTTTAGGTTTTAACCCTTAACTTTGCAAATTTAATTTCTAACATTTCCGAATTTCGGTTATAAAAATAGAAAATTAATATTTCTAACTTATAATTAGAATTTTATAATTATATAAAAATTTCTTAATCATAAATTCATTCTTGCTAATTAGGATTAGCATTTCCTAATTACAATTGCTAATAAAGCAATTAGGGTCAAAATGGTCATTAGGGTTCAAAACCCTTGAATTAGGGTTTCTAATAGAAAAATTAATTTTCTAATTTAGAAATTAAATATTCGTAATTAGATTAGAGTTTTCTAATTACTCATAAATAAAAAATTAGGATTAGGGTTTCCTAATTAACATTGCTAATAGCAATTAAATCCACAACTGAGCATTAGGGTTTCTGACGGAACAATTAGGGTTCCAAAAATTGGAAATTAGGGTTTGCTAATTAATTAACCTCTACCCTAATTAGTACTTAATTAATAGTACTTAAGCATTAAAATTCTCCGTTATATTCCCAGATTAGGGTTTTATTTTATCAGAATCTAAAATTAGGGTTTTCAGATCTGGTATTAGGGTTTTCTAATAATCAACTAAAATTTCCAGTAATTCATTAGGGTTTTCCCTAATTAATTAAAATTATTGGCGTTTAACCTTGTACATACATTGCATTCCCAATCTAGGGTTTTCAATATCCGAATTAAGGTTTCGGACTCCCGGAACTGAAACTAGGGTTTCCAGAACCGATTTCTAAGGTTTCTTATCAGACGTTAGGGTTTTCTAACTGAACGTTGTCGTTCTTAATATATACTTAGGATTTATCACAGATGTAATTTATCTGGTCAGCCCATGACCCTTAACCACATTCTGAACACATCATCAACCATGTACACAGAGCATATTTACATAAATCCTTAATCCTGAATAATTCACCTATATCCTTCACCGAATTTTGAAATCCTCAAAATTCAATCCCAATAACATCAAACGCATACACTTATTTTCTGTCTAGGCCTATTATTTAACCTTAAATCAATCATTTAAGATTTTCATAAATTGTCTAATTTCTCGGGTTGTCACAAGACTAGTTATTGGAATTGGCCCAAATAGATCCATGTGGAGCAACTGCAGGGGCTTGTCGATAGAGTTGGCAGTTTTGCTCTTAAATAAGCTTCTGGTTTGCTTTCCAAACTGATAGGCATTGCATGACCTTTCCTTTACGAAGTTGAACTTAGGTAGGCCAGCAACGAGATCTTTTTATGCTAGTTCGGACATGCTTTTGAAGTTTAAGTGGAACAACCTCTATGCCATAGTCATCTCATTTCTTCAAATGCTTTTGCCAGAAAACATATTATCTCGTCTAAGCTTAGTTGACCAAGATTCACTGTGTTGACATTTCCTTCTCTTGTCCCAGTTTTCTTTACAGTATATGTCTTCAAATCTTTGACTTGATATTGGTTGTTGAGGAATGTTACTTAATGACCCTTATCTCAGAGTTGGTTGATGCTTAGAAGGCTGTGTTGGAGACCTTCCACATATGCTACTTTGCTGAAAGATACTGCACCATTGCCAGCAGAGCCGTATCCTCTTGTCTTGCCCGAGCCGTTGTCACCAAAGATGACTAAGGGACCCTCCTTTTCTATGTACTTAAATAGAAGGGCTTTGTTCCCTGTCATGTGCCTTGAGCATCCACTGTCCAGATATCATGTTGTGATCGTGGAGCTCTTTTCCTCTCAAACATTGAACCTTCATTTTGGTACCCATATTTGCATGGGTCCTTCTTTGTTAGTGCCTTTGGGGACCCAAATCTGTTTAATCTTGGGTCTCACATGCATAGAATTATAATAACACTTGGCAGCCTTGTGACCATATTTATTGCATTTAAAACATCTAGTATGATGCATGCCTGTGTGTCTATGATGATTCATCCTCCATTTGGACTTGTGTGGTTCTTTAGTTGTCCTTCTGTTAAACTGATTCTCATTCTTCCACGTGTTCTTGGATTTCATAAATAGTGATGAGTGTGTCTTACCTCTACTGTACCTTCCCAGTTGATTCGTAGAGTTGGTCTTGTTTGACTCTACGATTCTTCGAGGTTGATGAGTAGAGGTTAGGTTACTCTTCTCTTTTATGAAGCCCAGACCAGTATGAGATCCCTTACTCCTTTGAGTATGAATGGAAACAGTACAACAAGGTTGAACTGGTTCTTCCTTCTGTGAGGATTTAACAAAGATAATGCTTCTACTAAAAATTGAGGCATTACTAGTGCTAGTTTCCGTTGTCTTTTCCACACATGGATCTGAGAGGGATTCCCCGAAGCCTAAGCCTGTTCTGTTGAATGTACTTCTCTGACTAGAGAGCAGGGAGTCCATAGATGATGGGGATTTGTTCCATGTAGAGATAGTCTTTTCTAGTTCCTCAATTTTAGAGGTTAGATTAGACTTTCTTTGTGCATTGAGTTTATTTGTCTGTTTTAAGATCTCATTCTCAGCCTCAAGCTTGGAGAGAAGGTTAGTACTTAGAAGGGTTGTTTCAAGCTCTTCTTTAACTTTCTTCTTCTCCTCTTGAAGAAGTGAATGATCCTTAGACAAAACTTTGAACCACTTCATGTATTGATGTAGATCAGTGGTTATGCCATGCAGTGCAGTTCTTAAATCATTTATGTCTACATCAGGTGAGTTGAAGTCAAATACCTCATCGAAACTTACATCAAGTATGTTGAAATTTTGTTTTTCCTTTACATGTTTGGCCATTAAGCATAGATTAGCCATTTGTGTTTCTTCATCATCTCCGGAGTCAGGATTGGAGTCATTATCTGAATCACTCCACGATCCTCCAGCTACCAGGCCTTTGTCTCTCTTCTGAGGCCTTTTGTTGCCTTTGTATTCCTTCTTTGCATGTGATTTCTTCTTTACTTCTTCTATGAGAGGTTTGTTGCAGTTGGCAATGAAGTGGCCAGGCTTCTTGCAGTTGTAGCATAGATCATTCATTTGCTTCTGACTGCTGTAATTGCTGACCTTCTTTGGCTTGCTAGTTTTGCCTTCACGCATGAACCTTCTTAGTCTTTTTATCAGCATAGCAAAGTCTTCATCATCGTCCTCATCATAATCAGAGTCAATCTCAGTCTTGACCTTAGATGCACCTTCAGTTGCCTTGAGAGCAACACACTTATCCTTCCTTCTTCCTTCTGATAGGGTTTCAGCTCGTTAAGTCAGCTTCAGTTCGTATGTCAGGAGATTGCCATATAGCTGTTGAAATGTCATCTCGTGAAGATTCTTTGACTCTGTTATAGCACTGGTTTTGGCATCCCACCTGCTCGATAGGGCTCTTATGAACTTTATGATCAGATCTTTGTAAGGATAGATCTTCCCATATGCTCTTAGAGAGTTGAGCATAACGTTGAATCTTTCATAGGTGGCAGTTACGTTTTCTCCTTGAACATGAGTAAACATCTCATACTGCTGTGTCAGGAGTGATTGTTTGTTTTCTCTAACTTCTTCAGTTCCTTCATGCATGATTAGCAGTGCATCCCAAACCTCCTTATTTTTTTTTGCTGTTGACAACGTTTTCGAACAGACCATCTTCTAAGGATTGGAACAGGATGTTCTTGGCCTTTTTGTCAAGTTGGACAACTCTCTTCTCGTTGTCTGTCCACTCTTCTTTAACCTTGATTTGTATTCTGTTTGGATCGTCAGTGGTTGGTGCAAGCTTTGTTGGAACATAGGGCCCATTTTGAACAGTCTCAAATAGATCTTCATCTATTGAGTCCATGTATGCTTGCATCCTGACTTTCCAGTTTGCAAATTTATCCTTGTTGCACATTGGTGGCTTGCTGCTTCCTCCAGTCCTAGATTCGCTTGGTACGTGTCCCATTGGATCTACTAAAGCTTGTAAGTTTTATAATAGAACCTGTTTTAATACCAATTGTTAGTTCCTAGTTGGCATAATCTAGAAGGGGGGATTGAATAGATATTTAAAAAAAAAACCTTTTTGTTTTAAACTTGTTCGTTGATGATGATTAAAACTTAGCAGAATTAATGTTTGTTTTAATCTCCTTTACGAAGTACGTAGTGGAGTTATGATAGTGAGGCTGTTATAACAGTTATGGCAGATATAGCAGTTATAGTATGAACGTAAAAGACACGGTCGTTTTAAGTGGTTCAGAGCACTTAAAGCTCCTAGTCCACTCTTCTACACCTCGAGTAGGAAATCCACTAAGGATGTCTTTTACAACTTCTGAATCACACAGATTCCTTCTAGACCAGCAGTCTAGGAACTTCTTAGTTCACTCTTGAACTCTTCAAGTCCAGCAGACTTGGCTCTCTTATAGTTCACTTAGAAATCTTCAAGTCCAGCAGACTTGGTACTCTTCTTCAGTTGATTGGTAGATGTTGAGTTCTTGATGGTTGCTACTCAGTTCCTGTTTAAGCACTTGTTCGATAAAACTAAGTAGCTGAGCAAGCTTTGTTATTTCTCAGATCGTAGAGTTAAGCTTTGAGAGTTGTTCACGTTGTTTGTTCAATGCTTGCTTGTCTCTCTCTCATCTGATTGATTTTCATATATATGATCTTGAAAAACTATTCGTTGGATCCATCCGTTGAAGCATTAAATGCGTTTAACTTTTCTGATCTTTGATGGAGACGTTTCTGCACATCTTCTGAATTGCATTCTGGCCCACTGACACAGCAGACTGCTTTCTCACCTAACACCTGAAAAGGTGTTTTCCCCCTTACCCATGGTACTTTCCTTAGCTTCTTCAATACGCTTCTTTGTTGCAAACTAAGGATATTTCTTATGACTTTGGGACTGGTGAGTACTGCAACGTTTAGAATCCATTCCTCATATGTTGAAGTCTGTATCCACACAAATCATGAGGCTTGACGTTTCTGACACAAGACAGATGATACTCTACGATACAGATCATGGTACTCTACGATTCAGATCGTGGTGACTTGTCGCCTTGGTGCCTGGTCTGATGCTATCAGCTGAGAGCACTACGATATCTCTTTAAGTATTTGCACACTACGATCTTTGCTTGCTTGAGTTGTAAACTCTACATTTTCGAGAGTACACTACGATCATTGACTTGTAAACTCCACATTTCCGTGAGCACACTACGATCGTTGAGTTGGCTCGGCGAACGTTGGGACCACTCTACGATTTCCGAAGAGGCCCTTCAAGGCAGGCACACTACGATCTTTGAAGCTCTACATTTCTGCCTTGACTTCTGCAATGTTGATCAGATTTATACACTACGATTTCTTTGAAGCCTATCTATTGCATCTCAAGATCAACCTAACATCTTTGATCTTTCTATCTATACATTCTATTACAGAATGATACACGTTAAGAGCTTAGATCAACCTAACATATTTGATCTATCACTAAGTCCTTGTACATATATTCATTGAATGACTTTACAAATAATCATGAGCATATACATTAAAACATCAAATCATAATATGCATTCTCCCAACACAGGTTTAACAGTTTAATAAGTGAGCTAGGAATGCTTAATTTACAACCATGAAATATATGCTCTAGTATGTGCTAACTATACAGATACAAAGCTATGGTTGAAATCGTAGACATGATCAAGGGAAGTCCACGATCATAGAGCTGAAGTGACATGAAAGAAAATGATCGTAGCAAAGACTCAACCATCGTAGTGCAGACTCAACGATAGCAGAACCCCTTCATCAAGAGGAGCATCATGTGATGATAAGTTTCAAAACAAAGCAATCTCTCTGATAAGCGCCTCAAGAACAAACCTAACCCTTGACTCACTCCAAGAGGTTGGCCCTTCCTGAGCTACCTTAAAAGAATGCTAAGTCAAAAACTCATCACAAGGATCCGGTCAGACTCGACGATAGTAGTTCAGACACGACAATTGCTGGAACAGACTAGACGAATACAGGACAAACTCGACGATAGTAGCTCAGACACAACGATTGCTGAACAGAATCAATGATCGTAGTTCAGACTCAACGAATGTAAAGCAGACTCAATGATCACAAAAGCTACCTCAACGATTATAGTCCTCCCTAAGGACACATCAGCTCTGCAGGAGCTAAGGGCAAATCAGTACAATCCTTCTCAGTCAAATTCGTAGAGCCAAGCAGAATTCGACACCTGTCCCACTAAGCAAAATGGAGAGAGGGAAGTTACATGTACTATTTAAAAGCGCCTTTTAGAAATCAGAAGTTCAAAAGATTATCTCTCTCATCCTCTCTCAAAATAGAAACCCTAAATCAGAAGAAAGCTCAGTCAATCACACTTCTTGCAAGAAAATCAATGGCAGCTTCCAGTGTTATCTCCGGCTACAGACTCTACTTTGACGAGTTCAAAACAGCTGAACCCAAGTTTCACAAAACTCTGACGTTACTGAAGAAGGCGGGTCTCAAAGAAGCTTTGGGCACACACATTGATCTACACAAAGCTGGTAAAAGAATTCTACAATAATGGTGTATTTGAAAACAACACCATCACTGCGAAAGTCAAGAATGTAGAAATCATACTAAAGGCTATGGACATCAATCTAGCCCTAGGTCTCAAACCTGAAGGGTATCCGTCCATAGATGGCATAGACTTCCATAAGGGTCTCAAAAAGATGCATCACAAGAAATCACCCTCTGTCAAAGGATACAAGAAGAAGGAGTTTCCACAGAGGTATGAATTTCTAGCTGATATTATTGGAAAATGTATATATTGCAAGAGCTTTGGTCATGACTCTGTAAATGAGGTGCAACTCAAGCTCATGATGGCCATATGTTATGAAATACAACTTAATTGTGGGGCTCTATTGTTTGAATAGATTGGGAAGTGGTTAGTCAGCTCAAAGAAGACAAAGAGCTCTCAAAAGATGCTCTACGGGCGATTCATAAGAATCATCCTACAAGCTTCTTTGGGTGACAAGATTAAGGACGACGAAGGAGAAGCCATTAATCCAAACAGGCGAATGACCCAACAACTATTCGAAAACTGGAAATGGAATCCAGTTGAAAATGTGTGAATGTTGTCTGAATCCAGTGGAAGAACTGGTGAAATAATGGAATCAGGAGTGCCACGAAATATGTCAGTTGTCAGAGAAATTGAAGGAGAAGAAAAAGAAACAAACAAAAGAGAACCCTCTGCCCTTATCAGAAAAAGCAAGGGCAAGAGGAAGCTTAAGGCTAGGATGGAAGAAGAACCCCAGGGATCCACAACTCATAAACCAGCAGAGTCCTCTGACATTGAGACTCTAAAGATCCTGAGAAAGAAGCAACAGCAGACTGAGGCAGAAAAAGATAGAGCTACCATATCTCAGTTGCTGAAGAAGAATAAGATCAGCCACAAACCCAAAAGGCCATCTCTCTCTTCAATTGTAGAGTCTCTACTGATCGTAGAGACCAGACCAAACACCTCGAGCAAAGAAGCTGCCACACCATATAGTCTTGGTGATCAACAGGACAAAATTGAAGTTCAAGAAAGTCCTGAGGCTGTGGCTCAGCTTAGAAAATCAAGAAGAAAACTGTTCAAGAAATATATCCTTGAAAATGAAAAAGTGCTCAAGAAGGAAGGCAAGAGTATGGCTGCCAAAAGGGAACTGTCCAAAGCAAGCCAAGAGGATAATTCTTCAGGTGAGGGGGAGATCCCCGAAGTTCTTATGATAGAGAATACACCAGCTAAGGGGGAGATTCCTGAAGCTCCCATCCTAGAAGATGCTCCAGTTGAGGGGGAGCTATTGATCGTACAAGAAGAAAATCAAGTTGAGGGGGAGGCTCATGACATCTCCATGGCAGAAGAAGAGGTCCCTGCAAGAAATAAAGAAGAACTAGTGCAAGAACATCATGAGGCCATTGAGATAATGGAATCCTCCAACAAAAATAGATAAGGGAAAGAAGATGATGAGGCCGAGATCACAACTGTGGGCATAAATGGGTACATAAGAGCTAACTATGAGCAACTATTTTCATATCTACCCATGATGCCTTTCCATCAAGCTCAAATTCTAAATTCCTGGAATCACATGTTTTGGAGCTTCAAAGAGTATTCGGCCATCTCAGTACTAGCTAATGGATTCCCAGGAAGATTCAACTTTGCCAAGAAGTTACTCACAAACAACTCTTCCTCAAAGTATTAACCTAAGGTACTGTCTATCCCAACCCTCTTCAGAGTTAATCACTTGCCATCATCCTCATTTAATCAATTTTATGAATTCCCACGACGGTTGGAAGTAATTCTTCATCCACTAAATTAATTTCCAGTTGCAGAATCCCCAAATTTTGTAACTGAGGAACCAAATGTGATCAACTTCATAATGCTCCCACAACCCATCATCTCTACGATCATTGACTCTAGCCTCATTGCAGAATCTCCACCTCAAATCGTGGAGTCACCAAACCCAAACATCCAAACCCAGACCCCTCCATCAAATATTCCCCCCCTCATCTAGCAACGAATACTTAAATCTCGATCTTGCCCTCTACTCACTACAAGATCAATACCAGAGACAAACCCCTTCCTCACAAACTCCCCAACTGAATGAAATTTTTTCAGAGTTGTCACAAAAGCTGACTTGGAACAAATGTCTAAGAAAGTGATCAAGGAACTCGATGAGAGTCTTGAAGAACACACTGACCTCATTCAGCTGCGATTAACAACAATGATCAATGCTGCCAAGAAACTCCCACGATCCCTAAGCTCTACGCTCTCTAAGACACTTAAGGTGTTTGTCAAGAAAATGATTCAAAGCATAAAGGACTGGGATGACATTCACTTTTTAGCAGCCAAGAAACACAGAGAAGTTGTCCTTGCCCTACATACAACTCAAGAAAATCATAATAAAAATATATTAGAAAGCTTCCTTAATCTACAAACTGCCGTCAAAGAATTCCAAAAATTCTACGTCAGCAGTGGCAAGCAAATTGACAACATTCTATCAATTCTCCAACAAAGGGAAGCTCGGTCTGAAGATCTAATCGAAGAAAATCGAGAGGACATTGCTCAGGCTAAAAGTCAGCTCAATGAGCTTATCCAAGGACTGAATCATCTCTTAGTAGACATTCGAACCCTTGATGCTGACATAAACGGGGAGAATAAAGGGAAAGGAGAAGGAGGCCAGAGCGGAGGCAGAGGAGGTCAAGGAGGCAGAGGAGTTCAAGGAAGCCAGGGAAGAGGCAGAGGACAATTCCACACTAAAGCTTCAAGAAGCCATCAACAGACTCCACGATCAAGCAATCAGACTCAATGATCTGATCAGCAAGAAGTTTTAATGGCTCAGCCAATAAGGAGTCAAGGGCCAACTACCAACTCACAAAATGTGACCACTACAGGCCTAAGAATGCTAATTGGAGATCCTGCATTCATGAATAGGCATGATCACAACCCAAGGTTAAGCCCAAGTGAGCTGGAAGAGATAGTCAGCAGGGATGAAGCAAGTAGAAAAAGAAGGGCTGAGGAGTATACCAATCCTCCACACAAAAGACCAAAGAAATAGAGATAAGTGAAAGTTTAAATTCTTATTGATGTAAAGCTAAATTGTAATACTCTTCAATCATCAATAAATTCATGCTTATTCTCTAAAAATTTTAGCTGCTCACTGAAATACTAAGCCATGTTTAAATTTCCTGCAATTGCATCTAGATACTAATAATCATGAAAAAAAATCTCCTTAGTTATGTCAACATCAAATAGAGGGAGATTATAGGGAGAATGCATATGTTGATTTGATGTTTAAATATAAATGCTCATGATTATTTGTAAAGTCCTTCAAGGAATATATGTACAAGGAATTAGTGATAGATCAAATTTGTTAGGTTGATCAAAGCTCTTAATGTGTATCATTCTAGAAATGAATGTATAGATAGAAAGATCAAAGCTGTTAGGTTGATCTTGAGATGTAATAGATAGGCTTCGAAGAATTCGTAGTGCATCAATCTGATCAAGATTGTAGAAGTCAAGGCAAAATGTGGAGCTTCAAGAATTGTAGTGTGCCTGCCTTGAAGGGCCTCTTCTGAAATCGTAGAGTGGTCCTAAACGTTTGTCGAGCCAACTCAGAGATCGTTGTGTGCTCTCAAAAACATAGAGTTTACAACTCAAGCAAGCGAATATCGTAGTGTGCAAGTATTTAAGAGAAATCGTAGTGCTCTCGGCTGATAGCATCAGACCAAGCACCAAGGCGACAAATCACCACGATCTGAATCGTAGAGTACCACGATCTGAATCCTAGAGTACCACGATCTGAATCGTAGAGTATCATCTGTCTTGTGTTAGAAGCATCAATCCTCATGCTTTCTGTGGAGGCAAACTCCAACATATGAGGAATGGATTCTAAACGTTGTAGTACTCACCAGTCCCAAAGACATAAGAGATACCCTTAGTATGAAACAAAGAAGCGTATTGAAGAAACTAAGGAAAGTACCATTGGTAAGAGGGAATACACATTTTCAAGTGTTGGGTGAGAAAGCAGTATATTGTGTCAGTGGGTCATAATGCAATTCAGAAGATATGTAGAAAAGTCTCCATCAAATAACAGAAAGGTCAAATGCATTTAATGCTTCAGCGGATGGATCCAACGGATAGTTTTCAAGATCATATATATGCAAATCAAGCATATGAGAGAAGTAAGCAAGGATTGAACAAAAACGTACAAGAACTCTCAACGCTTAACTCTATGATCTGAGAAAAAGAAAAGCTTGCTCACCTAATCAGTTCTTTCGAACAAGTTCCTAAACAGCAACTGAGTTGCAACCATCAAGAACTCAACATCTACCAATCAACTAAAGAAAAAGTTCCAAGTCAAAAGGACTTGAAGAGTTCTAAGTGAACTGTAAAAGAGCCAAGTCTGTTGGACTTGAAGAGTTCAAGAGTGAACTAAGAAGTTCCTAGACTCCTGGTCTAGAAGGAATCTAAGTGATTCAGAAAGTGTAAAAGACATCCTTAGTGGATTTCCTACTCGAGGAGTAGAATAGTGGACTAAGAGCTTTAAGTTCTCTAAACCGCTTAAAACGACTGTGTCTCTTACATTCTTACTATAACTGTTATATCTGCTATAATTGTTATATCTGCCTCATTCTCATAAACTCACTATCTTAAGGGAGATTAAAACTAATATTAATTCCGCTAAAGTTTTAATCATTATCTACTAACAAGTTAAAACGAAAAGATTTTTAAATATATATTCAACCCCCCCCCCCTCCCCTCCCCTCCCCTCCCCTCCCCTCCCCTCTAGATAATTATTGTGCCTCCGGGAACTAACAAAATCTTTTTAGCTGATGTGTTATTGGAAAATGCCTTAGAATCTTAAACGGTATACTTGATTTATTTGTAGTCACACCCTCTTTATTAGGCCTAAACCGATTATGATTGCAAAATATGCACCTTGTCATCTGTTCATTTTCCTTATAAAACAACATGCAATCGTTGGGACATGCATCGCTCTTTTAGTATCCAAGAGCCAACTTCTTCACCATTTTCTTACAAAAGTAATAGTTACCAGATAATTTCTCATCGTCAGGCAACATACTCTTAATGTCCTTCAAGAGAGACTCAAAACACTCATGGCTCATGTTGTGATTAACCTTGATGTTAAGTAATGTCGCCACTATAGACAATGTAGTGTGTTTGGTACCACCATGCCACAATGGCTAGCTACCTCGTCTAACAACTTAAAGAAGTCTTTGGCATCAGAATTAATAGGTTGCTCTATGCCTTGTTCCCAATCAAAATATGGCCCTACAATATCATGAACCATTTCATTCATAAGATGAGTACTATTGCCCGAATTGTGTACTTCTGTGATGCCACCATCTATTTTCTGCCCATGTGCCCACCAGCATTCTTATAATTTTTTATGAACCCAGAAACAAGTAAATGATAGTTTACTACGTCTCTGTCCATATAATTTACATTCTTACACTTTAAATATGGACATCGTATCTGTGACTGACCATTCATACATTCCAGATGACTATATACATACTCCAAAAACACTTGGCAACCAGCTCTAAATTCAGATGTAGCACCTATCTGGGCACTTGACTTTCGTCGTGCCATCCAACTACTGTCTGAATAGAGGTGCATGATACCATGGTACCTACTATAAACAACATTATAAATGTTAACATATGACTTGAGCATACTTGTAAGCATGCATATGATTAACATTTAAGCATACTTGTAACCATATGACTTGACCATACTTGTAATCATATGACTTGAGCATACTTGTAAGCATATGACTTGTCATTAGCTGATATTCATGTTCTCCCAGCTGAGTCGTTCAGTTTCTAGAATTTGTTGGGTAAGAAGAATATGGTTTGAACGCGGGCTTTCCCACTTATGCATTGATGCTTACACATTCATATGAATAGATCTCTAACTAATAAGACATAGGTGATTGTGTAATGAGAATGAATGGGTAGATGAGGTCCAATAATGGAAGCATATTAAAAGTTTATTTGTAATACACTTAAATACTTCTTTACTGATTTGTAAATAATCAACTTTCATGAGAAGTAAATAGTTGATTATAAGTTAGTGTTCTTAAAATTTACTAAGTGTGTCATTCGTACTTACTAAGTTTATCCCACATGTGTACTCTCCCTCGATCCACTTTTACTCGTTGTAACTGCGCAAGACTCGATCTTTAGTAGTCATGACTGGATATTAGGCCATATATATTTGTTGTAACTTGGAGCTTATAATTTTAAAATATAAGTTGAAAATAATAGTATTAACATAATTTATTCAAAATACATTACAAATTGAGTTTTAGTTCCGTACTGATAATTGACATTGATTTTGGCATGCTAGGCGTCAGGCATCGTATAGCACTTAACTCGTGGCATGGTATTTTATCATGGAACTTAACTTGGGGGGTAATACCTAGGGATATTCTTCAAGCATACCTGATGTATATAACTTTGTTTTATCATGGCACTTAACTTAGGGGGTAATACCTAGGGATTTCTGTATAATTTGTATCATCATTGGAGTTCATATAGAACTGCTACATGACCTTAGTCTTAACCATCATACTAAAACCTTGATTCGTTTAGTTAAATGGCCTCGATCATAGCCATCGTACTAAAAGCTCGATTCGATTCATTTGCTAGCACTAGTCATTAGGTCGATATTCAAATGCAGGATAACAAGCATATGGTTTTTCTCAAGGACAGATAAATGTGATGAGAGTTGTTCAAATGTGTCTTGTGGTACATAAAATACATATAACTCCAATAGTTTGATACTACAAATGCAAGGCAGTAGTACTACTTCTGAGAACTAGCAAGTGTACCCAACTCTACAACATATATTTGAAATGAAAAGGGAAAGTCACAAGACTCATCTGAACAGGCTGAACTAAAGATGGACAAGTTCCTTGGATAACTAGTGTTTGTTTGTACAATGAAACCTGATTCTAAAAAAAGATAATTGGTTTCCATTTGGACTAGAACTGAATTTTACACAATTGGTTTCTTGAGTAATTACACACCACATTCAAGAATAAAAATTAGGTCTTTAAATCATAAGCAATTCAACAGTATGTAATCACAAACAATTACACATCAGAATTCAAGAATAAAAATTAGGTCTTTAAATCAAAGCAATTACACACCAAATTCGAGAATAAAAATTGTAGAGTTTGGAAACCTAATCAAATCGAACTGCTACTTGAAGAATTTAACAGTATGTAATCTAATCTAACATAAGATATAAATACCAATGCTTGGTGGTGGCGGCGGTTGTGAGACCCCAGATTTTTTTGAATAAAGATTAAATTTTCTCGAAATATATTTTTGAATATTATGGTGTGGGTTTGATATAATGTTATAGTTGTGGGTAATATATACAAATTTTGCAAAGTACGCAAGTTGTTATATAATATTCGATTGGTCGAGGAATATTCGTTTTAACAAAAAATATTCGTACAACGGCACAATCATTAGTGAACCCCACAACGGAATTATTGTCGAATTAAGAAAACGACAAAAATACTTTATGAAAATAATGGCGGAAGTTTTACCGTTAACTATTGAAACACCCGGTGTTAAAAGTACAGTAATACGCGTGGTTGCATAGTAGCACACAGTATTAATTATTGATGCTTAAGTGATAAGTCACTCAGTTTTGTTGGTATTATTAATGTAATAATACAGAAAATCTTTTTATATAAAACAGAATACTTTTATAAAGTTATTCTATAAATAGAATATATTATATTCTATTATGCATAGTGTTGCATAGTGTCTGCATAGTGTTTTGCATAGTAAAATCTTTTTATATAAAATAGAATACTTTTATAAAGTTATCTGTTTTATTAGACAATAAATAGAATATATTATATTTTATTATGCATAGTATTTGCATAGTGCCTGTATAGTATTTGCATAGTAAAATCTTTTATAAAGTTATTCGTTTTATTAGATTATAAATAGAATATATTATATTTTATTTAAAAGATTTTGCTTTAAATATGGACCGTCATATTAAAGTAAATCAATCTCGACCGTTCATGAGTTAGTTACTATGCATTCCATTTTTCTATAAATAGAAGATCATTCATTCATTATTTTTTGACGAATTCACTGAAACTCTAGAGAGATAAACTATAGAGAGAAAGAAGAAAGTATTCTGCTACTTCACTACTTATATATCCAGTACTCTTCTTCTTAAGGTAGGGAATATTATTTGTTGTACTCGTAAGGGGTGTTATTCTTTCTTATTCATGAAGAGAACTGTTGTTATTCCATTTTTTATTATTCTGATGGAATAACCTGTATACGCGGTCTACCCTATGCTTGGTGACATTTTTCTATTATTATGTTGGAACATCCTATCTGTGTGTTTTACACCGGACCTGGTTCCGTCTTTATTATTATTCCGTTGGAACATCCTGTCTGTGTGTTTTACACCGCACCTGGTTCCGTCTTATTATTATTCTATTGGAACTTCCTGTCTGTGTGTTTTACACCGGACCTGGTTCCGTCTTTATTATTCTATTGGAACATCATGTCGGTGCAAATTTTACCTGACCTGGTTCCGTTATTATTATTCTGTTAGAATAACCTATCTATGCGAAGTACCGCATGCATGGTGATTTCTTTTGTTATTCCATTCTTTATTATACTCAGTTGGTTAAAGTTTTGACATCTATACTCCATGAAATTAGTAGAATATCCTTGATATTTGCGCTTCATCCAGTATCTTTTCATGGAAATATTCTTCTGATCATTCTTGAATTTTACTCTACAAAACAGTATCATGTTGACAATTTGGACGTTAATAATTCCTGGATAAAATAATTCTTGAACTTGTTTTATTGAATTCGTATATCATTGTCATCGTCTTCGTGTTTATATTTTGTTGAAAGTCATCTGTGGCATGTAGTTCATAGATGGACTTGGTATGATTATGACCAGGGATTATTCAGTGTAATCATGACCATAATGTTACAAATGATGTGGTAAAAGTTCTCATTGGCCCGTAGTGCATTGATGGACAGTTATTGGCATGATCATGACCATTAAAGAATACACAAATATTCTTGGCCCGTAGTGCATGGATAATTGTGGTCGTGATACTAAAAAATATCCTCGGCCGTAGTGCAGGGGTGATTCAATGATGTGGAATATTTATTAAGCTGAGTCTCAGCGATAACAGTGATGAAAAACCTTTTTAATCATAAAAGATAGTAGATTTTATTTTCTACTTGACTCTTCTAATGGATTGCTTGTTCCGCTGCAGTTAAACTTGATGTCTATTATATTTTATCAGTTTAACATTGTTGGAGACTAATGATAATTTATTCTGCATTATCTTAGTCATAATATTTCTTACTGGGCTAGTTGAGCTCACCCTTTCTTTCACTGTTATCTTCAGGAAATGAGAATATAGCTTGGACGAGTCAGGGAACGGAGTGATGGTCCAGAGGATAGCATTAGTAGTCCTCACTATTCTGTGAAATAGTGTGATAATAATTGTAATGAGGACTCCCTTTGAGTTTGTATAATCTCTAGTAGATAATATTTGTATTCAAACTCACAGTTTATGTTTTGTCGTATTGTACACGACAGTTGTATTAGTAAGTTGTATTTGAATTTATGTACCATGTAAGTGGCGACCCAAGATGGGTGACGTATACCTAATTTTGGGGGCGTCACAGCGGTGGACCGATGGTGGCGTCTCTTCTAAGACGTCTCCTTCTTCTCTTCTCCCCCTTTCTCCCTCTTCTCTCTATTCTGAGCTCCCCCTTGTTTTTCTTCGCCTCTGATGTGTCAAGCGAATGACTAAAACTGTTAACATTAAGTTTGATCAGCGACAGCATGCGGTCACTAATTTTTAATGACATGGACTTATCAGCGACCGCATGCGGTCGCTAATAGTAAGTGGTCACACAAAACCTTTGCGCTAACATTTTCAACCAAATTTTGGGATGCAAATTTGTACTAGCGATCGCTCAACGACCGCATACGGTCGCTGATATTAAATAGCGACTGGAATAAATAACGGTCACCGATGTCGGTCGCTATTAATAATATCAGCGACCAGGAGTGCGGTCGCTAATATTATTGGTCGTTGTTAGGCCTTTTTCTTGTAGTGACTCTTGATTAATTTAGAGTTAACTCGGTTATTTGGGCTCTTATTCTTCCGTATACGTATCATTCCTTCCGTCGAACTCTTCAAACCCTTTAGTTTCTCCTCCCTTTAGTTTTGTCAAATCTCTTCTCCTCCCTTCAGTTCTCTCAAATATCTTCTCCCCTCATGTCAATCTCTCTATTTAGGGGGGTGTATTCAATTATGATTTTTAAAGACTTTTTTTAAGTGATAGACTTTTGTAGAATTTATGGGATTTTAATGACTTTCACAGACTTTAAACTTTTTTAAAATGACTTTTATAGACTCCTTGAAATAAGTAACAAACTTTTATAAACTTTTTATCAAGACTGTGATAGACTTTTGTATACTTCTAATATATCTTGCAATTTATATTAATTGTTAATTAGCTCATGTGTACAATATCTTCCTATTTTTTCATGAACAAAAGTAAATCTCATTATATTATTGTGGCATGAGATTTTATATATGTTGAAAGCGTTCACATTAATCTACTCATTTCATAATACATTTGGATACTCGGATACCAATACAAAAAATTAAGCTAACTTTTCATTGAGCTGTATATACTTTATGCATATGCGTACGCTTTTTATGCATAAAGTATATACAGCTCAATGAAAAGTTAGCTTAATTTTTTGTATTGGTATCCGAGTATCCAAATGTATCATGAAATGAGTAGAATAATGTGAACGCTTTCAACATATATAAAATCTCATGCCAAAATAATATAATGAGATTTACTCTTGTTCATGAAAAAAAAGGGAAATATTGTACACATGGGCTAATTAACAATTAATATAAATTACATGATACATATTAGAATTATACAAAAGTCTATCATAGTCTTGATAAAAAATTTATAAAAGTCTATTATTTATTTCATAGAGTCTATAAAAGTCATTTTAAAAAAGTCTTTAAAGTCTGTGAAAGTCATTAAAATCCCACAAATTCTACAAAAGTATGTCACTTAAAAAAATCTTTAAAAATCATAATTGAATACACCCCTCTAAACTTTTATAAACTCTTTAAATATCCTGATTATATACAACTAAACTTTTAAAATCTTTTGAAATTGAATAACCCCCCTAATCCACCAACTCACAGCAAAAAAAATTCATGTGCCGGTGTCGATCCCTTTATCCACCTCCTCAGCTTCGCTTTTGGGTCTGTATATATGTTAATTCTGCTTCAAGGGTTTGTTCAAAAACGAATTTTATCTCTGATTTGGGAGGGTTTCATCGTGAATTTGTACAAAAATGAATTAGATATGTGATTTGGGGTTTTTTCTTGAATTTGGGTATGTGATTTGGGTTTTTTCATGAATTTGTTCAAAAATTAATGGGTATATTGTTTCAATTCTGCATACTCATCTTGCGTGAAATTCTTGAATAATTTATTTCAATTTTAGATTTAATTTTCGTTAATTGTTGAGGCATAATTATGGAATTATTTTTCAATCATTAATTTGCTTTAACTATTATGCTTTGTAGCGACTCTGTTTTATTAGTGCATAGAGAATATGCTACCCAGGGGAAATCATGAGATAAATAGAGGCTGAACTGAACTGGTTTGCATCGTGAGATCAAGTTTGTTTCGTTTTCTGTTTGGTTTTTGAGAAAAAAATAAAATGAAAAGTATTATTACTACTTAAATTTATAAATAATATAGTATTAATGGATTTAATATATAAATTTAAAATAATATAGTATTAAATTAAGCATGTATATTTATATATATTGATTAGTATTTGTTGAATTTTTTATAGATTTGATGAGAAGGTACTTTGTGAGCAGAACTACAGTGCCTAGTGAAATTCACAAATTTTTAGCAGCCTCACAAATTGATTACGGAGAATAGAGTTGTCCAAGGGTTTTGATTTTGAATTTGCTAGGTACACACTTATGTGTTTTAATGTTCATGTGAGATGATTTAATGACTTCAGTGACAGGGGCATTGATGTTTATGTGAGATTATTTAATGATTTGGGGGAATAAGAGTTTGATTATTCTTTGGAAGAATATAATTTATTTTTAATTTTTTAAGGTTTAGAGACAAAATAAACAATAATTATGTATTTAGATTAATGGTGACAATAAATGTTGTGCGGAGTTGAGTTGGAGTAGTCGGGGTAGAAAAAAATGAGAAACATTGGGAGGCAAGGTATTTCATTGATGAAACTTATAAATTGTTCAAGTTAAATTCCTACTCAATTCCAGTTTTGATAGAATCAGATTGCATCAACCGATTTGCTTTATTTATTTTGTTGGATCAAAATGGATTTTTGGGTGATGGGTCTGTTTTATGTTGTTAAATTGGTAATGATCAGAATTTAATTGTTGTTAAAAAGGTTAATTCAAGATTTAGGTAAAAGTAGTAGATGTTGGGTTATAGAGTAAGCTGGTGAGGTGCGATTGAAGTTTATGGATAATTTATGCTGCTAAAGTTCTCAGGTGAAGACATTGACATTCTTTTTGGTTATATGTTTTTCATCACTTTTGCTATTTGTTTAGTATTTGTTTTACATGTATTTTGTGGTATGATTGTTTAATCAGTTTCTCAAAAAGGCTGATGATTTAATAAAGTTGTTTGCTCTTACGCCTCTTTTAATTGTATATATGTTACTCCCTCCGTCCCAAATTAACTGCTCAGTTTTGACTTTTTTAAGTCAAATTGACTATTTTTAGAATTAATAATTAAGCATATAATTTGGGACGGAGGGAGTATTATGTATGCTTATATATAATTAAGATTAGTTTTAAAAATGGTCAATTTGACTTTAAAAAGTCAAAACTGAGCAATTAATTTGGGACGGAGGGAGTATTATGTATGCTTATATATTTTTGTGTAGATGTTTGCTATGAGATTCTATTGATACAGAAATTTGTGTATGTTGATCTTTATCGGTAAAATGTTTACATTACATGTTTGATGAAATGACAAAAAAATATATACATTGGTATTTTATAATGCCTAGAATATACTAATATAACCTAACTCTAAAGGTTGTTAGCTCAAAGATGATAATGCAGAGAGGGTTAAGAACGCCAAATGCGTGTTGTTGAATGCTTGGTAGGTGACGATACTGGAATGATTATATTCAAAGCTAGAAACGATCAGGGTATGGTTTATTGTTGAAGTTACTCGAAAGTATTGTCATTCGGCCTTTACTTTGATTTCCTTATAATGTTGTGTTAATTATTCTAAGTTTGGTCTGCTTTGTTAGGAGAGATCTCAACCGATAGCCACTCCATCCCAAATTGCCAAATTGAGAATTTCAGTTTACATAAACATGACCAATTGATTTTTGATGTTTAATGTGGACTCCTCATTTGTTCATTTTCTTTAAAATGCTTGATATGCTAAATAAAGACTAAAAGTATGAGGTATATGTGGATGATATGACAAAGGTTTTGTAATGAATTCGTGTTATAAATATAACTAGAAGGCTGACAGTGAGTTTCGAGAAATGAGAAGATTAATTACTGTTAACGCCAAAATCTTTATCCACGTCCCAATCACGAAAGACGTCCTGATCCTACACAGTAAACACGACAACACCACAAGCTTGACGGACGGACCGCCGGGGGATAGCTCAGGCGTGAGAGTAAGTATGTCTGTTCACAAGGTTAACTCAAGAGGATGATGAAATCTAGTGTAATGAGAATAATGATAATCTGTAGTTAAGTGTCTGTATATCAAAAATACATACCTCTTTGTGAAGACTTACTCGGTAGGATATAATATCTTTGCCTGGATTATTGTGCCACCTACTACCATCTGACATATCCCCCTGATCTGATGGGTTCTGCCGACTGCATGGAGCTTATCCACTGCTTTTTGGCTGTTGTTCACATCGTCGGCCGACTATAATCCCATCCACATTAATGCATGGCAGGTATCTTGGTCAACTGTCATACTATATCATCATTACAAGTCAAAGTAATAGATATTAAGTGACCCAATGGGTTAACCCATTAACCCAACCCGGTCTTTATAGGATTAAATGAAGTCAACATAATGATTGGGCTCAACGAGCCCAATGACTTAATTAATAAATGAGCCCACTATACCCGGCCCAAAAATAGGAGAAATATCATGACCTAACATTACCCCCTAGTTTTTGTTTAAACAGGATGTTTAATGGAAAATTGTAAAATGGTTCATGATGTCAGAATTTAATAAAGGCCCAAAAATAGGAAATAATTGAAGCATACCCACTTTAATGCGTGAAATGGGATAAGGGATGGCTGGATGTCCAGAGCAACAAGCCCAATTTGATAAAGGATTTGGATTTGAACAGGATGGGTCAATAATTAGAAACCCAACAGCTAGGCCCAATCTGACAAGATATCCAAAGGTCGTCCAAACGTGCCTCATTCAAATTCTCATTATTACTGATATTTAATGCGCCGGCCTCGTTTCCTGTGTAACCGTCAGTATAAAAAGCAAACTTTACCAACTTGACGGTTTTACTTACTGATTTGAAATTCGAACCTTTGAGCTTTCTTCTTCTCAGAAATTCTCTCTCTAGCTTTCGAGGTCTTCGACAATGGTGAATCCAAGCCAGATTCCTTCAAGTTCCTCTCGTTCAAACCCTAATCAAGAGGGTTCGAGTGCAAACCCACCATCTCCCACCGATTTCTTTAAAGATGGGGAACAATTTCCCTATGCTAATATCTCTTCCACCATCTCTGAATCTGAAATATGTTTCCTCCGGACTCGCTATAGGATTCCGGAATCATATGCTATAAGGGCTCCCGCTCCTGAAGAGCGTATGTACCAGCGACCAGATGGCTGGGTCGCCATGCCTGTTACCTTCCTAGAAAAGGGGATTCGCTTACCCCTTCACGCCTTCATTGTTACCCTCCTAGGGTTCATAGGAGTGTGTTTCGCACAACTGGTGCCCAACTCCTATATCCACATACTGGCATTTGTTGCCTTCTGTCACGAGCTAGGGGTTACCCCCTCTGTTGACCTATTCTTCACCCTCTTCTCAGTCGGTAAATCCCGAGAACGAGGGTTTAAGATGATAAGTAAACAGTCCCCGCGCCCAAATTCTAAATTCGAGAAGAGGCCTCTGATGAGCACCCCCTCGAGCAACAAAGGCTGGCACGAGAAATGGTTCTTCATCGCTGGACCAGAGATCTCTTCTCTTCCAGATTGGACCATCTCGGACCGGATCTCTGCTGACTTCGGTGACATTCCCGAAGAGCGGGTGAGGGAAATGGCTGAGTTCCTGAAGAAGATCCCTCCACAAGAATGGAGTTTCACTCTGCTGACCAAACAAGCTTGGCTGTATGATCATAAATGTAAGTTCTGAACAACTCTGTAATATAATTTCTTGAGATATTTAGATGACGTGGATTCTAATATGTGGTTATTTGCAGTGTCTCTGATCAAACCAACTTCTTCGGAAGTGAAAGATTTGAGAGATTTTCTGGCGGGGAAGACTCCAGTAACGAATGAAGAACTTCCTGTCGAAGAGCCTATCCGAACTGACCCCCCTGTCCCCGAACCACCAATCATCTCCCTCCAGAATGAGGAACTCGAAGCTGAGGAGCCTATCAATCCCGAAGAAGTTCTCAGATCCCGCCGAAGGAAGAAAGCTGCCAAAAAGGCCAGGACTATCCGCCGCGAGGCAGATTCTGAAAGTGATGAAGAGATTCTTCCTGAAGCAATTCCACAACCTACACCTCCAACCGAGCCCACTATCATACCTTCCGAATCAGCCCCAAAAAAGAGGAGTCTACTTGACATACCTCCACAAGATAGGGCAAAAGTCCTTCGTGCCAAAAAAATAAGGACGAAAATAATTCCCCTTACTGCCGAAGAACTCCGTGTTCCTCCAACTTCATCAACTGACCCTCCAACCAGAACTCAAACACCTGAAGCTGAGCTGGTCGAATCCAACCCCACAATGTCCCGAAAAAGAAAACAACCTTCGGACAACCAGCCAGAATCAACTTCTGCCCCTTCTTCGACCCCCGAGCCAATACCTGTTCGATCTCCGGTTCGCAGTCAGCCTATGCCTTCCCCTCAAGGACAAACGACCACCGAATTCCAGCAAGATGCCATGGGCCTGCCAACTATGTGGCCCCAATTCAACGCTAACTTCCCCTTCCAACTGTTCGAGGCCTTCGTTCGCAAGACCGATGACCACCGATTCGGTAACAGTTCGAATGGAGATTTGCTTAATGAAGGCATGAGCTATTTGGCGAAGGTAAATGATTCTTTCTTTCCTTTTCATACTTATCTTTGTATTCGTGTATCTGGAACTGATTGAATAACACTGAACATGCACAGGCAAATGATGTGTTCGGGCGTCTGCGTCCACGATCCCTTGAGGCCGAATCCGAAGAGAAGAGGCTGAGGAAGGAGAACGCCATCCTAAAGTCTACCTTGGCTCGGGAAAGGACCCAACGTGAAGGCATCCTTCATACAAACGAAGGTCTTCAGAAAGAGTTGGCCCAAGCCAAGGAAGATGTGAAAATCTCCAAGGAAGAACTGAAGTCGACTAAAGCACAGCACGCCGAGATCGTCAAGATGAACGTCGACCTGGTTCTGAGGAGTGAAATAAGGATGGATGAGATCAAGGAGCTGAAGGCCGATGCTAAGGTCTTAACCAAGACGATCCATAAGCTGGAACTGGAAGAAACCCGTCAAATGAATATACGGCAGCAGCTTGAGCAAGAAATCCAAGAACTCAAGGCTCTTCGGGACCTTGGGCCTCCTTTGACTGATGCTCTTCGCAAAGAGATCTGTGAAGAGTATCGAAATTCGGATGAAATAAATGGAGAAATAATGAAGATTTATACGGAAAGCTACAAGCTCTGCCGAAGTCGTGGCAAAGAGAAGTTGATCAAAGCCAACTTAGATCCCTACTTGCTCGACTCTTCGGATGATGAGGGTGCTGCTTAAATAACATCTTTTGGATCTGTACAGTTCTGTTATTTTCCCATTTTTGTAAATAAAACAAATATTAATGAAAATTAATCTTTTTACTTATGACTTCAGTGCATTTTTACTTTATGTTAATACTTCAATATGAATTAATACGGACAAATGTGCAAAAACCTCTTCGAGGATTTAACTCAAATTGTTAATTAACAATTAAGCAAATCATATGACAGATAAAATGAAGTTAAATATCGAGGCATTCCGAACTCAACACTTAGAAAAAATTCAAGAGTAAAGGGATACTTATTCAGTTACCGAAGTGTGAGACAGATTTGCTTCATTGAAGGTTTGTTTACCCCAAAAGGCCTAACAGAACCAAAAGATGACACTTGTCTACCGCAAAGGGCCTGACAAGGTCTAAGTGGCGACGATTGCCTACCCCGAAGGGCCTGACAATGCAAAATAGTGGCGACAATTGCCTATCCCGAAGGGCCTGACAATGCCAAATAGTGGCGACAATTGCCTACCCCGAAGGGCCTGACAATGCCAAATAGTGGCGACAATTGTCTACCCCGAACGGCCTGACAATGCCAAATAGTGGCCATCTGCCGAAGAGACTACCATCGAATGGTCAGCAAGTCCTCCCGAACCTCCTAACACCAATAAATCGGGCAGCAACAAAGACAAAATTTGTTTGAGATAAAAGAGGATCTTTTATTGATAATGATGTAGATATTTACAGACTTCTGACGTACTGACAACAAATCTACTGAAAGTATTTTCTAAGCCTGCCAGCGTGCCAAGTATTTTTAATTACTGAGCCATCTAATGTTTTCAAACGATAATTCCCTGGCTTTGGAACCTCAGTGACTTCATAAGGTCCTTCCCAATTTGACATCAGCTTTCCCAGATTATGAGGTGTAGACGCCTCGACTTCTCTAAGGACAAAATCTCCTACTTCAAATCTGCGAAGCTTTACCCCCTTATTATAATGCTTAGCCACTCTTCGCTGATATGCCGCCAATCTGATTAAGGCTATCTCCCTGACTTCTTCCAATAAATCAAGATTGGTCTTCAGTCCTTCCTCGTTGTAGATCTCATTGAAATGAATGACTCGAAGACTTGGAGATCCAATTTCAACTAGGACTAAGGCATCAGTACCATAGGCCAATCTGAAAGGTTAATCCCCTGTTGTAGTCCTGGGAGTAGTTCGATAAGCCCATAACACACTTAGCAGCTCTTCTGGCCATCTGCCTTTAGCTTCGTCCAACCTACGCTTGATCACATTCAGCAGCGTTCTATTGGTTACTTCAACCTGTCCGTTTGACTGAGGATGAGCCACTGAAGTCTTTCTGTGCTGGATCCCCAATTCTGTCAAAAATGCTTCAAACTTCTATCCTACAAATTGACGCCCATTATCCGACACTACCACCTTAGGAATCCCAAAACGGAATACTACTGATTCTTTCATGAACTTCAAACACTCCTGTTCCGTTATTGACCTAAGTGGCTTTGCTTCTACCCATTTGGTCATATAGTCTATGGCAACTATAACAAAACTGACCTGACCCTTTGCTTTCGGTAGTGGACCCAATATATCAACTCCCCAGACAGCGAAGGGTATAGGAGATAAGATCGAGTATAGCTCTTCCGGTGGCTGATGTGGTATTGGACTGTTGAGCTGGCATTTCTCGCACTTCTTTACATATTCAGTTGCTTCCTTGAAGATTGTAGGCCAGTAGTACCCCTGATGAAGTACTTTATAGACTAATGACTTAGCAGCCATATGGTCGCCACAAATGCCTTCATGCACTTCTCGGAGAGCGTATTCGGCTTCGGATGGAGTCAGACACTTCAATAACGGAGACGAGAAGGCCCTTCGGAAGAGATCCCCATCAATTAGAACAAAATTGGCACTTTTGTACTTGACTTTCTTAGCGAGCATCCGATCCGAAGGCAAGACGCCATCACCTAAATATTCTAGGTAGGGAGTCAACCAGCAATTGGTTCGGTCAATGCACATTACCACTTCATGATGAACACTAGTATGTTGTAGAATTTCCAGGTATACCGATCCTTCAAAAACACTAACATCCGTAGTAGCTAGTCTGGCAAGTGCATCAGCAATGGAGTTGTTGCTACGCTCGACCCCCTGAAACTCATAGGATGAGAAATACTGAAGCCGGTCCTTTAATTCTTTCAAATACTTGATCATTCTTGGACCTCGAGCTTCGTATTCCCCAGTAAATTGTTTAACGACTAACTGAGAATCACTGAAAATGACTATTCTCTGCACTTCAAGACTCTTCGCTAATCGTAAACCGGCCAATACTGCCTCATATTCAACTTCATTGTTCGTCGCTTTGAACTGAAATCGGATGGCCTGCTGTACCTTGAATCCCTCCGGACTCGTCAAAATAATCCCTGCTCCACTGACGTCCGAAGTAGAAGACCCATCTGCAAACAGCGTCCACGAACTCTCCTTCTGCTGAAGGACGACAACTGCCCTGTTAGATCCTTCAGCTTCGACCACGACTTCATCAGCTTCAGAAAATGAACACTTAACCACAAAATCAGCTAAGGGTTTCCCTTTGATGGCGGTTCGGGGATGATACTCAATGAAGAATTGAGACAATTCCATCGTCCACGCAGCTAATCTCCCCGATACCTCTGGTTTGCCCATAATCTTCTTTAAAGGCTGATCTGTGTATACTATTACCAGTCTACCCTGGAAGTATTGTCTAAGCTTTCGACTAGCAATTATTAAAGCGAAAGCAAACTTTTCAATGTTTGGGTACCTTGTTTCAGCATCCCGAAGGACATGGCTCACATAATAAACCGGGTGTTGCTTACCCCCAACTTCACGCACCAAAACCGCTCCTATTGCCAACGGACTAGTTGCGAGGTACAAATATAGAGGCTCGGCAGGAACGGGCTTCACCAGTAAAGGTGCCGAAGATAAATAGGACTTGATGCCCTGAAAGGCGTCTTCACATTCTGAAGTCAATTGGAACGTTTTTGAATTCTTCGGCCCTTTCAATGTGTCAAAGAATGGTAAACATCTTTCTGCTGACTTGGACATGAACCTCCGCAAAGCTGTAATCCTTCTAGTCATACGTTGAACATCTTTAAATGACTGAGGAGTCTTCATGTTCAGGATCGCTTGAATCTTCTCTGGATTGGCTTCAATTCCCCTTCGACTGACAAGATAACCCAGAAATTTGCCAGCACCCAGACCGAAAGTGCACTTAGTGGGGTTCAGCCTCAAGTTGTGATGACGAATGGTCTGAAAGCATTCTTCTAAATCATCCAAATGCTTATGCACCAACATGCTTTTAACAATCATGTCATCCACATATACCTCAATATTCCTGCCCAACTGATATCTGAAGATATGGTTCATCATTCTCTGGTAAGTGGCTCCGGCATTAATGAGGCCGAAAGTCATTTTCTTATAGGCATATACTGAACGATGCGTAATGAACGCCGTCTTCGGTATATCCTCTTTACACATGGAGATCTGATGATACCCAGAGAATGCATCCATAAAACTTAATAAAGCATACCCCGAAGTGGCATCAATGAGTTGATCAATGTGGGGCAGCGGGTAGAAATCCTTCGGACAGGCCTTGTTCAGATCAGTGTAATCAATGCAGACCCGCCATTTGCCATTATGCTTTTGGACCAGAACCACATTGGCCATCCATTGTGGGTAGTCTATTTCAAAGATGAAGTCCGCTGCCAACAGTTTTGCAATCTCGTCGTCTATGATCCGTTGACGCTCAGGTGCAAAGATCCTCCTCTTCTGGCGCACCGGCTTCTTTGACGGGTCCACCTACAATCGATGCTCGGTAATATCCCTGCTTACTCCCGGCATATCCTGAGGTTCTCATGCGAAAATGTCAACAAAACACCTCAGGAGTTCTATGAGGTTTGTCCGGAGAGGTTCCGGCAAGCCCAAACCTATCTTCACCGTTTTATCCTCCTTGCCCGGGATGAGCTCTATCTCCTTCGTTTCTTCAGCTGGCGTGACCAAAGGTTCGGAGCTACTTTCAGTGAAGGGTTCGATCTCTATCGCCATGGTCTTCTGCTGCTTCGATACCCCCACTCCCGACGTAATAACAGCATTTCTGTAACATCTTCTGGCCAGATCCAGATCTCCTTTCACCTCCCCAACCCCATGGGCAGTAGGAATTTTGATTTTGAAATGAGATATTGATGTTACAGCTTGTAAAGCAATTAAAGTGGGCCTCCCCAAAATAGCATTATAAGCAGAATCCACATGCACAACATAAAATTTGCAAATAATTTCTACTTGTTGAGGGGCCGTTCCAAATATGACTGGTAGTTCAATGGTCCCTGCCACTTTAACCGGATCATTGCTGAAACCATAAAGAGGAGCCTCCTGTCCTATTTCCATCTTTTGCCCATCCAGATTCATCCTTTGATAAGCGTGGGCATACAGGATGTCTACAGAAGACCCATTATCCACCATCATCCTTTTCATATCCACCGAACCCACCTGTGCAGTCAGCACCAAAGATCCCTCGTGAGGTTCGATGATTTCCGAAGGGTAATCCTCATCAGTAAAGGAGATTACTGTATTCGGATAGGGTCTATCGGTCTTCGGGAAGGTACCCGCTACCGACATGACCGAATTCAAATAACTTCGGCGTTTCTTTTCAACTAGCTTGCCAGAAGTACAACCAGTGATGACATCGATCACATGCCTGGCAGGTTGTCCCAGAGCTGGCAACGCTTACTGAACTGGTTGAGCTGCCGGGACAGGTTCTCGATCTTGCTGTTGATTATTTCTGGCAGCCACATACTAAACTAAAGCCCCACCTTGTACCTTTCTTTCAATAAAGTCTTTCAAACTGGCGCAATCATTCGTATCATGACCCGAAGCTTGATGGTAATCACAATATTTACGAGGGTTTCCTTTTCCGGGCTTGATGTTATCTCGAGGTGGCTCAAAGATAGGTTGATTTTTAATCTGATCCAAGATAACAGCCCTGTCTGCATTGAGTGCAGTGTAAGTCCTATTTACTCTCTGGGGTGGAGCGGACGAACGTCCTCCACCCTGCCTCCAATTATTATATTTCTTCGATCCGCCGTCATGACGGTCTTTACTCCCTTCATTCTTCTTCTGGTCCGCATCGGTCTTATCCCAATCTGTCTCTTTAAGCCGATCTAAAGAAGGACGCTTGAGACTGCTCATGGCCTCCTCTACCACAATATAGCCTTCGGCTTTGTCAAAGGCTTCGGCGAGACTCTTCGGGTGGTTAAACATAAGCTTTTTAACCAACTTTTCCGATTTGACCAAATCCAACCCGTTCTGAAACAGTCCCACAGCTTGTAGATCGTTCAAATCTGCCACTTGGCCGACTGCTTCCCGGAATCGTTTCACATACTGGCCTAAGGACTCATTAGAAGACTGTCTAACTTGAGCCAATGAACCAGTTGGTTTTCCTCTTCTTCTGTTGCTCCCAAAACGAGCATGAAACTTACTGCACATATCTTCCCAAGACGAGATAGAATCCGAGGGTAAGGTCCCCATCCATTGTCGGGCATCCTTTCTAAGTGTTGTGACAAAAGTATGGCATTTAGCTGCATCGCTAAAGTCATAATAGTCCATAAGTCGGTCGAACGCCTGACTATGGTCATAAGGGTCCCCCGATCCATCATAACTCTCGATATGGGGCAACTTCTTGGTGGGATCAGCTTTTTCACTAAGAATCTCTGCGGAAAAAGGGGATGCCTTCTTTCTCGGAGTGTCTTTGGTTTTTTGCACTTCGGCAAGTTGCTTCCGAAGCTCTTTCAATTCTTTAACCAGATACTCCACGCCTTCTGGTTGAGACGATGCCTCTTTCTCTGGCAATTCCTTCTTTCTATAAGCATACCAGATTCTTTCAACAGAACCTTCTATCTTAGAGGGTCTTCTCCTATGACGAGTATCTACAGGGCGGGGTACCCTCAGTAGACTCTCGGGAGTATGTCCTCTGGATATACTTCGCCTCTGAATTCGGGCACTATGGCGAGAATGTGCAACGACAAGTGCTTTCTTTGCATGCTCCGGAGTGTGATCCTTGGATCGACCTCTTCGTTGGCTTCGTCTCTGCTCTCCAGACTCGACAGGGAGATATGCCCTCTTCGATCTCGGAGGAGTAGGGCTTCGAGACCTTCTTCTTTCCCTAGTTCGGCCTAGAGACTCTCGCATTGAATGAGCAGGTTCCTTCCCACTCCGATGCCCCTGCTCTTCGGATTGGACATAACTGAGCTCCTCATCTCTTAACTCTGCCATCCGAGCCATTTGCTCAGCTATATCCTGGCGTTGTTTCAAAAGTGTTTCCATGGCTTTATCCGCTTCATCTGCCATCTTTGCCAACCGGGAGGCCTTTGCATCCTGGTCATCTCGGTATTGAGTTCTAGGCGAGGTGCCTTCTACTCGTTTCCGACCATGGCCAGGCCCCTTCTCTGCCGGGAATACTAACTTACGCTTCGCTTTGCCTACCGCCTTTGGTTGAGAATTTTCAGGTGAACGTTTGGACGCTGTGCTAGTATGAACACTTATAGTTGGTCCCAAACGATCTTTGGCAGATATTCGCGGTACTGAATCACTGACAGCCATCGGCTGTCCTTCGGGTGTAGATGTTCTACTCTTCCCCATGAAAACTGGATAGAATAAAATACACTAAGTGATTGAAAAATACTCAGGACACTAGAACTCAGGCCCTCCTTCTAGCGCCAATGTTAATGCCAAGATCTTTATCCACGTCCCAATCACGAAAGACGTCCTGATCCTGCACAGTAAACACGACAACACCACAAGCTTGACGGACGGACCGCCGGGGGATAGCTCAGGCGTGAGAGTAAGTATGTCTGTTCACAAGGTTAACTCAAGAGGATGATAAAATCTAGTGTAATGAGAATAATGATAATCTGTAGTTAAGTGTCTGTATATCAAAAATACATACCTCTTTGTGAAGACTTACTCGGTAGGATATAATATCTTTGCCTGGATTATTGTGCCACCTACTACCATCTGACATATCCCCCTGATCTGATGGGTTCTGTCGACTGCATGGAGCTTATCCACTGCTTTTTGGCTGTTGTTCACATCGCCGGCCGACTATAATCCCATCCACATTAATGCATGGCAGGTATCTTGGTCAACTGTCATACTATATCATCATTACAAGTCAAAGTAATAGATATTAAGTGACCCAATGGGTTAACCCATTAACCCAACCCGGTCTTTATAAGATTAAATGAAGTCAACATAATGATTGGGCCCAACGAGCCCAATGACTTAATTAATAAATGAGCCCACTATACCCGGCCCAAAAATAGGAGAAATATCATGACCTAACAATTACCATTTACGGTTTCCAGATAGCTAGATTCTTGAAATTTTTATTTCTTTATATTTCTTAAGAGCTAGTTTAATATATTAAGTTGTTTTTTTTAAACAAATAAGATTTTATTGGCTTGGAATTGTGATTACAACTGCTACTCATTTCATAGGCAAGAATAATTTTAACTTCTCACATTTGCACAAAATTGAGTTTCTCATCTTTAGTTGTACACTGATAAAATGTCTTATGTTCAGTGGACTTGATGAAAGAGTATGCTACTGTGATCCTGCGTAATGCAAAAATTGACATGTTCAAAGAATTAATAAGGCTTGCAGTCGACTACTTGATTGTGTTGAAGGTACTGACCCAACTAGCTTTTCTGTAAAGGAAGATAACAATTTCTCTCAAATCTAGTTTGAGCAACTGAATGTTGTTGAAGAGTGACTTTCTAACAGGCTCTACTCCTTCCTACCAAAAATAAAACCCAACTTGAAAAAGTTTTTACTGTTTATTAGCAAGTTTGCTTCTCAAGTCATGTATAAATGTATTAAAAAGTTTATATGAAAATAACTTATTATAAAAATAATATTTTTCTCATTGTAATTTTAACAAATTATGCAATCCGTTATTTAAACTAGCCTGTGCATTGCACGGGCTACCAACTAGTATATAAAAGAGAGAGAGAGAGAGAGTGTGTGTGTGTGTGTGTGTGTTTGTGTGTGTGTGCGTAAAATACATTTTAGATTGACCAAAGATAAGTTATCTCAGATCATTTCCAATACAACACATTTGATCGTCAACTTAATAATTTAACTGCATGTATGTAAATAGCATGCAAAAATATGAGATTATGTAAAATTTTGTTTGATTTGAGATATCAGAATATCATTTTTATAATAATATAAATAATTTGTATGTAAGTATATACTTTGACATCTCAGATTTTAATAACTTCTATTGTTATAAAGTTACTGATGCATAACCTCAAATCAAACGAAGTTTTATAAAATCTCATATTTTTATATGCACATTACATTATATCAACACAGTTAAATTAGTAAGTTGACAATCATATAATGTTGTATTGAAAGTGACCTAAGATAACTTATCTTAGGTCGTTCTAAGATTTCTTTTACTTATATATATATATAGTCCGGATCCAGTCCGGGATCTCGGACTCTATTAAAATACGGACTTTTTTTTTGAAACAACTAAAAAAAAATTACGGAATTGAATTTTTTACATAATACAGTGTTTTGAGCGTGATTTGGATGCCTATACCAAAATATTTCTGTACAGTCTGGGCAGACTGTACATACATTGGTCGGTATAAGTATTAAAAATACACCAAAAATACTGTATTATGAAAAAAATTCAGTTCCATAATTTTTTTTTTTGTAGAACTAAAAAAAAAATTTGGGGTCCGTTTTTTATCAGGTCCGGTAGTCCGGACCTGATCCGTTGTGTGTGTATATATATATGTGTGTGTGTGTGTGTGTGTTACGTAACAAAACGATGTAGTTTTGTTTAAAAATTATAATTAAAGTTTTTTTTATATAAAATCCAAAAATAGAACATTTAATCTTAGTGGATAAAACTACGTTGTTTTACTAAGGTGTCATAACTACACTTGATTATTAGATTACTTTTTCTCTATATATATTAGTCCACAAATGAAATTGATTTTCTTTAGAAGCTACACAACTATGTAGACTCTCAAATGTACACAGTCTACGATCGTAGAGTTAAGTTACTCTACGATATGAGGATTCATTCTATGTTTCTACGGTACTAGAGTAACTACTTTACTATTAGTCAGTAACTACTCTACGATCGTAAACTATGTACATTTAGAACTTGCACAACTGTGCACCTCTATTTTATATATATATACAAGATTTATAAGGTCCGGACTCCCGGACGGAAAAAAAATCCGGACTTTTTTTTTTGGTTTTTTTTTTAAAACAACTGGAAAAAAATTATTATTTTATGGAACTAAATTTTTTATATAATGCAGTATTTTGGGTGTGATTTGAATACACACAACAAAATATGTATGTACAGACTGTACACACATATTTTGTTATATGTATCCAAATCACATCAAAAATACTGTATTTTATAAAAATTTAAGTTCCATAATTTTATTTTATTTTTTGTTTTAAAAAAAACAAAAAAAAATATCCGAATTTTGGTCCGGTCCGAGAGTCTGGACCTGATCTGGCATATATATATATATATATATATATATATATATATATATATATATATATATATATATATATGGGATATGATCCATAGCAAATATTTGCTATGGAGAAAATTTTGGCAAATAACATCATATCCGTCCATTATATAAATGAAGGACGCAGATTAAAAAAAAAAAATTCCTTACGCCAGACGACATGGCGTATGGTGAAAATTTTCATCTCTCATACGCTACATCAACTAGCGTACCACCAAGCCAATGCCATTATATCAAGTTATAACTCTGTACGTTACTATGGGCAAAAATGGTTATAAGTACGTAAGCTACCACTAACTACTCTATTGCACTTAAAACATTAATAAACCCATTAAACACAAACAGCTGAACATGCACACGTCATAACATCGACATCGATTCTTCTGGTAGCATGCTCAGCAGGCAGCAACACGCAGATTTCAATTTAATGGAGTTTAATTCACCCAATTTCAAAAGAACAACTGTTCAATCTCTATTATTATTTTGATCCTTCACTCCTCGATCACTCTGTTACACAAAATGGAAAAATCTGGGTATGGCCAGGACGGAATATACAGATCCCTCCGGCCACCATTAATTCTCCCCAGAGACCCCAACCTCTCAATCATTTCATTCCTCTTCCGGAATTCCTCTTCTTTACCGAACAAATACGCCCTCATCGACGTCGATTCCGGCGAAACCTTAACCTTCTCCCACCCCAAATCCATCGTATTTAAAGTTTCCAACGGCTTTCACCAATTGGGTATCCAGAAAAACGATGTAATTCTCATCTTTGCCCCCAATTCCATCCAATTCCCTCTTTGTTTTCTTCGGAATCATTGTCGCCGGTGCCATTGCCACCACCGTCAATCCCAGTTACACAGTTCCCGAGATTTCCAAGCAGATTAAGGATTGTAACCTAAAAATTATAATCACTGTCCCTGAGTTATGGGGAAAGGTTAAAGGGTTTAATTTATCAGTTGTGATCTTGGGTTCTGAAAAATCTTTTGAAGGATTTGAATCAAATTCAAGGATTACCCTTTTTACTGACTTGGTGAAGAATAACGGGTCAGTTTCAAATTTACCAAAGATTTTGAGTAATGATACTGCGGCTTTGTTGTACTCGTCTGGAACAACTGGGAATAGTAAGGGTGTGATTTTAAGCCATATAAATATTATTGCCGCGACTTTAATGTTAATGCAGTTGGTGGCTTGGTACGCTAGTTGATGTAGCGTATGAGAGATGAAAATTTCCAGCATACGCCATGTCGTCTAGCGTAAGGAAATTTTCTATTTTTAATTTGCGTCCTTGATTTATATAATGGACGGATATGATGCTATTTGCCCAAATGTTCACCATAGCAAGTATTTGCTATGGATCATATCCCTATATATATATATATATATATATATATATATATATATTAGTCTGCAAATGAAACTATTTTTCGGATATAAAATGAATTATTTATACAAATATGTAGTGGTGAAAGTGTATTAAATCCCTTCTTTTTTTCCTTTCTATGAATTTCCAATCGAAAGCGAGACCTCTCTTCTTTCCAATTTCCTCTCCCTGTCCAATAGACTGAAACATAACACCCGAATAAACAAATATGAACAACCACAACCCAGAGCAATCAGCAATATCACAGATACACGAAGAAAAGAATCATTTCAATGTTTTGCCAGACGAAATTCTTCTTCAAATCTTCAACAAAATATCAGATCTTAAAGCCCTTTACTTTTGCTCCTTAGTCTCCCATCGATTCGCCTTAATCATCTCTCACGTTGGCTATGTATCCTTGATCGTCCCTCGTCAAAACCTCAACTCCACCCAACTCGATAATCCAAACCCTAACGACAATTTTCCCAAAAAACTATTGGGATTTTTAATAAATGGTGTGGTTACAAAACCCTTTAAATTTGTGCGCCAATTGGTCTTCCCTAGACCGATTCCCCGTTCAATTTCCTCTTTTTATGGCGATTCGTTCCGATCCGCTGTTAGTTTTCTCAGTAAATTTAAGGAAATTAAGGTTTTAGATATGGAGCTTCCCTCTTCTTGTGATAAACTTGATAGTGATTATTTTGATCGGAATTTTTTGTTCAAATGGAGCGCTATATTTGGGAGCAAAATTGACACCTTTATGTTCCTCTCCCTGTGTTCAATTCAGCAAAAGGAGCAATTAAATGAAAATCCAGAAGTTGTAGCAGGATTGGGTAAAGGGATAATTCACTTGGCGTTTCAATGCTTGAAAGAAGCGATTGTGAGGCAGAGAATGTTGTTGTTTTTCATTGAACAACACCCTTTGCTTGAGAGGGTTTGCATTACTGATTCCAAGAAACGAGGGATGCTTTCCTTGAGAAATGAAAAGCTGGTTGAGGTGAGGAATTGGATTGGTTTCAACCTTGACACAATCGGGTCGGAGTTAAAAAGCATTGAGGTTCCAGTGAGTGCAAGGCAGTGGTGTGTGCCGGTGTTGGATTTGCCGTTATCAGGCTACATGGTACAGGGGGCAACTCTTGTTTTAATGGGAATGGGAAGTGGTGGTAATGGTGGCAGTAGTAGTAGTGGTGGTGGTGGTGGTAGTTTTGATAATGGGATTGAGATTTTGGAGGGGTTAGAATTGGGAGAGGATGCTTTTGGGGAAGCTGTGAAGGAGATTATGTTGAACCACAGGAGCGAAATGAAGATATTGCTATAGTTTTTTTAATCATACAAGTATGTTATTTAGATGATACGATAATTTACTTCCTTTTATATATGAATGTATCCGTCTTTCATACCATTATAATTTATGAAGATCTAGATGATGGATTATGTTCGTTTGTTGTATTTGCTACATAGACTCATAGAGATACCTTATTCATTTACTTGTGTTGACTTGGTTTAAAATACTAATGTATCCAAACTCATTAATTTTGTTTGCTGTGTTGACTATCAAGTGTTTAAGAGGATGTCAATATAATTATAATTTTTCGTTCTCTATTTTATCTTGTTCAAGTCAAATCTTTGCGTAACTGAAATTTTGAATTCAAATAGAGATCCAAGGGCTGCCAACTCAATCAGTTGGTAGATGCGTATGCTTGTCAAAATGAATATTATATTCATTTGATGCACTATAATAGCTATTAACAAGCAAGGTTGGTAAATTTCTAGTTTTGTGCTATTACTCTATGCAGTGGCGGAGCGAAGGGGGGCAGAGGGGGCCAGCCGCCCCCCACCCCCCGCGCTCGCCGGAAATTTTTTACCCCCTGCTGCATAAACCAACCCCCTCCTTCCCCGTCCGCCCCCCTCTGCGCTCTCCCAGTCGGCACTCGGCAGTCTCCCCGCCCCTTCTCTTCTCCAGTTCTCTGTATGTATATATAATATATGTTCTATTTTTTTTAAACCCAGTCTAAAACGACGTCGTACTCGTACAGAAGTAACAGAAAACATCACAAATTCACGATTGCAAATTAGAATTAGCCAATTAGGAATTTGGAGTTGAGAAAGGAAATAGGAACAACAGCTGTACGACTCCGTCCGCTTCGCCACTTGCTGCAGTTGTTGCCTGTTGACGACGCCGTCCGCCGCCGGCCCGCCGCCTTCTTCCGCCACTGGATGTCGCCGTCGTCCACAATACATCACCACCACCAGCCAAGCCAATTAGCCAAGGTAAGTTAAGTTTCTGCATTCTTGATGACTTGCTCTGTTTTGGGTTTTACTTCAAGCCTTTAAGTAATTGTGATTTGTGGGGCATTAAAATTAAAAATAACAAATGGTATATTTATGTTCTATTTTATAGGTTGTTCCGTATAAAATTGAAATGTTTAGATATTTCGCACCAAAAAGGCCTAGAGGTCCCAATGAATCTTCTGGTAGTGTTGAACAACCACCACAAACTTCAAATGCTAATATTTTGGAGTTTAACCCGAATGTTATAGTTGTCGATCCTGGATTACGCAAGCCTATTCTTAGTTTTGATGTTAATATGGAAGACCGTATACGAAGAGAATACGTAACCAGAGGTCCTTGTCAAACCAAAGGGCATAATTATCCAAAAAAATTGTATTTGGGAAAATATATGAGGGGATTTAGGGATGCTTGGTTTGATAAATTTGATTGGTTGGAGTATAGTGTATCGAAGGATGCTGCTTTTTGCTTCTCTGTTGTTTTCTTTTTAAGCGTGATGTGAATGATGCGTTTACAAAAATTGGGATGAACAAATGGAAAGATGCAATAGAAAAATTTAAAGCTCATGTTGGTTCAGTTAATAGTCCGCATAACAAAGCAAGGATTGAACTTGAGAATTTCAAAAATCAAAAACAAAGTTTTGAGTAACATTGTCCAAAGAAGCAATCTGAAAAGAGAAGAAGCTTATCGGCTTCGTTTGACGGCAACTCTTGTTGTCATTCGATTTCTTTTACAACAAGGTTTGCTTATGAGGGGGCATGATGAGTCATCTACTTCATATAATAGGGGTAATTTTTTGGATTTGTTGAAGTGGTATAGCCTACGAAAGGAACAGATTGGCAGTGTTGTTTTGGAGAATGCACCCGGGAACAATCAAATGACATCTCCACAAATACAAAAAGATATTGTTAACTCATGTGCAGCTAAAACCACTCTTGCTATATTAGCTGATCTTGGTGATAGGTTGTTTTCTATTCTAGTTGATGAGGCTCGTGATTGTTCTGTAAAGGAACAAATGGTTGTTCTGATTAGATATGTAAATATCAGCAGACAAGTAGTTGAACGGTTTTTAGGTTTGGTTCATGTAAGGGAGACATCGACAAAATGTTTGAAGGAGGGTATTGATTCTTTGTTTGCCAAACATGGTTTATCTTTGTCGAGATTGAGAGGTCAGGGATATGACAGTGCATCAAATATGTGAGGCGAGTTTAATGGCTTGAAGGCACTAATTTTGAGGGAAAATCCTAGTGATTGGTATGTGCATTGTTTTGCACATCAACTCCAATTGGTAATTGTTGCTGTATGTAAGGTGAATCGATACACTTGTGACTTTTTTAATTACCTTGCAATGATTGTGAATGTATGTGGATCTTCTTGTAAAAGAGCAGATAGCCTTCAACACTTGGAGCATACTAGAAAGGTAGCAGAGCTTGAGGCTGGAGAAAGAACTTCTGGTACTGGAAAGAATCAAGAAACTTATTTGAAGAGACCAGGTGATACTCGATGGGGATCACACTACCTAACCATAATTCGCCTCAAAGATATGTGGCCCTCAGTTGTAGAAGTGCTTGAAAATGTGTTTGCAGATGGCATTGAACATGAATCAAGTGCCTAGGTCAGGGGTTTGCTTAAACAAATGCAGAACTTTGAGTTTGTCTTTCCTATGCTTTTGATGAAGAGTTTGTTGGGTTTAACAAACAAATTATCTATGGGTTTGCAAGAAGGAGATCAAAACATTTTAAATGCTATCAATCAAATTAGATGTGTGAAGAAAGATTTGCAAAAATATAGAGATTTTGGATGGGATAATTTAATGAAAGAAGTGGAGACATTTTGTCTAGCTAATGACATTCTGATAATCAATATGGAAGATATAGTTCTAAGGTTTGTTCGTGTGAAGAGGGACAGAAGAAACATCACCAACTATCACCATTATCGCGTTGAAATTTTTTCTGAGGTAATGTAAAAAGTTTTAGTTTTAATCTTTATTTCAGAATTAAAATTATATATTAATTAATTTAATAACTCTTGTTGAAATGCTAGGTTCTTGATTCAATTCTACAAGAGATGAATCATCGTTTCTCTGAAGCAAGCACAGAGTTACTTGATTGTTTTGCATGTCTTGATCCAAAGAATGAATTTTTTAATTTCAATGTGGATAAGCTTTGTCATCTTACTTATCTTTATCCAAATGACTTCTCAAAAACGGACTGCTCATACATGCCTCAAGAACTTAAAACTTTTCTAAGTGATGTGACAGAAGATAAACGGTTTTCTGATGTGGAGAGCTTGGGAAGTCTTGCAAAGAAGATGAAGGAAACTGGAAAAGATAGAGTTTTTCCGTTGGTCTATAAGCTGGTTGAATTGGTTTTACTCCTATCAGTTGCGACTGCGTCTGTTGAGAGGGTATTTTCTGCTATGAAATATGTGAAGACTGATTTGAGAAACAGAATGGGAGATGAATGGTTGAATGATAGCTTGGTGGTGTTTATTCTCGAGAGAGAGATATTTGCAGCTATTGATAACGAAGCTATTTTGAAACGTTTTCAGAACATGGATACTCATAGAATTCAATTATCTAGTTCAACAAATTAAAACTAGTACATGATGTAGCTTGATTTCTAGTTTTTTTTCATAGTAAACTTTTTTTAATGTAATTGTTGCCCCCCCCCCCCCCCCGGGGATCCTGGCTCCGCCACTGACTCTATGTATTTGTGCATGAAAGGATTACGAGGATTAACCATTTCTGAGGTTGTTACTCTAAATGAATGAGTTGATCTTAAAACTAATTTTCGGCCTACATCTTGTACCTTTACAATAAATCGCGAGTGCAGCATAATCAACTTCATTGAAGTGGAAGAATTTATAGTTGACGCTGACTTAGCCAGGCTATGAAATCCATTTTCCTGATTAAATTCAAATCTCGGCTGTTGCAAGACAGATGACAGGTACGTTCTCTATTTTAGGACACTTTATATGAAATTGATATTATCAAATACACTTAACTTGTTGGTTTTATATCTGCTGGTTAATTTTCATTGTGTTGAAAGGTGCCATCTCATAAGTAATTTGATCCCCTTAAAGTCAATTCATGACACTTTAAACTCGCATAGGGGTTGTGTGGTTCACATAGATGAGAGCTGCGATATAATTTTGAACTGCACACAGCTAGAAAAAGTATAAGGACAATACTCTTATATTCTAAATTGGGCCAGTTCAGAAAAATATTATTCTACTTTATCTTCAAACCCTACAGAAGGATCAAGAATATGATAAAAGGAATGGCAGGTGGATAATTACACAACTAGTCCTTGTCATTGCTAAGATTCGAGAGCCATCAGAACTCCCAAAGAAGCTGCCTTTTAGCATTTCTGTTACTTCTATGACATTCTAACTCAAGCTAATATCAAAAGACAAAATAGATATTAAACTCAATTCTTCATCATATCCAAATATTTGTATTGATTGAAGGTTTATTTCCAATGTGTTATAAGTAGCTGTAAATGAACATAATATAGTTCGAGCTCAGCTCATTTAGTTAAACGAACACGATTTCTTGTTCGAGCTTGACTCGAGAAACAGACTCGATTCGAGTTGAGCCAAGCTTAAATGAGTCGAGCTGAGCTTTTCTTGCAAACAACTTGGTTCGTTTATAGCTTTAGTTATAAGTTGAATATGAAACAGGTAGTTTGAAGATATAAACAATGTGATATGTTCAATTCTATCCTTGTTGCAATAGTATTTGCGGTAAGATCCGATACTCAATAGGAATGGAGAGAAAAAAAAGCCAAAAACGAAAAATGTGATGCAGGGGATGTCAAAATAGAATAGTTAGTCCCTAACCAGTGGAAAACCAACGGTAAGAGGAAAAGAAGAAAATGAGCCTAGGGGCGTAATGGAACGATGCTGCTACGGTAAGAAAAAATGAGGAACGGCTGTTTTTTTTGGGTGAGTTTTGCTCTGTAGCAATCTGGGCCCAATAGGAAATAACATATTGTTGCAATTCCTTGTTAAAAAACACATCTATAATTTGCTGCATTTCTTATCAACAGGAACGAATTTTTTAAGGACTTAAATATGGTCAAGAATTCAGAAGTGATTGAGCTATTGTCTGAAAGCCACTAATGAGTTTAGTGAAGGCCTCAACTATATCAATTTTGCTACAAGAATGTAAAGTTTCTGGTATTAATGGAAAACAGACGGCAGAAAATCTTATCTTTCAAAGGTATTTGGCAAAAATATTAGGAATGATCCGTTGTGGGAGTGGTTAGCATGAAGTTCATTTTTAAGTAAGTTGGTCAATTGATCAATAGAGTGCTGATACGCGGGCGAGATTCTATGTGTGTCAGTATTCTATTGGTCAATTGACTAACTTACCAAAAAATAAACTTCATGCTAACCGGATCCATCCGTTGTCAAACATTTCCTTGATCAAGTTTTTTATTATTTATTTTACTGTTGTGTAATTATTTGAGTTTTCCTTGATAATAGTGGAACTAAAAAATATTCTCTCTAAATTTTTGATAGAAGTATAGAATAGTCACATTCTTTGTTGATTGTGCAAATTCATTGAGGCGCATATGGCTTATTTTGTTGCTTTTTCCAGGCACAGTCTACGCTTAAACATGAGAAGACCTAGTTCTGAACTAAGCAAACTCAATCAATTAAAAGCATTTCAATGGTGCACAATAGAGTCAATTTCTCCTAGTCTAAAACAGACTTGAGGCTACATTAATTAATGCTTTAGCAGACGCAGGTTTCATGGCTTTAACAAGATAACTTTACCTTGGACTTGGATGAAAATTGATCTTACGTAGGTGTTGAGATGTTAACTTGCCAAATTTGCATATATTGAAATCGCTAAAGCTAAGCTAGGGTTATCAGGTACTCTTAGTTACATAGCGAATTGCGTATTGGTACTTGTGTACCCAAATATGGTAGTCTTGTGTACCAATACTCTAAATCTAGTGAACCGAAAAAACTCTTTGTTGATTATCTATAATTGCACAAAATATTAATATTATAACTTAGTACTTGATGCTCAAATATTACATTTATACTAAATTATTTATAAAATAATCAACTTGTTAAGTTTACCAAAAAATAAAACTATAAAACTTACTATGTAGGGAACCGTGTACCTTATGTGTACCCCATACCAAATGGACCAAGTTCCAGGTTACACTGCGCTAAACCCATTAGTGCAGGCTTAGAAAGTTGGCAGGTCTTGTGTTTTGGAATGCCTAGTCAGAATAGGGGTGCTTATCGGTAAAAAACCGAATTGGTATCGATCCAAAATTATTGAAAAAGTAAGAATCGAAATCGGTACCGAATTACCGGTTTTGGTACCGGTTTTGGTTTACCGTCGCTATATATCTACAACAACACTTTTGTTGTGGAGATAACAAAAAATGTTATGGATTTCACATTTTCCAAAAAATATTGTAAATGGGTTTGACCTGACTACCGATGCAGTTGTTTTTGTAAATCTATTGTTGCTACAACTTGGTCATTTTTTTTACTACAAGTTTTGCAAATTATTTTGCCCAGGTCTATAGTATGTCACATTTCTATAGGATTCCCGGATTGCAAGTTACAAGTTACGGACGTTTCAGCAAACAATGCGTCAATCGAGGTGCACGTAGTTCAAGGTGGGGCCTCTAGGGCATTTCCACAGGTTTACCTGCGGAAGCCCATGTCTATATATATCAGACCCAAGCTCATTTCAGCAGATTTGAAGAGAGAGAAGGGCCAAGGAGAGAGAAAATCAGAGCTTTTGAGGGAGAAAAAGGAGCGATTCTCCATCTCAAACTTTGTAAATCTCAACTGTAAACACTTTTATACATATATACTACAACATATCAAGTTTTAATATGTGGAAATCGAGTTTAAAGTCACCAAAAGTCCATCACGGGAACCGATATAGTGATATAGGGAGCAGATCAGGTCTGTACAAATATGTTTTGTTATATGTATCCAAATCACACCCAAAACACTATATTATGAAAAAATTCCAGTTCCATAAAATATTAAACTTTTTTTTTAGTTATTTTAAAAAAAAAGCAAAAAAAATAAATTTGGTCCGCATTTTATCAGGTCCGGACTCCCGGACCTGATCCTTGTTTTGTGTGTGTGTGTGTATATATATATATACTATCAAGGATGTTTCGCATCTTAAATAAAATAAAATCAAGTCGAATATGGAATAAAAGGAAGTATCAAAGATCTCAATTCCTATGCGAGCGAAAGAGTTTGAAAACAGCTTTTCAAAACTTCACATTCATGTCTTTTAAAAAAATGAACTTTTCAATAAGTCAAACCCCTTTGAGCACATTTATCTGCATCACACACACACACACACAATGCATAGGAAATGAAAAAAAGTAGCGGGAACCGTGTTTCACGGGAGTCGGGGAGTGCCTAACACCTTCCCCTCGCTTAAGCAAGGCCCCGAACTCTATGAATCTTGGTTTCCAGACCAATTAAATGGAGTCACATATTGGGCCATATTGCAAAAATCTTTCAAAATTCGGTTGAGTTAGTACAACCATTTAAACTCATACCAACTGGTGGCTCTGTCTAATTCGTCCCATTCATTGAAATCAAACTTTTTAAATCGTCGACATTGTATGTCGGTCTTTCTAAAATCTCACCCTTTAAGCAAGATCAAATCAAACATAGAACACATAAAGGGTAGAGAACGCGATATGAAATTTTTTTTGCGTAGAAAATTGTGATGAATACATGAAGATTGGTGAGAGCACTGCAATTAAGAGCTTAATACTCTTTTGAAATACTGTCGTTTCATTGTACGAGGAACAATACATGTGCTCGCCAAACGAAGAAGACATCGCGCGTTTCCTTTAAGAAGGTGATGAGAGAGGATTCCCGGGTATGCTTGCCTCTTTCGACTGTATGCATTGGTAAACGAAAAATTGCCCTACTGCATGGCATGAAACGTATAGGGGCCACCACTATAAGCCTACCCTCATATTAGAGGCAGTTGCATCGAAAGATTTGTGGATTTAGCATGCTTTCTTTGGTATGGCAAGTACACATAATAACTTAACTATTTTACATCATTCCCTAATATTTGACAATCTCATTCATAGTAATATGCCTCCAGTTAATTACGAGGTAAATGGTCGACGTTATACTATGGGGTATTACCTAACTGATGGTATCTATCCTTAGTGGGCAACTTTGATGCAAACCATTGCTCATCCAACAACAGTAAAAGAGAAATTATTTGCTCAAAAACAAGAGGTTGTTAGGAAGGATGTGGAACCAGCATTTGGCATAGCGGTAGATGATCATCCCAACTACCTTCGAAATTCATAACGCAGGATCTCATCATATCTTCTAACGTCTGAATTGTTCTTTCCCTCTGTCCGTCTGTTTGTTGATGATAAGTAATACTTAACTTCAACTGTGTTCGCATTTATTCTTGTAGGTTTCTCCAAAAATTTGATGTGAATCGTGGATCACGATCTGACACTATCGAAACTGGTACCCCTTGTCTGAAAATAATTTCCTTAACATAAAGTTTAGTTAACTGATCTAAGTTAAACTTGACTCTTATTGGTAAAAAGTGAACCGACTTCATCAACCGGTCCACTATTACCCAAAAGGCGTCATACCCTTTCTGTGTAATTGGAAGTCCCACCATAAAATCCATTGTGATATGCTCCCACTTCCATTTTGCAATCTCCAATAACTGTAACAAGCCGCTTGGTCGTTGATGTTCGGCCTTAACTTTTTGAAAAGTTAAGCACCTACTCACATATTCTGCTATCTCTCTCTTCATGTTCGGCTACCAAAAACTCTGTCGAAGGTCTTGATACATCTTAGTACTACCAACATGAATCGAGTACCTTGAACTATGAGCCTCTTGTAATATTTTCTCCTTTAATTCTGTTTCACTCGGAACTCAAATTCTTCCTTCAAAATCTTAATAATCCCTCATTATCAAGACTATACTTTATCTCTTTTTCATCTGCTAGCCGTTTCTTCATCTGGTCACACTCATTATTTCTGAGTTGTACCTCTTTGACTCTCTCTACATAATAGGTCGAGTCTTTGTTGTAAACAATTTCTGACCCGACATACTCGGTAACTTCACCTCTAACTCCATTCTAGCCATCTCTGTTATTAACTCAGTTTGAGCTGCTAACATAGACAACTTTCCCGGCCCTTCCTACTTAAGGCGTCGGCCACTATATTTGCTTTTTCTGGGTGATACAGGATATCGCAGTCGTAATCCTTTATCAATTCGAGTCATCTCCTTTGTCTCATATTTAAGTCTTTTTGTGTGAAGATATATTTTAGACTTTTATGGTCCGTGTATATCTCACATTTCTCTCCATATAGACAATGCCTCCAAATCTTTAAGGTAAATACTACTTCTACCAGTTCCAGATCATGAGTAGGATAAATTTTCTCATAATCCTTTAACTGTCGTGATGCGTACGCAATGACCTTGTCATGCTGCATGAGCACGCAACTGAGTCCTTTATGCGAAACATCACTATAAACTACAAAATTCCTTGTATCGTCGGGTAAAGATAATACAGATGTTTCACTCAACCTTTTCTTCAGTTCTTGAAAACCGTCTTCACACTTCTCAGTCCACACGTACTTCGATGTCTTCCTTGTCAAATTAGTCAACGAAGTAGTTATCTTAGAAAAATCTTGGATAAATCTTCGATAGTATCCCGCTAACCCTTGTAAACTACGTACCTCAGTTGGTGTTTTTGGTTATTCCTAAATAATCATTGCTTCTACCTTTGTTGGGTCTACTGAAATTCCCTCTCGGTCGATAGCATGTCTTAAAAACTGTACCCTTTCTAGCCAAAATTCACACTTAGTGAATTTTGCATATAACTTTTCTTTCCTTAGTGTCTCCAATACTAATCTTAGGTGTTCATCGTGATCTTCTAGCATCTTAGAATAGATTAGAATATCATCGATAAACACTACGATGAATTTGTCCAAATATTGTTTGAACACTCTGTTCATCATATCCATAAATGCAGCTGGTACATTCGTCAACCCAAATGACATTACCAAAAACTCTTAATGGCCGTAACGAATCCTGAATGTCGTCTTAGGTACATCATCCTTTCTAACCTTTAACTGATGATACCTCGTTCGAAAATCTATCTTTGAAATATACTTTGCCCCTTTTCAATTGATCAAAGAGATAATCGATCCTGGGAAATGGGTATTTATTCTTTATTGTTAACTTGTTCAACTCTCAGTAGTCGATACAAATTCTCAATGATCCATCCTTCTTCTTCACAAACAATATCAGCGCTCCCCCACGGCGAAACACTCGGTTGAATATATTTTCTATCCAACAGTTCTTGTAATTGAACCATCAACTCCTTCATCTCTATTGGCGCAATATGATATGATGCCCTTGAAATTGGTGCCGCTCCTGACACAATATCTATTACGAATTTGATCTCCCTATCTAATGGATGACCTGGTAATTCGCTTGGAAATACATCCACGAATTATTTAACTATAGGAATTTGTTCCATCGTTGCTCCCACTCTTTGGGTATCAACAACATGACACAAATAACCTACACATCCCTTCCTCAACAATTTCCTAGTTTGTGTCATGGTAAGAAAATAGGAACGTCCCAACGACTTACTACGGTAAAACACTACCTTAGGTTGCTTCAACGTTCGAAGGTTTATACATTTCTTTTGACAATCTACAATTGCATCATGGTTAAACAACCAATCCATCCCGAGAATTACATCGAATTCTCCCAACTTTATCGGTATTAAATCTACCGATAATTTATAACCTCGTATTTCTACACAATAACGCCTATGAATATGTTCAACGGGAATTATTTCTTCATTTGCTACCTTAATATTCAAAGGTACATGCAATTTTTTGGGAAGTAATTCTAATCGTCTAGCAAAATCGCATGCTATAAAAGAACAAGTAGACCCAAATCAAACAACAAATAAGCATTTATATCATTGATTGGGATAATACCTGCAACTACATCCCCTGATGCAATTGCATCTTGAACCGTCATATTAAAGGTGCGGGCCATCGGCCTACTTGTCCGAGCTGGACGACTAATAGCTAACTTACTACCATTAGTGCCCTTATTTCTAAGGGTGTAAACGAGTCGAACCGGAGCGAACAGAGAGCTACTCGAATTCGACTCGAAATGATAAATTCGTACTCGAATTCGGCTCGAATTCGAATTATATTTAAAAATTCCTACTCAGATTCGACTCGACTCAAATATATATACTCGAATTCGATCCGACTCGACTCGAATATTTATTCAAACTACTCGTGAGCTTCAAATTCAAGCTCGAATTCGAATCTCCATATAATAACTAGTTTTATAATAAATATAATTATAAATTAAATTTGTTGTTTTACTTAAAAAATGAGAAAATATATTTATTATTACACTTTATAAATATAATTAAAATCACAATTAAAATTAAAAAAAAAAATAATAACTAATTATCTTAATTTGATTTAAATTTGTATATATTAAAAGAGAATGTATCGAACATCTAATCGAATATGTATTAACCGAGTATGTATCGAATCACAATCAAAAATTCGAGTAGTTTGAATCTTAAACGAGTCGAGTATAACATTGCTCAGATTCTACTCATATTTTTATTCGAACTATTTTTAATGCTCAGATTTGGATCATATTATTAACGAATCCGAATTTTGCTCGTATTTTTTCGAGTCGAGCCCGAATCGAGCCCGAACTGTGTTGGCTCGTTTACCGCCTTACTTATTTCCATCCATCCCCTTGTTCGGGCAATTCTTTGCCATATGATCAGTTAATCCACATACGAAGCATCTGTAATTCTTCTTCGAACTTGGACAATTAGGCGAAATGTGCCCCTCCTGTCCACAGTTGTAGCACACCGCTTTACCCTTTAGACAGACTCCTAAGTGAGTCTTCCCACAATTCTTGCACACCTCCAACCTCTTCTTAGGATCTCCTTGCTTTACCCCGGTATTCCCAGAGTTAAAAGCCTTCAGCTTCTGCCCGTTGCCACTCCCGCTGGGTCCATCAGTTTTCACTCCCCATCTACTTTACTCTTGTTCTTCTTCTATTTGTGGTATTGGCTTAAAGCCTCATTATCACCATCGATAGTTATCGCCTTCTCCAGAATGGTTCCAAAGGAGTTACTTTGAAACACTGATATCCGGATATAGAGCCAGGATTTCAAGCTCTTCTCGAATCTCCTCGTCTTCCTCTTCTCCTTATCCACCTGATGTGGAGCGAATCTCGCCAGCTCATTGAACTTGGCAGCATATTGGGGAACAGTCATGTCCCCTTGTTTCAGTTCTAAGAACCTCATCTCCATCCTACCCTACATACTCGTGGGGAAATAGTTCTCGAAGAAAATCTTCTTGAACCGTGTCCACGTTATATTCTCTACTCCAACCCTAGCCTGGTTCGCCTCCCACCAGAAGTTGGCCTCTCCCTTCATCATGTAGGTAGCAAAAGAAACCTTTTGCCCCTATTCAACATTTGCAATAACAAATGCTTTCTCAATATCTTTTACCCAAGTTTGGGCTTCTATATCGTATTACTTTGTGTTTACATTCGAGTAACATTTCGTTAACTTTTAATTGTTGAACTTAAGGTTTTAATCACCCATTATGATGTTACTTTAAGTTTAATTAAGGTAATAATTCACATTCAATCAACTTCCCTTCCTTTATATTTATTAACTTTCTTCTCAACCTATTATTTAATACTGGCGTTGCGATGCCAGTCTCCTTTACAAATGTTGTGCTGTAGCACGACTTAGCAGTGTCTGAGATCCAGGCATGGCGTTGCAGCGTCATGTTCATAAGCTTGGTTACCGATGCGGAGCCGGCCCTAAGCCTTTGATTTTTTTTTAAATTTTCCAACTTCGATCTTTTCCGGGCTCATAACTTAATCGTTATAATTCGAAATTGGCTCGTTCAAAAGCCATTTTCTCACATATCTTGTATTCTACAATTTCATTAGGACAACTTATGTTGTTGAATCCGTTAACACTGAATTCACAGTTTAAATTCCTTATTACGCATTCGTTAAACGTTCGTGAACGTGCATAGCTCGTTTCTTCGTTTTAAGTCAGAATTCGAACATTCTTGAGTCTGCAACTATTACATTCAAAGTTCTATGATACGCCTTCGAAAACTAAGGTTTCTGAGTTAAACATCGACTTTTGATTTTCATTCCGAGAATTTCACGATTTCGACAATTATCGTCTAATCTCTTAAATTTCGTCATAACTTCGTTACTTGAGATTTTTACTCCATTCAAAATGGATTCATTCCATTATTCATACATTTATCACCTTAACCAAACATATATCATCTAATCCTATACACAATGGTTTTAAACTTGTCCATCAACAATATATGATAAATTTTTATGTGTTCTTCATTAGTTAATAATTCTATGATTATGATTCCACTTGTAACATAGTTTATTAATGTTTAATTCCACTAATAGCCATCCTTGTTACTCCTTATGATACATGTTCCACCAATATCCACTTCTCTATCAAAACTATAATTGAAGAGATGAAGATTAATGGTCTAAGGATTCATTACCTTTGATGTTCTAACTTGATTCTTCTTCTTCTTCTTCTTCTTCTTGGATTAGCAAAGACTAGCTCTCACTTCTCTCTCAATATAATTGTGCTAAATGTTGGTGGAAATTAAACAAGCAACAAATGACTAATCAAGCTTCCTATTTATAGAATTACCAAGTGAGGGCAAAAGGGTCAAAACCACTCCCACCTCCTTACTATTCAAGACTTCCTAACAAAGCCTTATCCTTTGCTTTGCCATCAATTTGGCCGGGCATGTGCCCCATGGGGGACCCACATGGGTTGCTCCATGGGTTTTTCTTACCCGGTGACCCATCAATTCGATCCACGGGTTTGGTTCTGGCTTAAGTTTAATTAACTTTGGGCCTATCATTGGGCTTGCATTACTTATCTTTGGGCCTTAACAATATTTCACTTAGGCTTGCCAAATACACAAGCAAATCCTACTAGTCCATTACAATTGGCTTAAACTTTTAACGTATAATCCTCGTATTCTTCTCATATACTAGTTCATATAACAATTCTCATATACGTTATATTATCTTTCGTATACACTTGTACAATACTTCGTATCATACTCGTATTCATTACCTCTTATAATAACTTTTTTATCATACGATCAACATTTATACTCAAATCTTTACTTTCCTTAACATTCTCGAACTTAGTACGCAGGCGAAAAACTGCATTTGTCATAACTGAATTATTATTAAATAATCCACCTTTCCTTATTATTCTATCATTACGTATTTCTCGGAAGTTCAAAAATAATTCCCGAGCAGAAATGGATGAATAGTGTTTTCAGAGAATTTCTCGGAAAGCTTTTATTTTCGTCTTGGAAATTCAAACACCTTAATTTTATCACGTAGCCAGAATACTACGACATTATTCCACTTTTAGGTTATAGAATAATCTTCATCTTGTTTACTCGTTATAAATAACATATATTATAATTTTATTTATTATTTATTCAAATAAAATTATTTTACAATTAATCCGATTTTCTCGGTTGTTACATGATATAACATTTGCAGTTAATTTACTAGCAAGGTATAGTTTTGCACCAACTCGAAGACAATTGTAATGAAATTAAACATATTTTACGTTATCTTCGTGAGACTATTGATTTGGGATTATTTTATCCAAAGGGTGATAGAATCAAGCATATTGCACCAAAATTATTTTATACACATGAGCCCAAGAAGAATGACGATATTGATATCAAGCAGATATGATCATGTAATAATTTGGTTGATATATTCATTAAGTCGTTACCAACTACGATTTTAAGAAGATGGTGCATAATATTGGCATGCTTCGACTTAATGATATTTTTACCATGAACAATGAAAATTCTATGTACTTATGAATGAGAGTAAAAAAGATATATGTTGATTGTACTCTTTTTCCTTCGCTACGGTTTTTTCTCACTGAGTTTTTCTTTGCAAGGTTTTAATGAGGCAATCCCAAGGCACTAGAAGTTATACAAGAATATTGTACTCTTTTCCTTAGCTAAAGTTTTTTCCCACAGAGTTTTTATTTTGGTAAGGTTTTTAACGAGGCATGTTCTTAGAAAATTGTTGCAAAAGAACTCCATCCATTCTGTATGAAGACAATGATGCATGTATAGCTCAATTAAAGGGAGGATACATCAAAAGAGTTAGAACAAAGCAAATATCACCGAAATTCTTTTTCATACATGACCGTGATAAGTGTGGTGACATTGATGTTCAACAAATTTTCTCAAAAGACAATCTAGCAGATTTGTTAACCAAAGAATTACCAACTACAACATTTGAAGGATTGCGACGCAATATTGGAATGTGACAGCTGATGGACTTAAGGTGATACATTCATGAGGGGGAGCTAATACGCGTTGTACTCTTTTTCCCTTAACCAAGGTTTTTTCCTAGTAAGGTTTTTAATGAGACAACTTTCAATGCGTTTTGCTACACAATAGACATCCAAGGGGGAGTGTTATAAAATTATACATATTGTGTGGATGTCTAGATACATTCATACCCCTCTTTATTGTAATGACCTTTGATGTAAGACCCCAACTTTTTATAAATAAAATCGAATTTCCTCTAATTATTATTCTTGATTAATAAGGTGGTAATTTGATATAATGCTTTGGTTATGGGTGAAATGTGCAATTTTTGCAAAATAAACAAGTGGTTATTAAAATATTCATTTTTATCTGGGAATATTCTTTTGGTAATGGAATATTCTTGCTGTTGGGGAATATTCGTACGACGGCGCATCCATTTGTGAGCCCCATAACGGAAAACGGTTGGATGAAAGAAAACGACAAAGATTGAGTTTTATAAATAACGGCGTAAATTGTTACCGTTAACACTGTTGGGTTACCTGGTGGTTAAAATATAGTAATACGCGTGGTGGCACAGTAGCACACGATATTGCACAGTATTGTTGAATTATTGATTCGTACGTAAGAAGGCACTACTCAATAATTGTTACAGTAGTTACTGTTCATTATTTTATTATATTGATTCAATAATTGCTGCATTGTTAGTTTATATTATTATTACTTCAATAATTGTTACTGCACAATATTTCTCATTATCAGATCAATAATTCATATTATTTGAATAATATTATTAGATAGCATTATTTGTAATGTCTAGAAAGTTCTGTCAAGGAGAAGTTTGGTCATCTAATTGCGCGCCAGTAAGGAGAAATCCTTATTGGAAAGCCCCCTCTTTCTTGGGAACGGCCTGGTTGTCATAATTGTGATTCTGTAATATTATTTGTAAATAATTAATTATTAATTTATATGATAATGAAATATTTATTTGATATAATGATGGATTTATTTATTTTATGTGGTTGTTAATGAAGGAATTAATGTGGAGGTGTTTTATCAATATTTTGTCGGACCGGAAGTATTAAAAATCATCCGTTTGTGAATTTCGGATATTTTCTGTTGGGAATTTGGAAAAACTTTCTTTTACAAAGTTGTAGAGAATTCTATTTCAGGCAGAATGGACATAAAATTCGTATTTTTCTGATAAACGGTCTATTTTCTATGAATTGTTGAAGTTTCAGAAAATAAAATAATTTTTATTAAATTATAGGTGGGACCCACTTTTATTCTAACACATGTGAGCTGCTAATTTGAGTCAAGGATGGCTGGTGGCTGAATTGGTCCTTAGGCATGCATAGAAATGAGTTTTGTAATAATATTAATTTATTAATTTAGTCTCCTTTGGCGTTCTAGCATTTTCCTATAAATAGAGGGCTAAGTTAGAATTGAAAATTACACCAGAAACAAAGTTTTCTCTCTTTCTCTCTCTATATTATCGAGCGTATTCTTGTGAGTATACTTTGAGTGTTGCTATACGGTGCGAGTTTCTGTCAGCAATATACCGAAATTCAGTCAGAAGTGCGGTTATTTTGAGGTAAGAGATGTTATTTCTTTCGCAAATGATATTATTTTCTTCAATATCATTATGCCAAAATATTGGTTGAACTTTTTATCAAATTTGGAACTTGTTGTGTCGGGGTTACTATTCACGTATACGGAACTATTCACGTATACGGCACTATTCACGAATACGGCACTATTCATCGAAAAATAAAAAGTTTTATTTTTGTCTAAGATGTCTATTTTGGCTACTATCTTTGATTGTATCCATATTTTGTGTAAGACCCCAAATAATTAATAAATAAAATTTAATTTCCTTTAATTATTATTTTGAATAGTAAGGGTTGATTTGATTAATGAGGATAGTTATGGGTAAAATACGCAAATATTTTAAAATAAGCAAGTGGTTATAAAATATTCATTGTTGTCGGGGAATATTCGTTTGGTCGTGGAATATTCGTACTGTCGGGAAATATTCGTACGACGGCGCAGCCATATGTGGGCCCCATAACGGAAAGCGATTGGAAGAAGAAAACGACAAAAATAAGTTGTTTAAAAATAACGGCGTAGTTGTTACCGTTTACACTGTTGTAATACCCGGTGGTTAAAATACAGTAATACGCGTTGTTGCACAGTAGCACACGGTATTGCACAGTATTTTGAATTATTGATCCTTACGTAAGAAGGCACTACTCAATAATTGCTACAGGAGTTACTGTTCATTACTTTATTGATTCAATAATTGCTGCGTTGATATTTATATTATTATGGTTTCAATAATTGTCATTGCACAGTATTTTCCATTATCAAATCAATAATTCATATTATTTGAATAATATTATCAGATAACATTATTGACAATGTCTAGAAAGTTCTGTCAAGGAGAGGTTTGGTCATCTAATTGCGCGCCAGTAAGGAGAAATCCTTATTGGAAAACCCCCTCTATCCTGGGAACGGCCTGGTTGTCAGTACTGTGATTCTGTAATATTATTTTTAATAATTAATTATTGATTATTATGATAAAGAAAATATTTATTTTATGTGGATATAGATGGAGAAAATTTTTAATGTGACAATTGTTGAAAATTAATATTTTATCTTTTTCTGATAAAATAATTCATTTAAATATATTATTTTAATAATATATTAACGATGTTATTTTTTACAATGAATGTGGGATATATGAGTATATGAGGAGGTAGAGTATTTTTGTGGCATTAAATGTTTAACACGTGTTTTGTGTGTCGGTGGATATAATTTTTACCGAAAATTGAGTATAGACTGTAAAATCGCCCGTTTGTGGATTTCAGTCAATTTCTATTTGGAATTTGGAAAAATTTTCTTCTGCAAAGTTGTAGAGAATGGAATTTCCCATGGAAAGTTGTGAGATTCGAATTTTCTAACAGAAGAGCTATTTATCATGAATTATTGAAGTTTCGGAGTTCCGAAATAATTGATTTTTGGAAGTTTTAATTATTTTATATAAGAAAAACGTTTTTGTAGTTGTTGGCACATGGGTGGTTGATGTTTTTGACCAAAGAAGGCATGCTAGAGTTTTCAAAACATGTGGGTAAGAATTTTGAATAAATAATAATATATTTTATTAATTTAGTCTCCTTTGGCGTTCTAACATTTTTCTATAAATAGAGGGCTAAGTTAGAATTGAAAATCACACCAGAAACAAAGTTTTCTCTCTCTATATTATCGAGCGTATCCTTGTGAGTATACTTTGAGTGTTGCTATACGGTGCGAGTTTCTGTCAGCACTATACCGAAATTCAGTCAGAAGTACGGCTATTTTGAGGTAAGGGATGTTATTTTCTTCTTAAATGATATTATTTTTTTCAATATCATTATGCCGAAATATTGGTGAACGTTTTTATCAAATTTGGAACTTTTGTGCCGGAGTTACTATTCACGTATACGGTACTATTCACGTATACGGCACTATTCACAGAATTTTTTTTTCTTTTCGTCCAAAATATCTATTGTGGATACTAGCTTTGATTGTATCCATGTTTTGATCATTCTTGAATTTTACACCACTATGATTATTTTTGAGGTATTTTTGGACATGGATAAAACACAGTACGAATCCTTAATCCTTAATCCTTAATCCTTGTCATTTTGTTTCAATGGATTCGCTTCTTTAAAAATATTTTTTATCATCTTCAGTCTTAAAATATGTTATTATTGAATATCTTTGGCCTGTAGTGCAAAGATGAATGATTTCTGAAGAATATCTTTGGCCCGTAGTGCAAAGATGAACAGGTGTTTAGATGAACATGACCAACATATGAATATCCTTGGCCTGTAGTGCAAGGATGAATATATGATTCAAGATGTGCATTGATTGATGTTACAGGGATAAAAATACTGTTGATGGACTGTTAAATTCATAGACATTAGTAGATTTCATCCTCTACGTAACTCTTCTATGAATTAATATTTTCCGCTGTGAATATTGATTTAAAACTTGTTGTCTATTGTATTCTATTAGATTTTTTTCCCTGTTGAAGACTAACGATAATTTGTTGTATATTATCTTAGTCATAATATTCTTTACTGAGCTAGTTGAGCTCACCCTTTTCCTTTTTGTTCCATTTTTCTTCTCAGGAGACGAGAATATAGCGAGTACGAGTCGGGGTATGAATTGATGGTCCTTGAGAGAGTTGTTTAGTAGTCCTCACCATTTTTGTAAAATAATATATCAATAATTGTATTGAGGACATAGTTGGGTATGTATATTGTCTAGATGACAATGTTTGTATTCAAACTCACAGTTTATGGGTTGTAAAAGTTGTAGTTGTTTCTGTACCATGTATTTGGCGACTCAAAATGGGTTGGATGGAATGGACCTATTTTGGGGGCGTCACAGTTGGTATCAGAGCTTAGGGATATGATCTCTGGCAGAGATCGGGGAATAGAACTAGGAGGGGAGAGACGAGTAAATCCTTCGCTAGTGTGTCCTACCTAAGCTTATTTGTTAGTTGGTCAGTATATAGGGATATTATGTGATATATTGATTTCCTTAATTAACCCTTGTTTTATGACAGTATTTGAGAATGTTGACTGAGAATATTAACAGTGGAAATGAGACCGTGGAGACGCCTGTACTCACCAACGAGGAGAACGTGCATCAGGCTGGCAATGTTCCTCCTGTGAACAACACCATTGATCAGACGATGAACGACGCAATGTTTAGAAGCTTTTTGCAGTTCATACAAAATCAGACGAGGGAGACTCGTGTTCAAAATACAGGAGGAAATGATAACAATTCACGGGTTGTCACAGCCAAGCAGTTCAAAGAGTTGGGACCACCAGAATTTAAGGGAAAGCCAGATCCGATCATGGCAGAGACATGGGTCAAGCAAATTACCAAGATATTCGATGTCTTGGGATGCACGGAGGAACAGAAGGTTCCATTCGCCACCTTTATGTTCCGTGGCGAGGCAGACTACTGGTAGGAGTCTGTGAAGCGTACCCATCCAGCCGCACTCAGCATGTCTTGGGAGACGTTTCAGAAACTATTTAATGACAAATACTTTCCTGAAAGTGTTCGTCATATGAAGGAAGTGGAGTTCATCAGATTAGAACAAAATAACATGACGGTGTCTCAGTACGAGGCAAAATTTACAGAGTTATCCAGGTTTGCACCTCATTTGGTGGAGAATGAGGAACGTATGACGCGGATGTTTCTGAGAGGTTTGAAACCCGGCATACGACAATATCTCATCTCTCATAAATTTTCTCTCTATTCAGATGTTGTTAATAGGGCTCAATTGTTGGATCGAGATAACGAGTACGGTCAACCGAGGTACCACAATCAGGATCATACTGGAGATAGCAGTCAGGAAAACAATAATAACCAGTGGAGAAAGAAAAAGACGGACAAAAATGGTAACCACTCTGGTGGTAATCATAGCTATGAAAATAGAAGAAGCGAGTCAGGAGGAGATTTTAAAAAGAGGAGATTTAACAACGACCATGTGAAGACGACAGTGCCGGCAGCAACTGGTTCTAAGGGAGGAGAAAGACCACCGGTCATATGCTACAAATGCGGGAAAGATGGACATATCAGTCCAAACTGCCCACAACAGTTCAAGGTATGCTATAATTGTGGAAAGGAAGGATATATCGCTCGAGATTGTACGGTAGCGAAAACCTAGTTCAGCGGGGACGGTGACTCAGAAGGCTGTCCCAGAAAAGTCAAAGTCAACGGTTCCTGGAAGAGCGTTTGTTGTGACTGGTCAAAATACGAGGAACCCAAACGAGGTGATCACGGGTAAGCTATTTATAAATTCTTGCGAAGTTTATACCTTACTTGATATCGGTGCTACCCTTTCATTTATCTCTCCTGCTTGCGCTCAACGTTTAAACATGACTCCGGAGAAATTAGACTTTGACCTATCTGTGGAAACTCCGTTAGGAGAAACTTTTATCACATCCACTGTTTATAAATCTTGTTTCATTCAAGTTGACACCATCACCTTACCTGTTGACCTGATCTCTTTAAAGATACTTGCTTTTGATGTGATTTTAGGGATTGATTGGTTAACTACTCATCATGCCAAAATTGATTGTTTTCGTAAGGTTGTTAGTTTTCATATACCTAATCAACCTGTTGTTCGAATTCAGACAACTAAACCATTAAAATCAATCACTGTCATATCTAATCATAAAGCTATTCGTTTATTGAAAAACGGATGTCAAGCTTTCTTAGCCCATGTTATGGATTTGAATAAAGACACGTCAAAATTGAATAATATTCCTGTTGTTATTGACTTTCTTGACGTATTTCCTGAAGAGCTTCCCGGTCTACCCCCAGAACGTGAAGTTGAATTCTTTATTGATCTTGAACCTGGTACAAAGCCCATTTCTAAAACCCCATATCGAATGGCTCCTATTGAACTTCAGGAGTTAAAAGTCCAACTACAGGAGTTATTGGACATTGGTTTCATTCGTCCTAGTACATCTCCTTGGGGTGCTCCTGTTTTATTCGTAAAGAAGAAAGACGGGAGTATGCGACTTTGTATTGACTATCGGGAATTGAACCATGTCACCATCAAGAATAGGTATCCTCTACCTCGTATTGATGACTTGTTTGACCAGTTGCAAGGAGCACAATTCTTTTCAAAAATCGATCTTCGTTCTGGATATCATCAGCTGAAAATTAGAACTGAGGATATTCCAAAGACTGCCTTCAGAACTAGGTATGGGCATTATGAATTCTTAGTCATGTCTTTTGGATTGACTAATGCTCCTGCTGCTTTCATGGATATGATGAACCGAGTATTCAAGAATTATTTGGATCAATTCGTTGTTGTCTTTATTGATGACATCCTCATATATTCCAAAAGCCGTGAAGATCATGAGCACCATTTGAAGCTGGTACTCCAAAGGCTTCAGTGAAAACAAGTTATATGCTAAGTTGAAGAAATGCGAGTTCTGGCTTGAGGAAGTAGCATTCCTTGGGCACGTGGTGTCAAAAAATGGAGTATCTGTTGACCCGACGAAGATTGAAGCAATACAAAGTTGGGAGCAACCGAAGTCGGTCACTGAAGTACGTAGCTTTTTGGGCTTAGCTGGTTATTATCGGAGATTCGTGGAAGGGTTTTCTCGAATTGCTACTCCATTAACTCAGCTAACTCGGAAGGATACAAATTCGTATGGAGCGAGGAATGCGAGAAGAGTTTCCAAGAGCTTAAGAGGAGACTTATTTCGGCACCTGTTCTAACAATACCATCTGGTTCGGATGGATTTGTTATCTACAGCGATGCTTCAGGCAAAGGGTTAGGATGTGTTCTCATGCAACGTGGGAAAGTCATAGCCTATGCCTCGCGACAACTTAAAGAGTATGAGAGGAATTATCCTACTCATGATCTAGAGTTGGCAGCAGTCGTTTTCGCGCTAAAGATCTGGAGGCACTATCTATACGGGGAGAAAGTGGAGATATATTCAGATCATAAAAGCCTCAAATATTTCTTCACTCAAAAATAACTCACCATGCGGCAACGACGTTGGCTCGAGTTGTTGAAAGATTACGACCACACTATTCAATACCATCCTGGAAAAGCGAACGTGGTAGCTGACGCATTGAGTAGAAGATCATATGCAGGAATGAGTGCAATGATGTCAAGTATACGCATAGAGCCAACTTTAATAGAAAAAGTTAAGGTTGCTCAAGCCACCGATCCGGAGCTGATGCATATGAAGACGAAAGTACAAGAAGGTGCCATTCCAGAAGCGAGAATTGATGAAGAAGGAATACTTCGAGTCCACTCCAGACTTTGTGTTCCTAACGATTCTGATTTGAAGTACAAGATCATGATGGAGGCACACAATACACCATTTGAAATTCATCCTGGAAGTACCAAAATGTATCGTGATCTTCGACATACATTTTGGTGGAACAATATGAAGAGAGAGATTGCAAAGTTTATTTCAACGTGTTTAACTTGTCAACGTGTAAAGGCGGAGCATCAAGTGTCAAAGGGTCCATTGCAACCACTTGAGATTCCGAAATGGAAGTGGGAACACATTACTATGGATTTCTTTACGGGTCTTCCTACGGTTTCTCAAGGCATCAATGCTATTTGGGTTATTGTTGATAGATTAACCAAGTCTGCTCATTTCTTGCCGATACGGGAGACTTATTCCCTTGAACGTCTTACTCTAATGTACGTAAATGAGATTGTAAGATTGCATGGCATGCCAGTATCCATAGTTTCAGATCGTGACCCAAGATTTACTTCAAGATTTTGGGTTAGCTTGCAAAAAGCTATGGGTACGGAGTTACGATTCAGTTCGGCATACCATCCTCAAACGGACGGACAATCAGAGAGGACTATTCAAACTCTTGAAGATTTATTAAGACTCTGTGTCCTAGACTTCAAGGGCAGTTGGGATAAATATTTACCATTGGATGGAATTCTCCTACAACAACAGTTATCAGGCAAGCATTGGTATGGCCCCATTTGAAGCATTGTATGGACGAAAGTGTCGCTCTCCAGTATGTTGGGACGAGGTGGGTGAAGCAACATTGTTGGGACCCGAGTTAGTACGTATGACTACAGGAGAAGATCCAAACGATTCGACAACTGTATACAAACGGCACAAGATCGACAAAAGAGTTATGCGGATCTTCATCGAAAGGACGTAGAATTTAGTGTTGGGGATCATGTATTGTTGCGTGTTGCCCCATGGAAGGAGTTACAAGATTCGGGAAGAGAGAAAAGCTTAATCCACGATTTATTGGTCCGTTTCAAATTCTTGATCGAGTAGGTAATGTAGCCTATAGACTCGCGTTACCTCCAAGTATGTCTCGTGTTCATAATGTTTTTCATATATCTGTGCTTCGTAAATATGTAAAAGACCTGAACCACGTCATTGAGTTAGAACCGGACGAGATAGCCGAAGATTTAACGTATGAGGAGGTACCTGTCAAGATCTTGGATAGGAAGGAGCATGTCCTACGCACGAAGGTAATACCACAAGTTAAAGTTTTGTGGAGGAATCATGCTATAGAGGAAATGACCTGGGAGTTGGAAACGGAAATGAAAGCGAGGTATCCTCACCTTTTCGAAACACCAGGTACGTATGTCAATTTCGAGGACGAAATTTCATAAGGAGAGGAGGTTGTAAGACCCCAAATAATTAATAAATGAAATTTAATTTCCTTTAATTATTATTTTGAATAGTAAGGGTTGATTTGAATAATGTGGATAGTTATGGGTAAAATACGCAAACATTTCAAAATAAGCAAGTGGTTATAAAATATTCATTGTTGTCGGGGAATATTTGTTTGGTCGTGGAATATTCGTACTGTCGGGGAATATTCGTACGACGGCGCAGCCATGTGTGGGCCCCATAACGAAAAGCGATTGGAGAAAGAAAACGACAAATATAAGCTGTTTAAAAATAACGGCGTAGTTGTTACCGTTTACACTGTTGGAATACCCTGTGGTTAAAATACAGTAATACGCGTTGTTGCACAGTAGCACACGGTATTGCACAGTATTTTGAATTATTGATCCTTACGTAAGAAGGCACTACTCAATAATTGCTACAGGAGTTACTGTTCATTACTTTATTGATTCAATAATTGCTGCGTTGATATTTATATTATTATTGTTTTAATAGTTGTCATTGCACAGTATTTTCCATTATCAGATCAATAATTCATATTATTTGAATAATATTATCAGATAACATTATTGGCAATGTCTAGAAAGTTCTGTCAAGGAGAAGTTTGGTCATCTAATTGCGCGCCGGTAAGGAGAAATCCTTATTGGAAAGCCCCCTCTATCTTGGGAACGGCCTGGTTGTCAGTACTGTGATTCTGTAATATTATTTTTGAATAATTAATTATTGATTATTATGACAAAGAAAATATTAATTTTATATGGATATAGATGGAGAAAATTTTTAATGTGACAATTGTTGAAAATTAATATTTTATCTTTTTCTGATAAAATAATTCATTTAAATATATTATTTTAATAATATATTAACGATGATATTTTTACAATGAATGTGGGATATATGAATATATGAGGAGGTAGAGTATTTTTGTGGTATTAAATGTTTAACATATGTTTTGTGTGTCGGTGGACACAATTCTTGACCGAAAATTGATTGTAGACTGTAAAATCACTCGTTTGTGGATTTCGAATAATTTCTGTTTGGAATTTGGAAAAACTTCCTTCTGCAAAGTTGTAGAGAATTGAAATTCCTATAAAAAGTCGCGAGATTCGAATTTTCTGACAAAGGAGCTATTTATTGTGAATTATTGAAGTTCTGGAGTTCCGAAATAATTGATTTTTGGAAGTTTTAATTATTATTTTCAACAAAAACGTTTTTCAAAGGTTGGTGGGCATCTTTAACATGTGTTTGATGGCTAAAATCAGATTCCTTGGTGGTTGGCTTGAATGTTTTGTAAATATTAATATTATATTAATTTAGTCTCCTTTGGCGTTCTAACATTTTCCTATAAATAGAGGACTAAGTTAGAATTGAAAATCACACCAGAAACAAAGTTTTCTCTCTTTCTCTCTCTATATTATCGAGTGTATCCTTGTGAGTATACTTTGAGTATTGCTATACGGTGCGAGTTTCTGTCAGCACTATACCGAAATTCAGTCAGAAGTACGGCTATTTTGAGGTAAGGGATGTTATTTTCTTCTCAAATGATATTTTTTCTTCAATATCATTATGCCGGAATATTGGTGAACTTTTTTATCAAATTTGGAACTTTTGTGCCGGAGTTACTATTCACGTATACGGTACTATTCACGTATACGGCACTATTCACAGAAAAATTATTTTTTCTTTTCGTCCAAAATATCTATTATGGATACTAGCTTTGATTGTATCCATGTTTTGATCATTCTTGAATTTTACACCACTATGATTATTTTTGAGGTATTTTTGGACATGGATAAAACAAAGTACGAATCCTTAATCCTTAATCCTTGTCATTTTGTTTCACTGGATTCGCACCCTTATGGATATGGTACGTAGTATATTATACAATTCTAGCTTACCTGTATTTTTGTGGACTGAGGCATTAAAGACAGCTGTTCATATTTTAAATCGGGTTCCTAGCAAATCTGTCCCTAACACTCCTTATAAAATTTGGACAGGTAGGAAACCTAGTTTAAAATACTTACGGGTGTGGGGTTGTCCAACCGAGGCTAAGATTTTTAATCCACAAATAAAGAAACTTGACTCTAAAACCATTAGTTGTCATTTCATTGGATATCCTGAGAGATCTAAGGGTTTTCGATTTTACTGTCCCTCTCATACCACTAGAATTGGTGAGACTAGGCATGCAGAGTTTTCAGAGAATGGTAATTTAAATGGGAGTGGTGAGCCTAGAAAAATTAATCTTGAAGAAAATAGGTTTTATGTTTCTAATCTTGTAATTCAAGAGGGTGAGGCACAACAACCTCCTATTGAGGCGAATGATGCCCCTGAGATAGCTGAGCCACCACCTAATGTTGAACCTCACATTATTGAAAATTATATTTTTGAAATTGTGCAACCTTTACGAAGGTCCGAAAGACCTAGAAAGCCTACTAATTTTGATGATTTTATAACTTATCTTAATGAGATTGACTATGATTCAAGTAAGATTAATGATCATATCTCCTATAAAGAAGCTATTACGAGTGCTCAATCAACTCAATGGCTTGAAGCCATGAATGATGAGTTGAAATTAATGGTGCTTAATAACGTTTGGGATCTTGAGGAATTACCAAAAGGTTTTAAACCTGTTGGTTGTAAGTGGGTCTATAAGACCAAATTAGATCCTAAAGGGAACGTTGAAAGGTATAAAGCTCGATTGGTTGCTAAAGGTTTCACTCAAAAGGAAGGTGTGGATTATAATGAAACTTTCTCTCCAGTATCCAGGAAAGATTCATTTAGAATAGTCATGGCTTTAGTAGCTCATTATGATTTAGAGTTATATCAGATGGATGTTAAAACTGCATTCCTTAATGGTAACTTGCATGAGAATGTCTATATGGCACAACCAGAAAGTTTTTTGATTAAAGGCAAGGAACATATGGTATGTAGACTTAAGAAGTCCATATATGGGTTAAAACAGGCTTCTCGACAATGGTATCTTAAGTTTCATGAGGTAATGAGTAATTTTGATTTTTAAAAAAATATAGTGGATCAATGCATATACTTGAAGGTCAGTGGGAGTAAATTTGTTATTCTTGTTTTGTATGTTGATGATATACTACTTGCAAGTAATAACTTAGACATGTTGCATGAGACCAAACATTTTCTTTCTAAAAATTTTGATATGAAGGATCTCGGTGAAGCCTCTTATGTTATAGGTATTGAAATTCATCGAGATAGGTCTCGTGGGATATTAGGATTGTCCCAAAGAGCTTATATTGATAAAGTTCTTAACAAATACAACATGCAAAATTGCTCCCCTACTGTCGCACATATTGTTAAGGGTGACAAATTTGACTCATATCAATGCCCTAAGAATCAACTTGAACGTGATCAAATGAATCTTATTCCCTATGCTTCTGTGGTTGGGAGTCTTATGTACGCTCAAGTTTGTACACGTCCAGATATAGCGTATGTAACTGGCATGCTTGGACGTTATCAGTCCAATCCAGGTTTAGATCACTGAAAAGTAGCCAAAAAGGTTTTATACTACTTACAGGGTACTAAGGATTTTATGCTTACATTCAGAAAAACAGATAACCTTAAAGTTGTTGGTTATTCTGATTCTAATTTTGCTAAGTGTAAAGACGAAAAGAAATCTACATCAGGGTATATTTTTATGCTTTCAGGAGGCCCTATTTCGTGGAGAAGTCATAAGCAGGAGTTAACTACCACTTCCACGATGATGGCAGAATATGTGACTTGTTATCATGCTACTTGTCACGCCTTATTGCTGAGGAATCTTATTTCAGGACTTAAGGTTGTAGATTCCATTTCAAGGCCATTGAAAGTATTTTGTGATAATAATTCTGCTATTAGTTTTTCCAATAGCACTAGTTCGAGTGGTGCTGGACTATACCTCGACACTAAGTACTTATTTGTCAAGGAAAGAGTTGAAGATCAAATCGTTGTCATTAAGTATATTAGTACGCATGATATGTTAGCGGATCCACTTACGAAAGGCTTACCACCCAAGCTCTTTTTAGAGCATGTTGCCGGCATGGGTTTAACTAGTAGTCTTAATTAGTGAGTTATTTTGATGTAAGACAATAATTTTTTGAGCTCGTTGTTTTGAACTTCATTTTATGTTTATGGTTTGCTATTCTCATTATTGTGCACACTTGAGAACTTGTGAGCAAACGGTACGGTTATGTTTTGGACCATATAAATGAGTTTAATCTATTACCACTTATGTAAACTTTATGCATACTTGTTATGCTTAATGTTAATCTTTATTTTAATAAAAGTACTAATTGTGTAACTAATGGGGATCTTGTGTTAATAGTGACACAAAGATTGTATTAATTCGCATTGGTGTTTTTATTTGAACAGGATGTAGACATTAAATTAATACTTGGCCAAATTAATGATTGTAAGTATTATGTTTTGTAATAAATAGTATTTCGGCCAAGTGGGAGAATGTTGGAATATTTTATTCCTTATGTGGCCTCTACTATTTATGTAATTATTGGGCTTACATATTGTATTAATTTAATCACCTTATTTATGGGTTTGGTAATTAATTATGTGGCCTATAAATAATATTTCTAATAGTATTTGGCATAATGGGCCCTAGGGTTTCATAATCTTGATGGACGATTTTGACCCTTAGCTATTATATAAATAAAACAGTTAGGGTTTGGTCTCAGTTGTCGTCTCAAGAATTTTATACACACCTATACATCCATCCTAAGATTGAGAGAGACAATTGAAGACATTCACTCTTAAGCGCAGCGGAAGCGTGATACATACGAGATGACTTCTCTCAATTCATGTAAATACTTAATATTATGATTAATTGATTCTATGCAATAACACGTTCCTGTATAATTTACTCAACAGGTCCCTCATTTTTTTTTGGGTAAGAAATGCAATGTCACCTCCCAAAGGGTACTCTGTTTTTATGTAATAGGAAAAACTCCTTAGTTAATTTTGTTTTGTAGATGTTGTGTTTTAGATAGTTTGAATTTCTGTGTTTCACTACATTCATTGGCTAATGGCTACACGTACAATAAACATGACAATGCAATAGTTTTAAACATAGTGATTTGGGAGAGACCAGAAGGTAACCTTAAGTTTTATTAAGTCCACAATAAACTAAGATTAACTTAATTGTACATACTTTATAGCTAATAATACACTTTCTAAGTAAGGTGGTGTTTGATAAAAATTGAATGAATCTGAATCTGAATCTGAATGAGCTGAAACTGAATGAAAAAAACTGTTTGATAACTGACATATCTTAAAGATCTGAATGACATATTTTTAATATTTTACCCCTCTGAAAAAAATTCAAAGTTGTTGTAAATTTATTTAATATTACATAATATAATAGTTAATATTTTTTTTACTTCATTCAGCCAACCATTCAGCCATTCAGACCAAAAATTCGGACTTAACCATTCAGCCAGCCCATCTGACCGATTCAACCATTCAGACGATTTTTTTTTCAAAACAAACGCACTTAATGATTCAGCCACTTACCGATTCAGCCATTCAGACCCATTAAGTTCTAAACAAACAGCCCCTAAACTTTTAGAAGCATTTGTTAAATGCATTGCCATGTATGTAAAACATTCATCTCCTCCTACATGACGGGAATCTTTCTTACTTTCTTTTTTACTGAATAACCACTTTTTAAATATGATTAAAATACTTTAATTTTATCTTGTTGGTATGTCGTGTAATATTTCAATTTTATCTTGTCCGAATTTTGTTGTGCAGAACATTTGACGTTACAACCGTATGAATTCATTCTTTTTAAGTAACGATATTATCTGAACCGTGTTTGTGTTTTTCCATTCAAATCAATTAGAATGAATTTGAACCGTTCTTGTGTTTTTTCGTCCAAATTCAAAATGAGTTCTATCTTATTAATATAATATATATATATATAGAGAGAGAGAGAGTAAGGCTTTAAGTTGAGAAAGACAAAAAATAAGGGGAGTACATGATGCATTTTGTGTTCTTTTTACTTGCTTATTCTCGTGGGAAAAATTTGTCCTTTTTTATGGGCTTGGTAACCATATCCAACTACACCTCACCTCAAATATAGTTAGTCCCGCACTCATGTTACACAAATTTAGTGCTAATAAGTAAAGTCACTTTTTTAAATATTTTTAGTAATTTTTTTGGAGAGATGTGATAAGTAAAATTCTGTAATAATTTGTTTGATAATTATAATTCGACACAAATTTATTATAATACATAGCAGGACTCGATCAAATAAATAAAGCAAATTACTTTTTTATATCCAAACCAAAATAATGTAGTATTAATATTTTAAAGTCCAATATAACTCATTTTCCGTATATATTTTTTTGAAATACAAATATAAGTTGATTATGAGCCTGTCACGGCCCAAATGTGGTTTTGGCGGCTACCCATGAGTCAAGAGTCCATGACACTGGATATTTTCTGTTCTCCTAATTGATCAGGTTTCACCCACACCTGATGATTTAAACCGAGAGCAGATCTTCTGTTTTTATTTTCTCCGTCTTCTTTGTATCTTCCACTTAAATATTTGACACTTAATCTCTTATTTAATACTAATTAATTTTAAAATTAAATAAAAACACAATCACAAGGCAAGCGTTTGCTTAGGGGACATCCAAACGACACCGTTAAATATCTCCAGTTAACTGCAAAAGTTACCTCAAGTTTCAAACAATTTCACTTTTAGTATCAAAGTTTTAATTTTCTCAACAATGTTCCTTCAAGTTTAAATTTCTTAAAAAATTGTTCATTTTTAATGTATATTGATAAAATTACAGGTCAAAATTCGCTTTTATATACTTGAATACATATTTAAATTGAGTGGTGCTAGAGACACAAACTATTTTACAAACATTTTACAAACTGCTGATATGGCATACTCCACGTCAGCCTATTGGTCAACAAATTGTTTAATGTAGTCTTCGGTCCCACACAAACTGCTGATATGGAGTATGCCACATCAGCAGTTTGTAAAATATTTATAAAATAGTTTGTGTCTCTAGCATTATTCATTTAAATTAATCTAAACTTATCAATAGGGCAATATATATGTTATATGATACATACGTACATTATACATAACATGATTATCAATAATTTTGGACATGTATGGGAATGATTTTGACATACAATTTAATCACTATGATAAAAGTGAAATTTTTTATTAAAAAAATTAAACTTGAAAGAACATAAATAAAAAAGTTAATACTTTTAAGACTAAAAATGAATTTTTTTTTGAAATTTTAAGGGACACTTTTATTTAGTTAGGTCCCATTAGCTTCCTTATGAAACCCAACAAGTTTTCTTTCTCGTGATTTCGTGTTGGCATAATCAATCAATTTCTCTCCTAATAAAACTCTGCTTTCCTTTCTTACTAGTATTATATTTATAGTTATTTCATTCCCAAACACTCTTTTCCTTTACAGAGTATATAAATTTGTCATCTTTCATCAACCAATCGCAATCTGCAAACCCAATTCAACCATCTAATCTCTTCGTATGACTCATTTTTCTCTTTATCGTCTGATTTGTGTTTGTATATATTTAGTATAAATAAATAAAATTATATATATGGTTGTTTTTGTTTAGTAGGGGAGGTTACGTGGGTTTCTAATGTTTTTTCAGTGTTTGAAATTTGCAGATAGCAACCGAAGTCTTGATATGGTTAAGTGCGCTTTCAAGAAAGAACACCCCTTTGGTATATTTTTGGTTTTTGCCTACTTTTCCTATTCATATTCTTCAAAATAAATTGGTTATTCTTTGAAAAGGGTGTGGCTGTGTTATTTGGTTTGATGGTTAATTACTTGTTGGGATTACTATACCAGTTTATGAATTTTCATTGATGAAATTAATTATGTGGGTTTAGATTCTTGAGGATGATTTTGTAGTAAAAAGGATGGAATTTTGGGTAATCCCTTGGAATTTTGTGCCCCTCTGTGTTGGTTGTAACTTTGATGCATATATTATTCACAAAAGATGTTTTTTTTGCTGATTGCGCGAAATCGAATGTGTGCTTCTTTGTTTAGGAGGCTATGCCCATTTGTTGGAAATCCTTCTGTGCTCATACAAGTTGTGCAGTGCTAGAATTGAATTATTTTTGTTTAAATTTGTAGTTGGTTGCACAATCATGTTTTTGTGAACTCTTTAGTACAATAATCCACGGTGTAAGCTTTCAGTTATACCTCATTTGCACAGAATTGAATTTCAGTTGGCTGACCATGTTCTAGTTTTCTTTCATGGTCGTCAAATTATAGGAATGGCCTACTTGTATTATTCATGTCTCATGCAGTGAAAGTTAGAAGACTTGTCCCAGCTGTGTAAATAATGGGAGATTGGGAGCCCTACTGATATTATTGGACCTTCTAAGCAGTAGGTGCATGTGAATGTAGTAATATTTTGTTTTATTGTATTTGATCCCAATTGAACTAAGAGTTTTATTCTATTCTCTTTCTTTTCAAACTCTCTTAGGGAGAGTTGCGTTCCTTCTTTATATCTTTTGGTAATTTATTATTTTGACATTATCTCTTTGATTTGAATCGATAGAGTAAGATCTTCTTTACACTATGTTTCATGCATATTTATTTCTCATTTTTATATGCAGAAAAAAGGCAGGCGGAATCTACTCGCATCAGAGAGAAGTATACTGATAGAATACCTGTAAGTAGATGTTGTATTTTAAATGCATAAGCCTAATAACTTGTGGTTTTATTATATTTTATTTATTTATAGGTTTCATCTTTATCTGACTTCTGAATTTCCTGTGCAGGTGATTGTGGAGAAGACTGAAAAAAGTGACATTCCTGACATTGATAAGAAGAAGTAGGTCGGATTAACCCTTTTTTATTCCCATATTTTGTTTTCTTTTTCTTAAAACTAATTGCACTTGTTTCATCATCTTTATAAACTCCTGTTTAAGTTGGTTTTTAGTGTTTTTTGGTATTCAGTCTCTTATGGTGTATGTAGCAATGTTTGGAGCCTCAGATTATCGAGCTCTGAAATTGATGGGAAATGTCTTATTAGTTTGTCGCAAATCTTAGTGATTTCTTTCAGCTTAGAGTTCTCTTCTTTCATCAAACTGTGATTCCGTAGTTCCTCCTCTTTAACTTGCTCTGTGGGTTGTATTTTTTAACTTTGGCTTAAATAACAGTAACATTACATTTTTAATAATAGAAGTAGTTGATAAGATTAACTGATCTATAATGTCCACTATTATGCATAGACATATATAAGCACGGTACTTCTAAATTGTTTCGTTGGAAAGAAAGATTGGTCTAAATTTAGGCTTTGAGTGCCTCAGTGATGTTCCTCCCTTGCAGGTATGAGCCACTTTGTTGTTTCAAACCATGGTATCTTCTCTTTCTCTTCACTTGAAAAATTCTCTTTTCTACTACTAACAACAAAAAATACATGGATTAGTATTAATACTAGCATGTTTTAAAGGTGGTTGGTTTGACAAATTACTTCTTAGGAAACTTTTAGGGTCTGTGAGTTTTAATTTAGGGGAAAGGGTGTGATGGGAAGGGAACGTAATCTCTCTAATTTTTATGGAAGGAAAGACTTTCCTTTCCCTTCCCTTCCAACAAAAATAAAGCACACAAACAGGCCATTAATGTTGGTTTTAAAGCCTAATGCCTACCGATGTTATTGGAGTTTTCTTTATTCAAGTTCATTGACATGTGCATAACTACATACATTCTGGAATCCGCGTGTGCATGCAGTGTTTTGTTTCATATTTGTGGTATCTGTTTATGATTCAATCATGACTATGATTTGCTGTGGTAAGTGGATGCAATGAAGGTTAGAGATTAACAATGTAGGAAGTGAAGAAACTTTCCCAATTAGAAATGTGTTTGGAATCTTCATCTTTCTCTTATTTTGAATGTAGATACCTCGTCCCAGCTGATTTGACTGTTGGACAGTTTGTTTATGTGATCCGGAAGAGGATCAAGCTTAGCGCTGAAAAGGCTATATTTGTCTTTGTCAAAGACATTCTACCTCCGACTGGTGAGTTGAAATAACTCGGGCAAGTTTAATTTTTAATATTTTATGTTAAGCTGAACTTTTGTTAATCTTCTCTTATTACAGCTGCCTTGATGTCTGCAATTTACGAGGAATACAAGGAAGATGATGGGTTCATTTATATGACTTACAGTGGCGAGAACACATTTGGATCCCTGGCAATGTAATGGCATCAGTATGTATATAAAGTTATCAAAATGTAAATTCTCCATCACCCCCCATTTTATGTAATAGCATTGTCCTTTTTCTTACAATTTACTTTTGTTTTTAATGATAATCATTGGTAATAATTTTATATTAGGACTATTTCATTAGATTCTTAACAGATTTGATTTCATACATGGATTTGAGTTTTAGTAATTATTCAATTCTTTTCAAGTTTTTGATGGCTGTTGGAATATATTGCTGGTCATTGTTGTGTGAACACCGATTAGATTTTATATATTCAGGAAAAAATTAGGGGGATAAATTAAAAATAAAGGAACACATATATAATACTGTAATGAATCCTACATTTTCTCAAAGTTTGCTTATTCCTGGGCATTGTTACCAACAAAATATTAGGTAAAGGTAAAGGACTATTAGAGCGTAACTTTCTCGCTCCCAGCCAGAAAGTATGAACTTTTAAGATCAATCATTCAACTGCGGAGATATCTACAATCTATTAACATGTTTCTTTTATATATATTTAGATTTGGAGTTCACAGGGTATGCTGGTCTTAGTTGTAGTCACCATGTTGGTATGGTTATTTCAAAAATATTTTTTGCTTATCTGGACAATCGTCTGATGTGCAGGGAGGGTGTGTGCGTGCGTGCTAGTTTTGATGTAGGAATACACTTGAAAGCTTTAAACTGCATTTGATGTTTATTTTAATACCGAGACAAGTTTTCTTGATGGATGAATCTGGTTTTGTTCATACGACAGAAATTTGTGATATAATCAAATGCATTCAGTTGGGAGAGCTTTTCTTTTGGTATTTGTTCTTGATCCATTTGATGCCCATCGTTGTTCCATTCTTGACCTTTTGTGCTCCTCCAATTGCTACTGCTTTGGCTTTACTTAATCCTGCTGAAGAAGCTCTCACTTTCTTCTTACTGCCATTATTATCTTCAAGGCTGTCACTCTTTTCTACGGCGCCAATACCTCCAGCGCCCCATTGATCTGCCCAGCTTGGTGCTTCACTGGCCGTATTTTCCCTTGTTCCTCTAGCTTTAATTTGTATAAGTAAAAGATTTCAATACTTTAGTACTCATCATTATATACTCCGAATCTTTCTTGTTTTAAAGAAAACATAGTAGTGATGGAGCAAAATAATTGCGATTTTCAAGGATGTTAAATAACTTTGGAGTATACATAAATATATACAAAGGGAAATGAATGATTTATATGACGAAATTGAATTGCGACTAACTATCTTGTATACATGTATGTCAATATTTACTATCAAGGGGTAGGAGGATCTCTATATATACTATTTGTTATGAGCCAGCAACCATTTATATAGTAGCTATACTTCTTGTGCAAGTGATGGAAACAATAATATAAGAAAGTAGGGAGATCAAACCTTTCAAGCCCCTGAAACATGGAAAACAACATATGAAGAAACCACAGAGACGAACAGAAAGGATAGCTTTAGCTTACCTTAACAGGATTGAACAGAGCTTGGAGTTGATGGTTGGTGTTAGAATCTTGGTGTTGATGGTTGGTATTAGAGGCAAGGCAAGCTAATAAAGAAGAAGAATTAGAGGGCTGAATTTGCTTTTAAGAAAGATGGCATGTGGATAGGCTGTCTTTTTATCTTTGTTTAAAAGACATGCCAACTCACTGCAGGTTACCATCTAGTTAAGCAAAGTATGTTTGGAACCTTTTTCTCTTTGTTTTCTAATTTCTATTAATCATGTTGCCATATTTGTGTTATTGTATAGTCATAACTAATTTTAGTTCCATCCTCTTTGCCACTGCAGTTTAGATTAAACAAATCAACTGATACACCCTTCCCTCTCAGGAGTGGTTAGCAAGAAGTTAACTTTGGTCAATTAATACAATGTCAACACGCAGGCCGGGAGGCCGGATCCTCCACCCTCCATCTTATCTAGAGGTAGGACTACTGGTGGTGACAAAATTGTTGGTTTCACCAACAGTTGGGAGTCAAAAAAAGTTAGGTTTATAAAATGAAAGAAACACCAGGCAGGCAATTAAAAGCTAGCTGGTATTGCGATAATTGATGATGTGTTTTATGAACAATAATCTTGAGTTGTCGGCTAATTACATAAATAATATTTATAGAGTCTACTCAATATAATAAAGATCTCATCTAGTAGTTAATAATATCATATGTAGTGTCCTCTCAAGCGTACAACCCTCTCATGTATCTTTTGTTTGCGTTTGTTACATAATGCTATAAGCATAGTATTTGCTTTAACTTGAAGGGAACATACTACAATTTAGTCGTATGGTTCTTGGCCAGCGGTAACTCATGCCTTACGGTTTTCATGAGGTCAAATGTTTGATTCTTTCAATTCTTGAGTGTGTGGGTGTGTGTGTGCAAATTTGTAAAAAAAAAAAAACTACATTTTTGGGATGGGTGAGTGAGTTTCATTAGGCTGCTGAGAAGATGGTGTCACTGCCTTGGTTTGTGTGTTGGGATACAGGACCAAAGGGCTTATAAAAGTCTAGGCTTGCTTCCCCGAGGCCCAAAGTGGAAAGAGTTTTGGTCGCACTATGTATCTTATCTTAATTAACTCAACTACCTTCACTTGTCTTGCTAACATATATACTTCCATCAGTGAGTGCTACTTTGATTATATGAGTTACTACATTGAATTGAATAGCCATGATAATATGAGATCATATTATCATGACTTGCCACACACATAGTAAATACACACAGTAACCCCCCACCAATCACCATGCATGTAGAGCTTCTACTCCACCACAAACCAATAATGGTAAGAGCAGAGCTACTACACCAACAATACAAGTGTAGAAGTAGAAGCATGTATTTATGATATGACCCAATAGTTTGTCAAAACTAATGCACAAACCAAGCAATACTCGTCTTTAAAAAAATTTGACTAGTTGGATTAATAGAATTAGAGCAACACATTATATAACAATACTTCACTTTGTTTTCCTAGTAGACTTAGATTTCTTCACTTTCCTACTACTACTCTTGTCATCAAAACTGCTCCACGCATATCCACTTGGTATTGCAAATGGATTAACTTTTTCTTGTTGTTGCTTGCCCCTTGCCCAAGATTTACTGCAATCTCTCTCTGTTTCCTCTTCAGAACCTCTCCCGTTAACAAATTGCCTGGGGCTTGAAAATGGTGTGTATAATTCTTCAATGGGCTGAAGCTCAACAAACTTTGTGAATGTTATCACCACTCTCACTGTTGGTACCACAGGAACTGCAATCTGTTCCCATCAAAAACAAACATTTTTTACTTCACCGACACATAACAATTCCCAAAAAGCTATGCTATGATGGATGCCCCCAAATTTCAAAAAGTTACCTAAATAATTGATGTAATAACAGAACCGTAATGCTCATCTGGATATTTTGAGTGCCAAATATTTATTTGGCACTATAGCAATGCTCAATCAATTCAAAATAGGACCCACTTAACCGTAGCACGGTAGCAATGTGCTACAAAACGATGATGGACTTAGGTCCCAATAGAAATTAGCATGATTTGGGTCTACAAACTACAACCGTTGGATTTAAAGGGCAAAAATTAGATACTTCCACATCACCTCACCGACCATCATTGCTCAAAGTAGGGTCTTTACTTGTACTACATGAAAAGAAGCAAAAGGAGAAAGCCAAAAGGAGGAGAGAGGCAAAATGAAATCATAAAATTTATGTTCACCAAAATTATCCTTAATACGAATTTATGTTCTTAATACCAAAATTATCCTTACCTTCACCGGAAATGTCCCCGGCGGAAACTTGGTCGTCAGCAATTCTCTCATCCGTCTCACGGGAGACGGCCTTCACTTTATTTGCCAGGATGTCAAGTAACGGCAGTAACTCCTCCGTCTTTAACGGAAATTTCTCAGTTAACCAAACCGAAGGCCGTAAACTCTTCACGAACTCTTTCTCTTTCGTCTGAGGCGGCGGCGGCACCACCGCTACTACAGCCGGGCAAGGTGGCCTCCGTCGTTCCGGTATAATATCCACACTCTTTCTCGACAAGGATACAAAGTCTCTCTCCTCACGAACAAAGCTACTATGTCTCTGGCAGTTATTGGACACGCTCAATCGCGGATTCTCGGCTACTAAAAAGCCTTCATCTGAATCCTCTTCGAGCTCCAATGGTAAAATCTGTTCGCTTCCAGGACCATCAAGTTCACTGGCTGCAATTTTACGTGACCGAAAACTGAAAACAACATTGTTAATTTCATAAACCCTAGCTTTCCAGTCGCCAACACTTTCAGTCTTCTCTTGCCTCCTCCAATTAGTCCTTCCGACGAGCTCGGCCTTTGTCACGTCCATTCCTGGACGGTATACGCTCGTCTGACAACAAAATGCGGCCACGTCGGAATCACTCAACGGGGTTCCGGCATTCTCGAACGCGTCATATATTTTCCGATCATCGTGGTTGAGTACGGTTAGTGAACCAGAGGGAATATCGAGATCGCAATCACCGTCACCGAGGAATAGAAAGCTCTGGTTAGCGCGCTAAATTTTCAATCCATCGTAACCTGCTAGAGAAGTATCCGCTCGCAAATTACCGTCTCGCTTCCAGATCTTGTAAGTATCGGAAGGAGCGATTTTGCCGACGAACGGGACGATTGAGCTCTCAAAGTGAAATGATATTTCCATGTAGAAGTCCCTCATTCTACGAAGGACTGCGACAAGCCGCGGCAGACGGCGGCGCCACTTGGACCAGGCGGAAATGTGGTTGTGCTGGACGAGAATCGAAATAATGTCCGAGCTTCTGCGGCAGACGGCCTCCTGTAACACATTCCATCCGACGGCGTTTTGTAGAGAAATGTCTGCGCCGGCAGTAGCGAGAGCGTTGGAGGCGAAAACGTCGTTGAGACGAACGGCGAGATGAAGCGCAGTCTCGCTGTGTGGATTGTCGCGGCGGTCGAGAACGGTGGAGATATGATCAGCGAGCCGCTCTTGTCTGATGGAGTCTGACTCGGTGTGAATCTGATTCGGATCGGCGAGTTTAGGGATGGAAGAAACTAGTTTAGAGAGGGTGGCGTGATCGGCTAGTGCGACGGCGTAATAGACGGGACTGTGATGGAATTCTTCCGGCTTGATCGTCTTCGTCGACGACTTGGACATTGTTATAATGTCTGGGTCTGTGAAATTGGGAGTAAGAAGGAATTGTAAGCGATTATTAATACTTAAAATTTGGGATGTTATTTAAAAAAAAGATAATTCATTGATCAATATCCAGATAAAGTATGTGACGTCAGCGACTTGTAAAATAATTTATGTAGCATTACTCTTTATTTTTTAAATAAGAGATAAAAAAGCGGGTGTAGTCGTCTTTTCAAACCTGAAACTGGTACATAGCCAATTGGCACGTCTTTTCGTAATTATTGTTGGACAAAAGACACCTCGTGTGTCTGGATTTTTCTCTGATTTTGTTGTGTTATCATTTTACAAAACGAGTATTATTCTTATGCCAATTCTTTTTTATGAAACGTAATTTATAAAAGGAAATAAATATTTTTACATAATTTTTTGATATTTTATATAAATATTATTATAAATGTATTGCGACAATAAAAATTATTATTATAAAATTTAGAGTGATAATTTTTATACAAAAAATCATGTAAAAATATCAATTTTTTTATAACATAATATATGAATTAAAATTTGATAAATTATCGGTGTATATATGTTATTATAGGTATAGAATTATAAAGAGACATTAAACTAATTATTATAAGATATAACAATTCAAGATTAGAGACGTCACTATATTTTATTTTAATAGTGATAATTTAGTAATTAAAATATTACTTTTATTAGAATTGAATTCTCTTTATTATATTTTTAAATGGGTAATAATTTTGTTAATAATGATTATAAATGTTTCCTTTATTATATAATTATAGACGTTTTAATATAATAGAAATAAATTAAGAAAATAATTTAATAATATCAATTGATAACTAAAATTTGTTTAATATTTTTTTTAAAAAAAACTACATTATTATAACGTATGTGAAACGCATGTTAAATCACAGTTAAAAGAGAAATTTTTACCAATAAGATGTCACGAAACCAAGGAAGTAGTTATGTATTTTTGTAAAAAATATACTCTCTCCGTCTCTATTTAAATGACATTTTAGAGTTTTTTATTTATTCCTAATTAATTAACGTTTGTTCAAATTTAGAATAATTAATGATAATTTTTCTAAAATTACTCCTCATTGCTCTACCTATTTTTTGGGTACTTTAATCTCTTGTGCCATGATAAATTAATGATTTAAGAGTATTATAGACAAATGAGTACTCCCTCCGTCCCTATTTAATTGACCTTTTAGAGATATGCACAACCATTAAGATAATGATTGGAAAGTATTAAATATAGTATTCAATTGTCTATAATACCCTTAAATCATTAATGAGTTTAAAGTACCAAAAAAATAGATAGAGTAATGAGGGTATTTTTTAAAAAAATTATCATTAATTCTCCTAGATTTAAATAAACGTCAAATAATTAGGGACAAATAAAAAAGTTTAAAACGTCATTTATATAGGGACAGAGAGAGTACTATATTTAATAATTTTTAATCATTATTTTAATTCTTGTGTCCATATTTAAAATGGGACGGAGGGAGTATAGTATTTATTAAAAATATTTGTATCAGTGAAAAATAATAATAAGAAATATTTAGAATTTTGTAAAATGTGCACATAATAATGTCCAATAATTTTCTAATAATTTGATGGAGTATAATCAATCATACAACTGACTCAAGAACATAAATGCAGAGAGCATGGTCAAGTGGGGTCAGTTATACATACTAATCCAACCGTTGGATGTCATTTCTTAATTCAAAAAGTAGAGTCATCGGAAGGCTGGTGATGAATGTGAGGAGAGGGAATTAATGTCGGTATTGGGCTAGACAGTGGACCCACTAAATGTGGGCCGGTAACAGGGGACGTGTCTGGTTGAGGAGGCAGGACCAAATTGAAACTGGATTTCATTAGTATTCTTCATCTTCGTCTTTCTTCTCAATTCTTTTTCTTTTATCTGCCTGCCGTCTTCTGTTTATTGGCTGCGTATTTTTAAGACTTTGATTTATCATATGATTTACTCCTTAAAATTTACTAACAATTCTTAAAAATGGTCACCTTAAAATTTAAAATTAGATATTAATATTTTTTAAATAATAACAACAAGTTTTGTTCAAGAAATTTATTGCATTTAGACTTATGATTGCAAGAGCTCATCAATTTTGACCTAAAAATAGTCATTATTTTACAAAAGTTGATACCTTTTTACATATCGAACAACTATGTACGTAGATTGAATAAGTTTGCTTACTTTTGTTTTTACAAGCTTAATAATCGACTTATTTAGATATCGACTTATTTAGATAGGTTTTAAATATGATACAGTATATTTCAAAAATATTTTAGTTGATTCCGAGTTAACTTAATAACTTAAGTTTGTTGACTGGCTCAGTAGTCCAAAAGTTTAGGTTTAAATTTTTGTCTTGAAAATTGATATTTTTACAATCAAATTTATTTGTAAAAATATCAATTCTTTTTATTTTTATATTTACTCAATTCTTGACGACAAAAGATGCATTGTACTCCCTCCATCCCAAAATAATAGACGTTTTAGGCTATTTTTTTTTTCCAAAATATTTGACGTTTTACCATCCCAAAAATATTTTGACATTTGTTTTCCCTTTTTACCCTTCCTTCTCCCCCATTATTAATACCTATTTTAATGGACATTTATTTTCTGGTATAACAGCCTTGGGAGTATGGTTGGAAGAAATTCTTCCGTTATTCACCTATTGATATTCTCTCTGTTTATTTGCCCCCATTAGTGCTTGAGTTCATTCCCCATGCTCAACAGGATTGGCTAAAGAAAGAGGTGGCAGAGGTGATATACAGAGGTGGAGGTCGCGGTGGTAGAGAGAGAGAGACTGCTATTAGTGAGTACTAGCGGTAATAAAGTGTGAAAAGTCTTTAATTAGGAGAGAAAGTGTAAAATGAAGTCTGGTGTAAATGAAGAATTAAATGAGATCAAAGTATTAATTAAGGGTAAAATAGTAAAAGTACAACTATTCTTAATCTTTGTGAAATTCTCTAAAACGTCTATTATTTTGGGATGGAGGGAGTATCTTTTTATCGTAAATGTGTGCTAAAATTTTGTGAAAAACTTAATTTATGAGATGTTGAGTTAGTTTTTGGGAATAGCAAAATTTATGAGCAAGATCGAATGCATAAAATAATAAACTTTAGACTATTGAGTCACTAAACTTGGAATGCTGAATTAACTCGAGACAAACTAAAATGACTTAATATTTGCGTTGTTATTGTAACACCCCAGTCCCACATCGAAAGATAAGAAAAAATTTGTCTGCATATAAGGAAATAAGTTACTACCAATAGTACCTTCAAGTCATGACCTTTTGGAAGCCACTGGTAGACGAAGATTACCCAAGGATTTGACTCGGGTTGTTTCTTATGGTATCAGAGCGACTCTCGAAACCTCGGGTCGGGTCATCCGATCGAGTTGTCGACGGGGACGTCAGAAATTTAAGTGGGGTCTCGGGTCATCCGATCGAGTTGTCGTCTTTGATTCGATTCGGACTTGAGATTTGACATCCCGAGTTGTTTCAGTCATATTTTTATATAGATTTAAGATTTTATGGTAGTGGAGTATTGAATTCCCATTTGCTTTTTTGAACCAAGTTTTAATCGGACGATTTTGTTTTCTTTATTTTTCCTTACATTTCTCGCATGAGTCCTGTGTGTGTGTGTGTATATATATATATATATATATATATATATATATATATATATATATATATATATATATATATTAAATTACGATTATAAATTATAAAATAGCTCAACTATTAACACTAATATTTATTTACGTAATTAATTAATGTACAAACCATAAAAGTAAAGCAACAACGCCAAACGACATAGATAGTGAGTTAATTTATATTTAAGGATATCTAAAACAATTTAACTTATTCATGTGATTCTAGCCAGGCTGCAGCTATTAATGTTACCGAAAGGGGAGAAATTTATGAATTGGTATAATTGAAATTGGTAGCTATTGGAGTATAAGAAAAGTCTATGTTGGTAGCTCGCATTACCACTAAATACTAGTTTTACTTTTTTGTTTAAAAAAAATAAAAATATTTTGTACTAAAATAGTTATAAAATCTTAAACTATTTTTTAAAAATAAAAGAAATTGATATTTAATATAAAGATAATATAAAAAATGAAGTCATTAATATTTTTTTTAAAATTAAATGCAAATGGTCCCCCTATTCCGGTTAGCAGTCCTCAGAAGTTACAAGTCCTACTAAATTGATGAAGATATTAATGGAGGCTGGAGCCAAACCAAAACTCCCCCTATTCCGGTTTGCTACTTCCCTATCGGATCCAGATTAATTTACCATTCGTTAGTGATATAAAAAATTACTCCAAGTATTTTCTCTGTTCATGTTCGTTTAAAAATCAAATTCTAATTATCAAAAAAAGTTTTAATTGCTATCATCTTGCTACTATTCGTGAAACTATATAAATTGAGCTCTTCTGTGTGAATATGCTAATTTTACTTATTTTTATCTCATTGTTATCATGTCCAGATAGAGTTTTTACTACTCCTTCAGTTTTAAATTATAAAATCATTATTGATTTTTAAAATATTTTTAAACTCAAAATTGAATATGAAACAATAATTTACAATATCCATCGTTGTATTGATGAATATTTCAAAAATTCATGTTAATTTTAAATTTCAAAATCTTTCAAGTCAACCTTGTATATTATATATACACATATATAAAATATAAGAGAATAATATCTATATATCTACAACATCTAACATATTATGTTTATCTGTTCAATATATTATATGTCGAACAAGTGAATAAAAATTGTTTACACAATTTTTGAAGTTTTTTTGGCTTTTCTTAAAATACCCTTCGATTTATAAGTAATTTCTATTTTGTTCGTTTTGTTTTAATTTTTAATAAGTCTAGGGGGACCGGACTTTTCCGACCGGGGTAGTAACCGGTCGGGATTTTTTATTTTTTTTTGTTTTTGACTACAAAGTAATTAATGTGATTTATTGAAACTGAAATTTTTATAAAATACAGTGATTTAGGTGTCTTTTTGGATACATGTAACAAACAGTGTATCCAAATGACACCTAAATCACTGCATTTTGTAAAAATTTCAGTTCTAATAAATCACATTAATTATTTTGTAGTCAAAAGAGAAAAAAAAAGATTTCCGGCCGGTCACTACCCCGGTCGGAAAAGGCCGGTCCCCCTAGAAGAACTCTTTAATTTTTTATCTTTATATTATTCGTTTTTCAAATTTTATAAATTCGCATTTTACTTGTAATTTACATATGCAACGCGAGTGTGGCAGATTATGCTAGTTACAGGGGCGGACCTGCCTTAGGGCAAGGGGGGCACCTGACCCCACTGAATTTTCAGGGAGTCAGGGGCCATATTAGGATAAAAAAAATTAAGAGGATCATAATAGAAAAAAATATATTAAGAGGGTCTAAAGTGAACATGTATACTAAGAAACATGACCCCACTGTATTATGTTATATATATACTAAGTGAACAGACACTAGGCAACAATCCTTAATTCCCAAATCCCACTAAGTCATTAAGCCAATTTTTCTATTCTTCTATATTGTGGATATAGAGAACCGATTCCAATTTTTCGAGTATAGAAGGAATTGGGGAATTGGCTCAAATGTTGGTTCAGAAAAGAAAGAATGATGTGTATCCCCAAGTCTATTTGTTGTTTAAATTGGCTCTACTTTTGCCCGTTGCTACTGCAACTGTTGAAATGACATTTTCAGCCATAAATATCGTGAAGAATGAACTCCGTAATCAAATGGGAGATGAATTGATGAATGACTGTTTAGTAACATACATTGAGCGTGATATTTTTGTAACTATTAAAAATGAGGCTATATCATACAACAATTTTAAGCAATAAAACCTCAAAAAATGTTATTATAAATAATATTTGAGGATTGTTTAGTTTTGTAAGTTTTTTTATGAAATTTGTATTTGTAAGAATTTTTTTTTCTGAGTTTGACCCCACTGAACAATTCGTCTGGATCCACCCCTGACTAGTTATATATAGAATGTTGACTACAAAGTAATTTGTGCCTTAGAATCAAAATAATGGAGATATATATAAATAGAGAATTGATATTTTAAGATTTTTTTATGTCAATAGTACGTGGACTTTACCTTCAGACCTGGGGGAAAATATCATATTTCTAATAGAATCATTTTTTTTGTTTGTGAAAATAGTAGTAATTCTCTAAATATAGTGACTTTCTAGTTATTTGCATTTAATTTTCAGATTATCTAGTAGATTCCACATACATGTTTTGTAAGTATAAAAAGTGATATGCTGATATGGACACCGAACAAAATTAATCTTGCTCTCTCTCCGCCGTCTCCGTCCCTCGCAAGACGAGACTGTTGTTAACAAAGACTTGTCTCCAGTTTTTCTCTCTTTCTTTCTTTCTTTCCCTCCCTCTTCTGGTGAAAACGTGTTTCCAACATTCTGCTCACCTACCTCTTTCTCTCTCTTGAAATTCAACGCCCATTTCACAATGCGGCTATTGGCTTCTCCAAAACTCACCAGAAATTCTTAAAGTCATGACTCTGGGATTGTATCACTCTTCACATTTTGAAGTTGTTACAGATTGGTGCAAAATATGTATCTGAAAGCTGTCCCAATCTGGATTTGTGCCAGTCACTCGCATTCTCAATTCGGTGTTTCAGATTTGGTTCATAAACGTTCTGGGTCTCCTTTTGTTTTGAGGATTGATTTTGGTAGGTGTAGAAAATGGAAGTGTTTTGCTTTGTCGGCGCGAAGGGCAAAAGCCCCTGTTGAAGATGAGAAGCCATTGGCACCTGCATTAGCTTCTTCTGCTGGAATTGATCAGACCCAGATCACTGAATCAAGCGGGTTTCACAAATATTTGAGCTCTCTTCCAAGTGAGTTAATTCCATCCCCAGTTCTTGATAGCTCATGTTTATGTAATGGCTTTTTTTTTATATTATTATTATGGAGATATGAGTTTAATAATGCTTGTTGCATACTTGCAGTTTCTCCCTAAAGATAGGATTTTTTAATCGCAGAGTTAATAGATTTTTCCCACAATCGAATTACCAAATATAGGAGTTTGACAGTGCTCGTTGCTATTTGGAGCCACATAAGTGTTAGGATTATTAATTGAAGAGCTTCTAGATTTTGATTTATAAAAAGAGCTTATATATTTTGTCTGATACTGGGTACCAAATCATTGTCGGTTAGTTGGCAACATAGAGATTGATTTCGCTTGCCAAATTTAGAAGGAATGGTGATACATTTCCATTCAGCTTATGTTATGGTCGTGAAATAGCAGGCACTATAAGTCTTGATTAGTGGTTTGTGTATTCCATTTATTACTCCATTATAAGTGTTTCCAATATGGTGATAATGATGAGTATGCACTTTTAAGATTCTAGGTTAAAAAGGCAGAGCTTGTCATTCAGCAAACCTGATAAAAAGTGGATGCCTTTTACTGGTTTGGAATCCAACAACTGAAGATGCCTGTCATTCAACTAAACTACTTTGGGATGTCTCCTAAAATTTAAACATGGTTGATAATTCGTACCACCTAGATACTTTGATGATATGTTTTCTATAATGCTCTATTCCTACTATAATAGATTTCAAGCATAACAATACTATTGATCGACTTTTTACCTTTTTGTACTATTAAACAGCCATCCTTTATTCTTTTCCTCGGCTTCCTCTTTGTCGATGTACAACTTAATGACTTGCGAACATTATAAATTGCAGGGCCTTTATCTGCAACGGATCCTTCATCTTCTCCTAATGACGGTTCAAGGGTACGGGTTGCGTATAAGGTAAATAAACTCTTCTTTTTCTAATCATGTCTGGCAGATTTATTGTTATTCTTATGTTAGTCTTGTTGCTTAGCATAGGGGGTTCCCGGTGCGTATAGTGAGGGTGCAGCACTTAAAGCATATCCAAAGTGTGAGACTGTCCCATGTGACCAGTTTGAAGCTGCATTCAAGGTCAGTTGTTTTACAGACAGCAACTAAACTTTCTCAAGCAAGTATACCTGTTTTTACCATCTTATTAATAGTGATTTATTTTGCAGGCAGTTGAGCTGTGGTTAGTGGACAAAGCAGTACTCCCGATTGAGCATTCTGTCGGTGGAAGCATCCATTGTAACTATGACTTACTCCTTTGCCATAAGTTGCACATAGTAGGAGAAGTGCAATTGGTTGTTAACCACTGTCTTTTAGGTTTGCCTGGGGTAAGGAAGGAGGAGCTAAATCGTGTTTTAAGCCACCCTCAGGTTAAGCAATTTTCTTTATTCTATTATTGTATATATGAAGATTTCATGTTAGTGAAGAGAAAAACTGAGCAATGTCCCATTTTAATTGTTCTATTCAAAGGCATGTCAAAATGATCAATGAAATGCTCTTGCTTCTGAAGCTTTAAGTGCATGTATGTCACTAACATTTTTTACATGACATGGAAAAGTAGTTGTAGTTCTAAAGGCTGCACCGCATAACAGAGATAGATAGATCTTGAGCTCTACAATAGGCAAGTGTTGGAAAAGGAAGTAAGTAGATGGTGGTGTATAAATGTTTCTAGGAATCATTTTTGACTACTTGACATTGAATTATGTGGATTGAAAGATGCATAAAGTTGAGTTTCATAAGCATATTCCTTTGCTTTGCTGGTATTCAAGAAATTGAAAATGGGGTATTTACCTTACTTTTAGGCACTTGATCAATGTGAGATGACATTAAACAATTTGGGTGTTGTCAGCGTCAATGCTGATGATACTGCCGGTGCTGCTCAGGTAGTTTGTGAAGTTTTTGTAGCCTGTTTTAATTTTTGTATATAGTATTAACTTTGCAACAGATTGTAGCCTCTGAAGGCATAAGAAATACTGGAGCAGTTGCAAGTTCTCGAGCTGCAGAAATCTATGGGCTTGATATTCTTGCAGAAAGAATCCAAGTAATAATTTTTTATATCCTCATATCATAGATTTATAAGGGTCCGGGTCTATACAGATGTACGCTGCTTAGTGATAAAATGGATGTTAAATATCCATTCTTATCAAATAATACCTCCATTCCATAATAATTGACTTTTTAGAAGAAAAAATGTGTCAATTTATTTGTCGTTTACAACTTTCTAGGAGAATAAATTATTTACTTTCCTATATCACCCCCAACTTCTCTCATTGTCCCAAGAAATTTTCTCCCTTGTATTAGTAGTTTTCAACCTCTCATAAAGGGTAGTGATGGAATTTCATACAAATATTAATTACAAATCATTATTTTACTGTTCCATTATTTTTTATATGCTAGTTTTTTTGACTCCCTATCATTATTTATTGATTCGGTTTCATTCTACAATGCAACGGCCAGGATTACTCCGATAATGTCACCCGTTTTCTGGTACTCGCAAGGGAACCTATAATCCCAGGAACTGAGAGGCCCCATAAGGTAGAGGTCTTTATGTTTTTATAGTTAAATTTACTTTCTATAAGCAGATTAAACAATCTGTTGTTTTTCCTTCAAGACGAGCATTGTCTTCACTCTTGAAGAAGGCCCTGGGATATTATTCAAAGCCTTGGCAGTGTTTGCTTTGAGAGGCATTAATTTATCCAAGGTAATTTAAGTTAAAATTTTGTTCTGCTAATACTTCCTTTTTGTAGAAAAGAATGACATTTGCTTCTATTTCAAATTTATACTCAGATTGAGAGTCGACCTCAGAGAAAGCGTCCATTACGCATTGTTGATGATAGTAACAAGGGGAGTGCCAAGTGAGTTTTTTTCTTCTCTTAAAATAGGATTCCATAGGTGTGATCAGAAAAAATTATTCTGGTTGCCGCAGCTAGTTGACTGAGGCAACCTAGTTGCGGCAACGACCCAAAATGATGTAGTTTCAATTAATGAAATGATGTAATGACAGCTGTCAAATTCTATATGAAACCAAATGGAATGATACTACTTAATAAAACACCTTAACACCAAAAATCTGTTATTTCCCTAGTGTGCTAACTAACTGCTCTTTTGTTCTTTTGCCAACATTCTCTATAATCTCACTTCTGCTTTATGTGGTTGCTGAAAAATGTTGAGAGAAATAAATGTGTACATCAGATATTTTACGTCCTCAGAAAATCTATATTCTCCAGTAAAGTGAGCCCCATAATAGCAAAACTCCACAAGCCAGAGTCCATGTACTTAGTGTTCTGCATCAGCTTGTCTTCATATATTTGAGAAACCATTTTAAAAAGGAAAGAAAACTTAAGATATGTAGGTTTGTTATAGTTCTTTACCTCAACTCTCATAACAATAAATTGTTAATTATGAAAATCGTTCTTCTATACTCTTGCAAGGAAATTAGAAATTTGTTTTAAGATTTGTTGAAGTGACTGAATTCTGGTGGCAGGTATTTTGATTACCTTTTTTATATCGACTTTGAAGCTTCTATGGCAGAGCCTCGTGCCCAATATGCTCTGGGACATCTACAGGTTGGTCCTTTTGATTTGTGACATGATTAGATCAGAACCTGTTTAATCATTTTTTCTGTCTATATGAAAAATTCCTTACTGAAAAATATAAGCTGATTAGAAATATTCAGTGTTTCGAGCAAGCAGTCGGCTAACTTCATTTATTTCTTACTTCCACAGTTGCTGGTGTCATTTTGCATAAAATATAACACCAGTTCACTGTTTTTCAATCTACTTAATAGTTTCTTTTGAAACGTAATTATGCCCTTCATTTTATGATGATCTGTTAAACCATAGCTTTGTCTTGTAAAGATAACTTATAAATTTATCTCAAGCCAGACTATTTCTCTTTCACATATATTGTGCTGGTAAGCTCATGAAAACATGCGAGACAGCGCATTCATGTTGAAGTTTTATCTGTATAAAAGGGAAGTAAAAGCTTAGGTCCATGAGGAAAATTTGTTTTTGTGATCTTTCTCCTCTAGAAAGAATTGTGTGCGCACGTTTGTGTTTGACAAGAGGCTAAATATAAGGATTCATTGTTTCTTGCAGGAATTTGCAAAATTTATCCGGGTCCTTGGTTCTTATCTTATGGATACTCATACAGTTGTATAGATAAATATGATCACTCACCACATCGTATTAGTTTGCCAACCTGCAAGAAAAAGTTGTATGTTGTACATACATACATACATACATTTGATCCTCTTAAAGCAGTCAAGCAAGTGGTGAGACCAAGATATATCTGGGTCGCCTAATTATTTCATTTTGTTCCATACTCTTTTTCACTTGTGATGGAGGTGTCTCCGCATGGCATGATTCCAAATATTTGGCTGTACATTTCTTATTTTAGCTTTATGAATCAAAATCCATGAACAAGTTTTTACCCAGCAACTTAGAATCATAAACATCTGGATCTGGGAAAGAGGTGATCTTGGTCCTGCTACTAATATCAACTTTCAAACTCATTCGTTTGTTAAAATATTTATTATTGTCAAAACTTAAATAAATTACTGTCAATTTTAAATTTAAAAATATCTCAAATTAGCTTTTAGAAAGTCAATATTAAACTTATAATTTGGAACAGATGTAGTATTTAATACTATGTTATATGAGAAAATAAATGTCCTGCAAAGCATTTCTTTGTTAATTTCATATTTTTACAACAGAAATTGAAAGACCTTGTATAAATATGAATTTATTTTCCTAATTTCTTTTTTTAGAAAAATAATTAATTATGAGCTCTCTTTTTTGGGCTTAATTTGTTTACTTAATGAGATTTCTTTTCACGCTTCAATTAAAACACTACTATATATTTAGTCCTAAAAAATAAATTTTTTATTATTTTCTAATATTTGTATGAATATTAAAATTTCATTAGCTACAATTACACATGTTAAATTTCAAAGTATAATAATTAGTAGTGCACAAAAAGGAGGTAATATATATATATATATATATATATATATATATATATAGATTTTCAATTTTTTTTCCTTTGTCGCTTCTTCGAAAAAGAAATAAAAAAGAGATAAACTCGGGATTCATTATATTGTTGCAAATCATTGATCTTTTACTTTCTTGCCTGCATATATTCATTACGTTGTTGCAAATTATTGAGCTTACACTTTTTTTGTCTTCAAATATTATTAACACTTTTCAATTTATTCACGTATAAATAAATAATAACTAAACTACATACTCACTTGTTAACACTAATGAATCAATTACTAATATTTAAACCAAGATAAATTAGTAGCTAGCTAGCTAGCTAGTGTTACAAGCTAATGAAGGGAAAACTCTAGGCAGACAGGAATATTGGACCGGAATATTGGACAGGTCGAGTTTTTTTTTTTTTTTTTTTTTTTTTTTTTTTTTGTGACTCTCAAAAAATGTATAGTATTTATTCCAATAGGAATTTTTATAAAATATAGTGTTTTGGGTGTAATTTGGATACATATATAAATACAGGGTTATACAGTCTGTATAACCCTGTATTTATATATGTATCCAAATTACACCCAAAACACTATATTTTATAAAAATTCCTATTGGAATAAATACTATACATTTTTTGAGAGTCACCAAAAAAAAAAAAAAAAAAAAAATAAAAAAAAAATAGACCTGTCCAATATTCCGGTCTAATATTCCTGTCCCCATAGAAGGACTCCTAATGAAGGGGTAAATACTACTAGTATCATTTTTGAATCTAAGGGGTGGGGTGGGGTGGGGTGGGGTGGGGTGGGGTGGGGTGGGGCGGGGCGGGGCTCCCAATTCACAAAATCAAATAAATACAAGTCTCCATTACTATAGTGGCTTGTGTCCTCAATTCTTTTCAGACTTTAAATTTGACATTGATTGCCCCAACATAATGTACCACACAATTTACATACATGCTTCTTCAGCCTAATATTCATAATTGAAAAATATTACTCCCTATGTTAACAAAAAAATAATAATATTATTTTAACTTTTTAAAATCAATTTTATAATTCAAAATTAATATGATTTTATATATTGTATATTAATGCTCGTAATTATTTTACAGTATCAAAAAAGTATTATCCTTCATAAATTTTGTTATTTTCAACACTTAAAAGTGAATCACATCAATTTATAATTTTTAAAATTGCATTCGTAAACTGGTGAAGGATGGTGCCTTAGCCACATATCCATAGAGAATATTAGCATACTATACCATATGTGGGCCATAAAACACAGAATTGTTGAGAGTTCAATTTAAATGATCCTTTATTGAAAATTGTTATCTTTACAACGCTAAATTATCGTTATATATATATATATATATATATATATATATGTATAACGACAAACGATGAAAATTATTGTTTATAATAATAATTTTTATATAAAAATATTATTTTTTTACCATCGGTTCCATGCAATTAATTAATATTCCTTTCATGTAATAGAAACAACATCTAGCCCGACAAAACCTTAGGTGGTCTACATTTTTTATCATCAACAATTTTTTAACACACTCACAAAATTAATCTTAAGGGTATCAATATTTAAAATCAAATCTCCTAATTATTATTAAAAGGTTAATTGATTAAGATTCTTCTTTATCATTGATTGAAATAAAGGATTAAGATTCGATTATATTGAGTGTTAATTAAAGATCCAAAATCCAACTTAAAGAAAAAAACTTAAGAAAAACTAAATAAAAAGTACACCTATATTTAGATTGATGTCTAAATTTGGGTATTGCACACACTATAATACAATCTCATAATTAAATACAATATTAATATAAAAAAAATAAAATTGGTTGTATATAAATAATAAATAAAATTCATATGAATTTTGATAACATAATAAGTTGCAATTGTGGAAATGATGACAATTTTCATGGATAAACAAAACAAGAATCTAATAAAGCTTTGACCGGGAAAAAAACACTACTACTAAAACTATTCTTTAACAACCACGTCTCTCTCTCTCTCTCTCTCTCTCTTGGCCGCCTCCTGCCTGACGAAAGTGCGGAGAAAACAAAACAAAGGAAAATTGAGCTCCAACCAATCATCTCTTCCCACGTCGGCATCTTGTAATGACTCGAAAATCCGTCCAGGTTCAATGAACCTAAAAGGCCGCCCTCTCTTAGGCCATTATCGCCTTAACCCTCCGTGCTTTGCTGTTTCCTATATGTAGTCTGCAAATTCCAAAACCCAAAACCCAAATCTAATCAATTTAGTCTTACATATAGAAAGAGGAGAGAGAAATCTTCATACTTATATCTCTGCAACAATGTCATTTGCTGCTGTTACTTCCTCTACTGCCATTACCAGTTCTTTTCCTTCACGTTCAAATCCCTCATTTGAACAATCCAAAGGTAATTAATTGTTCCCGGGTTTTCCCTGTTTTTTGATTTTACGATCTTAATTCTATCTGGGTATTTCGTCATTTCTGTCATTTTTGATGGGGTTTAATGTTTTTCTTTGTGAAATTTGCAGCTCCTCAGCTGGGATCATTTCAGCCGTTGGAACGGTCTCATGCTTCGTCAATGACTCTGAATCTTTCTCGGAGAAGGTCGCAGGTGAAACCAATCAATGCTAAGCCAGAACGGAACGATTCAATTGTCCCTTCAGCTGCAACCATCGTTGCTTCTGGTAAGTAGTTTACTATACATATACACAAAAAATAACTTGAGATTTGTTTTGTGATTGCATATTTATAATTATAATTTATATGCATGTGGGGATTACTGCATTTGGAGTTTTAAAGATTAGAGGAATCTGTAATGACGATTTTGCCCTTAATTTGTTGGTGAATTTGCAGAAGTGGTGGAAAAAGTTGAAGTAGACGTGGAGGACTATGAGAAGCTGGCTAGGGAGCTTGAAAATGCATCCCCACTTGAGATTATAGATAAGGCTCTTGAGAAATTTGGGAATGATATTGCAATTGCTTTCAGGTATTGGTTCTTTTTTTCTTTTCAATTTCATGGGCTTGATGAGAAAGATTGTGCTTCAAAGTTATAATTTTGATAACTAGCTGTTGTGAATTTATTATCTAGATGCAATTGTTCACACTACTGAAGCTTAATTTTTTAACTTTCCAGTCTAATATTCTTGGTATAAGAGGATGTGCCTTATTTGATCTATCAACTTGATTATTTTTTGTAATGTTTGTTAAGATATGGATTAAATAACTTCAATCTTTGATATTGTTTAGCTGACCCTTTAGCTAATATAGTTCCAACTTCCAAGCACTTTAATCATCAAATTGAAACTAAAAACAATTGACGCACAGAGCTTTTGACTTTTAGTTAAGCATTTTAAGCTGTTTTTCTTGCAATAATTAAAATGTTTATTCTTAATTATTAAAATTTCTTTACTTCTTTATTTTACATCAATTGGTTAGAAGTTCTTGCTAAGGGAATCTGGATCCACTTGTTGTAGCGATTGATTGACTCCCAATTGTTTTCAGTGTTCCATATCAAAGTACGTCCTCATGCCTGATTAAACTGTGCTCCAAATTTGCCATTTTGCTATCTTGATTCTAAAAATTTACCTGGCTCTTAGTATATTTAATTTAAAATTTTAGCCCTAATGGGCTATTCAAGTTATTTGGCCATATCTATATATGTCGAATGATAATTGCTGTGATTAGTAGCAGAAATATTGATCCATTGTCTCTACTTATTTTGCAGTGGTGCAGAAGATGTTGCTTTAATCGAGTACGCCCATTTAACTGGTCGACCATTCAGAGTGTTTAGCCTGGACACTGGAAGGCTAAATCCAGAAACGTATAAATTGTTTGACACAGTTGAGAAGCAATATGGCATTCACATTGAATACATGTTCCCAGATGCTGTTGAAGTTCAGACCTTAGTAAGAACCAAGGGTTTGTTCTCTTTCTATGAAGATGGTCACCAGGAGTGCTGCCGCGTGAGAAAGGTGAGACCTTTGAGGAGAGCCCTGAAAGGCTTGCGGGCATGGATCACTGGACAAAGAAAAGATCAGTCCCCAGGAACTCGATCAGATGTCCCAGTTGTGCAAGTGGATCCATCTTTTGAGGGGCTTGATGGTGGGGCTGGGAGCTTGGTGAAGTGGAACCCAGTGGCAAATGTGCAGGGTACCGACATATGGAACTTTCTCCGTGCCATGAATGTGCCTGTGAACTCATTGCATGCTCGAGGGTACATCTCAATCGGGTGTGAGCCGTGCACAAGGCCAGTCCTACCGGGGCAACATGAAAGAGAAGGAAGGTGGTGGTGGGAGGACGCCACCGCCAAGGAATGTGGACTACATAAAGGAAATATCAAGGAGGAAAATGTAAATGGCAATGGAGCTGTACATGAAAATGGGACTGCCACAGTTGATGACATTTTTATCAGCCAGAATGTTGTGAGCTTGAGCAGGCCCGGTATTGAAAATCTGGTCAAATTGGAGGACCGGAGAGAGCCATGGCTTGTTGTGCTCTATGCACCTTGGTGCCGCTTTTGCCAGGTAATAATCAATCATCCAAAAATTCAAATGATACAGTTGTATTGGCATGAACTTTGGATCTTACTAACAAACTTTACTGTAAATTCTAAACAGGCAATGGAAGGATCATATGTTGAATTGGCTGAGAAATTAGCTGGAACTGGTGTGAAAGTAGGAAAGTTCAGGGCAGATGGGGAGCAAAAGGCATTCGCAGAGAGTGAATTACAGTTGGGGAGCTTCCCGACAATACTTTTCTTCCCTAAACACTCTTCTCGGCCCGTGAAGTACCCATCTGAAAAGAGGGATGTCGACTCGCTGTTGACATTTGTCAACGCTCTCAGATGATAATTGATAGATATAAAGTTATTCTCCACGCATTATTCATTGTTCAATTCTGTTGAACAGGAAGTTTCTTCTGATACATATAATCTGCCGGAACCCAAAATCTCATTGCCTCTTCCGGTTCACTGCATATGGCATGGGGGCTCTGATTGTATATTTTTCACATAATGTAATATCTTTTTCCCGTCTCTTGGCTAGGCTATGCTATGAAAGTTCCATTTTGATTTTTAAGGGGATGGAAAAGCTTATATTTTATGAAATGTGTACTTCATGAAAAGAGGAGCTTGTTTTTCCTTATTTTCTTCAGATTAATTCAGGACAACATTTCAACCCATGACCTTTGCAATGCAAAGGCATGTTCTTGGCCACATGTACATTAAGATGGTATCAGAGCAATTCAATTCAATTGATTAATTAGTTTGTTAACGCCATAATTTTTCTCCACGTCCCAATCACAAAAGACGTCCTGATCCTGCACAGTAAACACGACAAACACCACAAGCTTGACGGCCGGACCGCCGGGAGATAGCTCAGGCGTGAGAGTAAGTATATGCGTTCACAAGGTTAACTCAAGAGGATGATAGTATCTAGTGTAGTGAGAGAGATAATAATTCTCAGTTGTGTGTATGTGAATATATGAAAAACGTACCCCTTTGTGAAGACTTAGTTGATAGATTATACTTTTTTTGCCCGGTTTACCGTGTCACCTACTACTCCCGACATGGCCCCAATGATCTGATGGGTTCTGCCGTCTGTCTGCAGTCTACTCACTACCTTTGGTCACTGTTTATACCGCCGGCCGGCTATAATCCTATCCACATTAATGCATGGCAGGTAACTCAGTCAACTGTCATACTATATCATCATTACAAGTCAAAGTAATAGATATTAAATGATCCAACAGGTTAATCCAACGAACCGACCCGATCTTATAGGATTAAATAAAACTAACACAGTGACCAGGCCCAACGAGCTTTATGGCTTAATTATAAAAGCCCAATGGATTAAATTAATAAGTGAGTCCAATTTACCCGGCCCAAATAAAGGAAATATCATGACCCAACATTGCCCCCTAGTTTTTTGTTAAACAGAATGTTTAATGGAAAACTATAACTGGTCTATGATATTAGAATTTACTAAAGGCCCAAAACCGGAAGTAATTGAGACATACCCACTGTGATGCATAAAGTGACACGGGGAATGGCTGAATGTCCAGAGTAAAAGGCCCAGTCAATAAAGAATTGAAATTGAACAGGACGGGTTAAAAATCAGAAGTCCAACCGAGAAGCCCAATCTGATAAAATGATCCAAAGATTGATCCGGACGCTTCCCATTCGAATTCTCATCATTATTATCATTTAAAATTTTGGCCTCGTGAACCGTGTAACCATTAGTATAAAAGATAAACTCTATCAATTCTGACGGTTTTACCTGCCAATTTGAACTTTGAACCTTTGAGCTTTCTTCTCTTTCCCAGAACTTCTCTTTATAGCTTACGAGATCTCAACAATGGTGACTGTGAACCCTAGCCAAAATTCTCCAGTTTCCCCCAATCCAAACCCTAACCAAGAGGGTTTGAGTTCAAACCCTATATCTCCTGCTGATTTCTTCAAGGATGGGGAACAATTTCCTCATGCCAACATCTCATCTACCGTCACGGAATCCGAGATACGTGCACTCCGAATTCGTTATCAGATTTCGGATAACTATGCCATCAGGGCTCCTGCTCCGGAGGAGCGAATGTACCAGAGACCAGATGGCTGGGTCGCCATGCCTGCTATCCTTTCTGGAAAAGGGGATTCGTCTACCACTTCACGCTTTCGTTGCTACCCTCCTAGGGTTCATAAGAGTGGGTTTCGCACAACTGGTGCCCAACTCCTACATTCACATACTGACATTCATTGCCTTTTGCCACGAGCTAGGGATTACTCCCTCCGTTGACATTTTCTTCATCCTCTTCTCAGCCGGTAAATCCCGAGAACGAGGGTTTAAGATGTTGAGCAAACAATCTCCTCGCCCGAACTCCAAATTCGAGAAGAGGTCCCTGATGAGTACCCCTTCAAGCAATAAGGGATGGCACGAGAAGTGGTTTTTTGTCACGGGACCAGAAATCTCTTCCCTTCTAGATTGGACTACCTCAGATCGGATCTCTGCTGACTTCGGAGATATTCCCGAAGAGCGTGTGAGGGAGATAGGAGATTTTTTGAAGAAGATTCCTCCAAAAGAATGGAGTTTCACCCTTCTGACCAAACAAGCCTGGCTGTATGATCACAAATGTAAGTTTCGAACAACTCTGTAATATAATTTTTTGAGATATTTAAGTGGCATAGATTTTAATATATGGTTATTTGCAGTGTCTTTGATCAAACCCACTTCTTCGGAAGTGAAAGATTTGGGAGACTTCCTGGCATGAAGGATTACAGAGGCGAATGAAGAGCTTCCTACCGAAGAGTCTTCCGGAATCGACCCCCTACCTCCGAGCCACCAATCATTTCCCTTCGGAATGATGAGCCTGAAGCTGATGAGCCTCTCATTCCTGAAGATAGACCTCGCCGAAGGAAGAAAGCTGCCAAAAAAGCCAGAACTGTCCCTCGCGACACAGATCTTGAAAGTGACGAGGAGGTTCTTCCTGAAGTAGTCCCACAATCGCGCTAAAAAATTAAGATCAAAGATAATCCCACTCACCGCCGAAGAACTCCGCGCCCCTCCATCTTCGACGGTCACACCTGACCCCACACTGTCCCGAAAAAGAAAACAACCTTCAGACAGCCAGCCAGGTTCGACTACTGCCCCTACTTCAACCCCCGAGCCCACTCCTGCCCGATCTCCTTCCCCCGATGCAATACATGCGGATCCCTCGCCGGTTCGCAATCACATATGCCCTCTCCTCCAAGACAAACGACTACCGAATTCCAACAGGATGCTATGGCCTCTCTAACCATGTGGCCTCGATTCAATGCCAACTTCCCCTTTCAACTGTTCGAGGCCTTCGTTCGTGAGACCGATGACCACCGTTTCGGGAACAGTACGAATGTAGATTTGCTTAGCGAAGGCATGAGCTACTTGGCGAAGGTAAATAATTCTCTCATGTATTTTTATACTTATCTTCATACTTATCTTCATTTGCCATTACTAATTTATGATATGGCATAGTCAATTGAATAAAATTAAAAATTACGAACACCAAAATGAATAAAAATAAAAAGTTTAAGATAATATTTTATATTTAATCCATTAGAAAACCACGGGAGTTGACATTTTTAGTATAGGTAGGAGTATAATTTCAAGAAGTGACGAGAGAACCCAGTCCAATACCTTTTCTATTCTAAAAGATGAACCATTAGTTTTTCATGATGGTTAGTAAATCTCATAATTGAGAAAATGAGAATGATATTTTATATATATATATATATATATATATATATATAATTTTCAATAATTGAAGACAGAAAGAACAATAGTATATAATTAAGAAGGAAGTATAATGAAAAATAATACATAAAAAGGGTTACTTTAGTATCTTGATACGCAAACCTCATTACATATTTTCAGGCTGATCCAACTTACATCCTAGGCAATTCTCATCATAATCATTCTTCAAGTTCATGCTTAAACTCCTCCCCTGCCATTTAATCCCAACCAAATGCTCCCTACTACCTGTAAAAATCATATCCCACAAGTCTAAAGAATTGAAATAATGTCAATATCATCCTGACAAAACTCCACAACTCAGCTCTACGTACCAATTCTTGATGCTATCTTGAACACCTAAACATCAAGTCTAGATATTAGCTATGATTAAATAAGCTCAGGGAATACTCAACAACATTCATATGTATGATAGAAGGCTCAAACTTCTTATGAGGTCAACATTCATATGTATATTAGTAGATGCTAGTACGTACCGTGTGCAATGGATAAACATCGGGTGAACATACGTATTACTCCATTAATCAAGTACATCAATACATGTAGTTAATTGATATTGCAAAAATAAAATAAAATAAAGAAAGAAGTTCACGGACCGGCCCAACCCGAGCCATGGGTTTAATAAAAACTCGGACCATTTTAGCCTGGCTCGTCAGTAACCCGTTTGCCAAGTGTACGAATCGGAATCACATTGTTCTTTTTTAAATCATTTGTTTCACTCCAATAGTTTATTTAAAAGAATAAACTTTTTAATATAATTCGGAATCTATTAACACTCGGTTCTTCTATCAACTATGTTGTGGGTGATGATCTCCTTGTCATCGATGATGACTCAACACTTGCCAGTCCATTTGGGTTACAAATAGAAATACTACAAGTTTCTTGATTCATGGAAGGCCAATCATGTAGTTTTCATACAACTCCAAAATTTTAACAGAGAAAGCTGCTGAAAGCCAGCCTGGAAATCTAAAAGTTTCTCACAAGGAGGAGAAACATTCTGCTCAGCACAACCTGTTCACTACAAACAAGCAAACTACCCAAAAAGTCCCTATTATTTTTTACATGTATTCCAACTTCTTCCATTAATTCATTGTCGGTCCATAATGCCTTTATAGTAATTTTGAACAAATCAAAATTGCAAGTCAAAACCAATTTCAACAAGCCACGTATTTTTTTACCAAGAAAATTGTAGAACCAGAACCGGAACTAGAAGCAGAAGATGAAAAGAAAAGGGCTCAATCTTCATTTTAATGGCAGATTTTAAACACACCCTTTTCTCTCTCCTATTCATATTCATCGTCTCTGCAGCACACTCCTCTTTCGTACCAGGTAACAAATTAACACACAAAAATGAACTCCATTATACATATATGTATATGCATATATCTATCTATCTATCTATCTATCTATCTATCTATCTATCTATCTATCTATCTATATCTAAAGTTTATGTTTTTTGCAGAGATAAAGCAGCAACAAGATCAAGATGAGCCTTATGTGGGTGTGAACATAGGAACAGATGTATCAAACTTTGTTTCACCAGCAGATTTAGTTTCATTTCTCCAGCTACAAAAAATCAACCACATTAGACTCTACGATGTCAACACAGAAATCCTCAAAGCTCTTGCAAAAACCAAGATTCGAGTCATTATTAGCGTACCCAACAACCAGCTCATCGGAATTGGGTCCTCCAACGCCACCGCCGCCACCTGGATTGACCGGAATGTCGCCGCCTACTACCCACAAACACTCATAATCGCCATTGCAGTGGGTGATGAGCTTTTGACCACTATACCCTCTTCAGCTTCTCTCTTGATTCCAGCAATTGAATCACTTTACAGTGCTTTAGAGGCCTCAAATTTGCATACCCAGATCAAGATTTCAACTCCCAATGCTGCTTCCATCATTCTTGATCCATTTCCACCTTCTCAGGCCTATTTCAATCAAACCCTTACCCCTGTTATTACTCAGTTACTTCAATATTTGTCAAGAACAAAGTCACCCCTGATGATGAATTTGTACCCTTACTATGTGTTTATGCAGAACAAAGGTGTTGTCCCTCTTGAAAATTCTTTATTCAAGCCTTTAACACCTTCTAAAGAAATGATTGATCCTAATACTTTACTTCATTACACAAATGTTCTTGATGCCATGATTGATTCAGTGTATAATTCCATGAGGAACTTGAATTTTTCTGATATTGTAGTTCTTATTACTGAAACTGGCTGGCCTTCAAAGGGTGATTCCAAAGAGCCCTATGCTACAATAGACAATGCGGATACTTATAACTCCAACTTGATCAAGCATGTTTTTGATAGAAGTGGAACCCCGTTTCATCCGGAAATCACTTCAAGCGTGTATATGTATGAATTGTTCAATGAGGATTTAAGGTCACCTCCGGTGTCTGAGGCCAATTGGGGACTTTTTTATGGGAATTCGACACCTGTTTACTTACTTCACGTGTCTGGAACTGGTACATTTTTGGCAAATGACACCACAAACGAGACTTATTGTGTAGCCATGGATGGGGTTGATACAAGGACTATGCAAACTGCTTTGGATTGGGCCTGTGGACCGGGAAGGGCGAATTGTTCTGAAATTCAACCTGGGGAGAATTGTTATCAGCCTAATAATGTAAAGAACCATGCTTCTTATGCATTTGATAGTTATTATCAGAAAGAAGGGAGGAGTACTGGGTCTTGTGACTTCAAGGGTGTGGCCATGATCACCACCACTGACCCAAGTAAGTGCTTCACTAAACACTACATAGTACTTTTAATGATTTTGATTTCTACCTTGAATTTTAAGAATTTTCTGGCGATGATATTTTAATATTATATAATATAATTAGTAAGTTATTGCTGTAATAATTATACTAATCTATTCAACGAGCAAAAAAAGGAGAGAGAGGGATTCTGCTTTATACATATAAATATGGTATTTAGGGGGTCAAATTAGAGAAACATTCTAGTTATCGGAAGTTATTGGGGCATGGCTTCCATTTAAAGCACAATATTTAATGCTAATAAGGTTAATGGAATTGTTATTTCCACAAGTAAAAATGGTTTCTCCACAAGGTCCTCTTTTACATGAGTATACCCACTTACTATTCATGTTGGGAGGATCTTGTGGAAATATCAATCCCTTTTGATGGAGTATTGCTTGGTTAATGAGTATCCACTGTAGTCACACTATACATTACTTCTAAGATGTTTCCAGATAGAATGACATATGGTGCACAATTGAACATAACTACAAAAATCCAACTGACTTCTAATTTGGGTGGAGGGTGTTTGGGCCTTGGGGGATGCTAATCTGGATTCTGGGCCAGTGATTTTCCAAGCCTTAGAAATTTTGTTTAATGTGCTTGCTCTCTAACTGTTGCTATATGCCATGAAAATTTATGAGATCTTCATACTAGGGAATGGGGTTCCTATTGCAGCTTTTGGAGTGCTAATACCATCACACTATTACCTAACTTTTGCAAATACAAATTTGATTACCTTTCTTTCTTTCACTGGAACAAAACATTCATTGTATATGTATTAAGTACTCCCTCAATTCCACAAAAAGCGTCCCATTTGCAAATTTTAATTATATTTTTTTCTTCCACATTTATTTCTAAATATAATGAATGTTTAGTTTAGTAGTGGTGGAATGGTAGTGAAATTCTGTTGTTATTCTTGAGATATTATGTCATTTTATACTATAATTAGTAAAAAGATGACTTTTTTGCGGATCAATATTTTTAATGTTTTATTTGTAAATGACTCATTTTGTGTGTGTTTGGAGTGGAGGGAGAGTATTTGGTAGTGTTCATGAAAACGATATAATCTCTCTTCATGCTAGATATATGTACACAAGTTTTGGGCTCCACTTGTCTTGTGCACCTTGTGCAATTCAGGCTAAATTATAATCTGAATTTGTTTTTTTCCTCCTGGGGGAGCATTTGCAGGTCACGGGGCTTGTATATTTCCAGGAAGGTAAGCAAACTTTTCTGGACTTCATAGTACTCACTTGTCCTGCCTTTATCTTTTCCCAAAAAGAATTGGACTTGACATGAATGTTTTACCTGAAGAATTATACTCTGGATTAACAGTAAATCCCTATAGCAGAGTACTTATATCAAATATGTAAATGTGGGTGCAGTAAGAAGACAAGCTATAAAACAAGCACAGTCGTGAATGCAACACAAGCCAGTGATGCAGACAGAATAAGATTCATCCGCCTCTATGGTACCAAAATAAGTGCATTTACCGAGGGTTTACGCGTTATGACTTTTATACTTTTCTTTCTTTTCATGACCCAAATTTAAGGTACACAAATGAATAACCAATCATTTGTTTAACGAAAATGAATGTGATTTATTTGAAACTAAACATATGATTGTTAAATTTTGCAGAAGAAAACTCGTTGTCAATGCTTATTCTTTTGGGGGCATTTAGATCTTTTTGATGACCCATTTGTAAAAAAGGATGTAGGTAATCTAAAAGAGGTTTCCGGAATCTGCCATGTACTAGCACAGAAAGCACCAACAAGGTGAAGAAAAGGGGGAATCTTGAGCCTTAATAATGGGAAAGATGAGCAAGTTGTAGTCCTGAAAGGCTAAAATAGTTCAGCTCTTCATTTTTGCTTGCCAAAGATATGAAAATTCAAGAATGAGCAAGCAATATGCATTTTTTTTGTCAAATACTTTGTGCTTTCTTTTTTGTAACGCCCTACTCTGAATCCGATTAGCATGAAGTGAACTTCATGGTAAGTTCACTTCATGATTAATACAGTGCTGACACGCAGGCAGGGAGATTATCATCCCGTCTGTGTGTCAGCATTACATTGGGTATGAAGTGAACTTACCATGAAGTTCACTGCATGCTAACCACTTCCCCCTACTCTGCTCCATTTCTTAGTCATAGAACGATTGATAAGTGATAGGTCCTGACAAACGAGGGCCGAGTTATATAATAGCTTTTTTGGAATCTACTTTGTATATACTCATTGCCAAATGATAAACTGTTAAAAAATCTCGTGGGTGCATCTGAATGTAGATATGATAAACTCTTGAGGGGCATCTTCATTCACCAAGAAGTATGAACACTAGTTTTCGTTTTCATTTTCACTTTAATTTTTCCTTTAATTTTTCCTTAAAATTTATTTTTTTTGAAGCTTCAAAACATGGGATAAAAGAAAGACGAAAAAGTTTTATTATTTATTCATCTAAAATTATGTCATTTTGCAACTATCTCTCTCCTAATGACAGTTTTATTTTTTCTAAAAACTATAAATTTGCTACCGAAACTAAAATAATAATTATTTTTGAAAGATTTTCTTAAATACAAAATTTAAAGATTAACATTTAATTTCTCAACAATTTATTGAGAAAATCATGTTTTAATGTGTTAAATATAAATTATCGAGTAACTATTTTTTTTATTTTCTTTGGCCAAATAGAGAATTTTATTTGAAAAAAGTTGAGTTTGTTATAAAACCTTTGCAAAGTATAGAAATATACTCTTATAATTGCTGCATAAATTTAGAGAGAATAAGCAAGAGAAAAGAGAGAAATATTTTTCTTCAGATAATTCTTTCTTCTTATCTTTCATTCAGTATATCACTCATTTATATAGAAGAAGAAGAAAAGGAGTGTATGAGAGAAGTCACGTGAGGTGTATGAGAGAAGCAATCAAGGAAATCAATTGTATAATACTTCCCTTGATTCCCTACGATATAAGATTATGTCTCATTAAAAACTTTGCTAAGAAAACCCAGGGGGAAAAACTTAACGAAGGGAAAAAGAGTACATATCTTTTACATAAATATCTTAACTGACTGCCTCGTTAAAACCTTGTCATGAAAAACCCATTGGGATAAAAACCGTGACTAAGGAAAAAGAGTACAGTCTTCCCCTCAAAAGGAATTCATTACTCTTTGATGAAATGTTGTCATAAGTCTTTCAGTCGACACATTCCGATCCTTTTTCGAAGTTTTGTAAATGTTGCACTTGGTAGCGACTTTGTGAATAAGTCGGCTAGATTATCACATGATCGAATTTGATGCACATCTATATCACCATTCTTTTGTAGCTCATGTGTGAAGAAGAATTTAGGTGAAATGTGTTTTGTTCTATCTCCCTTGATGTACCCTCCTCTAAGTTGAGCTATGCATGCAGCGTTATCCTCATACAGAATTGTAGAAATGTCTTTGATTGATGGTAATCCACATGACTTTTGAATATGCTGAATAATTGATCTCAACCAAACACACTCTCTGCTTGCTTCATGTATAGCGAGAATTTCTGAGTGATTTGAAGATGTAGCTGTCATGGTTTGCTTTGTGGATTTCCAGGATATAGTTGTGTCACAATATGTAAATACATAACCTGTTTGTGATCTTCCATTGTATGGATCTGATAAATATCCTGCATCGGCATATCCAACCAATTGTGACGTTGAATTTCTTGGATAAAATAACCCAAGATCTATACTTCCACGGAGGTATCTCAAAATGTGTTTGATCCCATCCCAATGTCTCTTAGTCGGAGAAGAACTGTATCTTGCTAACAAGTTGACAGCAAAAGTAATATCAGGTCGTGTACAGTTTGCAAGATACATAAGAGCACCTATTGCACTTAGGTATGGAACTTCAGGTCCAAGAACTTCTTCCCCACTTTTTAGAGGCCGAAATGGATCTTTATCAACTTTTAAAGACCGAACAACCATCGGGGTAGTCAAAGGATGAGCTTTATCCATATGAAAACGACTGAGAATCTTTTCAGCATATGTGGATTGATGAACAAAAATTCCAGATGCTAAGTGCTCCACTTGTATTCCCAAACAGAATTTTGTCTTTCCAAGATCTTTCATTTCAAATTTATCTTTTAAATAGGTAACAGTTCTTGTGAGCTCTTTAGGAGTACCTACAAGATTCAAATCATCCACATATACAGCAATAATGGAAAATCCACTTTGTGATTTCTTAATAAAAATACATGGACATACTTGATCATTTATATATCCATCTTTTATTAAATAATCACCAAGTCGATGGTATATGGAAATGAATATAGCAATCAGTTGATGGTACATGGAAATGAAAGAACTAATGAAAATGCACCTGCTTTTTTGCATCTGTCCATAAGCTGTATGCTTTAGATACATCCAGGGTCGAATTTAGATATACAATGAAGGGGCCAAACACCTTTCTCCATGTCTCTCCTTCTTCAAAATGTGCTAATATATCATTTCCAATGTAATGAGTTCCATGAAACATCTGTTTCACCAAACTCAGCCTTTTCATTCATTTGAAATTTTGAAAAGCTGAGTACTAAATTCTAACTAAAGTTTTTTAAATGTAGTAACGTTTATCAAATGGATGATTTTAGTTATTTGGTTGAGTTAGCTTAATGCAGAGTTGGATACTACAATTTAGTTAGTTCTGGCTATGATAGTACACATAGCTTGGTCATGTTTCTGATTTTAGGCAATTTGGGGAAATCTGAGAATAAAAAAGTTACAGCGAGGCAGTCTGGACCAGTATGGACTGTGAGATTTTGCTTTGTAGGTCCACCATTGCGAAACTCATGGCTTGGGAAGATGACCCAGAATCCGATGATGGGACCAGAACTAATCCAGCCATGGACTCCACCATCCTTGTTATCCATGGAATACTGGTACTTGTCATCAACCTGCTTTCATTTACATGTGAAAAAATAAAAAATCCTGCCTTGTTAAATTCTTGTAGTTAAAAACTGTTGAAGCATGATATACATTGTTGTGTTGTCTCTGTAGCAGCTTAGGTCTTATAAACGGACGTGCAAAGTAGCATGCAGATTTGGTAGTACCAACCTCGCCTTTAAGATCTGGATTGATGGGATTTGTGAGCAATCTTGATTCAGGTACTATTAGCTGTTGGCTTCTTTTATCCTGTAAATCCTTATTCTTTGCTTGTCATCATTGATTGCCATGTAGTGAAACCTATTCCAATAGTCAACTTACAATTAAACACTAGAGGAGCATGCATCCAAAAGCACCTTTATACAAATAATTGATTTGACCTTTCCCTTTGCAATGTGAACACCATTCTTGTATGAGCAAGATCGAATGCATGAGATCTTGGCGGACGCTCGTATATTGCATAACAATAAAAACACGAATCGCCACTCCTCAAAATGTATCTGAAGAGGAGTAATTATATGGAGTTTCAAAACATACATTGGATCAAGTGAAAGGGAGAAACTTTTATGAATTTAAACCTTAAATCGACACTGAGTGGCAGCCTGATGCCTGGAGTTGAAGCATTATAAGTACTTAGGAATGAAACCTCTACTCTATCGTTACTTGAATGAATCGTGCTATATTCTGATCCCTTGAGCCTGTTATATATAAAGGATTAATGTGCTAGCCCAATACATATAAAGATAGTCTTGGGTGATTTTCCAACAAAACGTAGAAGCATACACTTGATATCTGTTGTGGCCTCCTGGTAAGCTCCAGTTAATGTCCCAATACCTGCAGAGTTTCAAAATCAAAATATAGTTGTAATTAATAATTTGTTGTGAATTTATCAAGAACTGAAAATTACCCTCTGCTTGATGCACTTGACTTGAGGTCAAGAAGGTTGTCCATACCTCCATACTTTACGCCACTTAATAGTCCTTGTGGTCTTAATATTGTGAGCCTAACTAGCCCATTATCCAATATAACCTACAAAAAGTTAACAAAATTTTCAAATATTTTACACAAAGGTTAGAGTTTAATTAGGTAGACTTACATTGGAGGCTTGGTTGATCAGCTTGACATTCTTTTTTGCCATGGCTTAAATTAATTATATTCTCTGTTCTTCTGGTACATAAATGATGAATATAATCTGAAGATGCTAGCTAGGTTCAAGAACAACTGGTCGTTGGTTACTATGAAAAAAACAGCTCTATATCCTTCTTATTCTCTTTCTTGTTTTGTTTTTCTAATTGAACAGAATAGTAATCTCTGGAATCTGGATAGATAATCCTAGTTTGTATCAATTATATGCATTCAACTTATATTTAAGGCTCTATGCCAACAAGATAAGTTCAAAAGCAATAGCTGTTTTGCCAGTAAGATATCCTATTTCTTACTAATAATTCTGCTAAAATGATATTCACAATTTCTCATGCTCCCGTCTTTTGTCCCACAAAAAGAAAAGTTTTATTTAACAAATATTAAGGATAGTATATTTTAGAAGTGATGAGATGAAAGTGAAATTATGATGATAAATATAAAGACATTAAGAAAATTTTATACAAAAAAAAGAAGAAGAAGCAAATGAAATGGAGTAACTCTTTCTTTTCGCTTTTATTTTTTAGCAGTTGACACTTGAACTGAATTTAGAGTCATTTTATGTATTGTCATAAATTTAAACTGAATTACAATTGCAAAAGTTTATCAACACATGAATTTTGATAAGAATTATTAGTGCTAACCCAAATTATTTCTTTGAGTTATTATTATATTTCTAATTTCTACATCATCACGGTTTTTCGTCAGCTAGCTTAATTAAAAGAAAATTAGTATGAGAGAAAAGAAAAACAATAAAAAAGTGGAGCATGGCACATAACCGAATACTTAAAACTTTTGAAGCACCACTTATCATACTTCTTCAACAAATTTGAATTTATAACACACTAAAATAGACCCTCAAATTTACTTATCTTATCGCTTTTAATTTTTTATTTTTATTGTAAATCTCCTTATAATTGCCAATATATTATTCTAGTAAAACACACCAATTTAGTTCTTGTTTTTTCCGTGTAGGTTACACCGTTAGTTATATACATGCAACCCAATTTTTTTACATCTGACTTTTGTCTCACATATATATATATATATACACGTATGTATATAACTATCGGTGTAACCATTTGTATGCAGATCATTTCATACCTGTTGGGCATGATACACGAACTCAACACTTACACAAATTTAGATAATAAAGTAAAGGAATACTTATTCGTTATCGAAGTGTGAGATAGATCTGCTTAATCGGGAATTTGTTTATCATGAAGGGCCTAACAAACCCACAAGATGACATTTGCCTACCACAAAGGGCCTGACAAAGTCTAAAGGACCACATGCCAATAAGGCTACTATCGAATGGTCAACAAGTTCACCCGAATCTCATTACACCGATGACATTTGCTTACCACGAAGGGCCTGACAAACTCATAAGGACCACCTGTCAATAAGCTACCATCGAATGGAAGACTATTTATGGCTTCATCATGTTTTTACCAAGTTACCCTCCACAGTTTTCCTTTTCTTATGGTATTTTGCTCTTTGCACTTCAATTATGCTATCTTTTCTCTACATTTTGAGGTGCATTTTTTACTTTCACATGGTGAAAGCTGAATTCTTGCACTTTGTTGGTGTAAACTATATGTTTAATTTACCCCTTGGACTTCATGGTTTCTTTTGCTTCAATCAGCTTCTTTTTTGGTTCCGAACGCGTCTATTTATGAGGGACTTTGGTTGTTATTTGTGATCCCGTTGTTGGTTCTTGATGTGAAAATTTATGGACAGTGGTTTACAACTGAGAAAAGGTTTTTATCGGTGGTGGCGAATCGGACGAGCCAGATATCGGTGATAGGGAACTTGGTGGCGGCGTGGACAGCTGCTGAGATGGGGTGGGAAAGAGAGTGCTACTTGTATATTTACACTGGGGATGAGTCACTACTTGGTGGTGTTTATTACCCTTTATCAACGTTTATCCGGCGGGGATCATCTTCCGGTCCGGCTCCGGCCAGTTTACTTCTTGTTTGTAGCTGCACCGAGTTTGGCAAGCTTAGCTTGGAGCTCTATTTCTGGGGCTTTTGATACTCCATTCAAAATGCTCTTCTTTCTATCCCTTTTCCTCTTTGCATCTTTGGTAAGCTACTTTTATTAATCTCTCTTGATCTTATATATATATATATATGCAATCTTAATTAGTGCATAATTTCTACTACAACTTAAATGGTATTGCTATGTGTCACATGTAATACTTTTTCAATTCATGATTTTGCTATTGAATGAGATTTTAGAAATTACTTCCTCCGTTCTACATACACTGAAAAAGAAAACACACCTTTAATTTTGGTACAAAGGGAGTTGCATGTCTTAAAAGTAAAAACTTATCTCTTTTTTTTGGCCGAGACTAAAAAACTTGAAAATGTATCTTTAATTTTGAATAGGGAGAATATTTTTCATGTCGAAAATCATAATAAGTGAAGGTCAAAGAATAGTTAATTTAATCTTGTGCATTGCTTGGCGGAATACAGGCTTGTAGGTCAGCTTTGTTCAAGAAAGCTATGAAAAAGTTCAACGTGGCGTGGTGGGCGTACTCATTTCCGCTAGACTTCCTTGCTCTGGCGGCAGCAGCATATGCTAAAGAGGTGAAGGGCATTGCAGCTTATGGATTAGTGCTAGACTTCTCTGTGCTTTCGGTACTCATTTTCATTTGCTTGATGCTGTCAACTGCACTCAATATTGACATGCTTATAATTTACTCTTGAGTGTCTCAATTTTTAAGACGCAGTATCAGTATATTTGGATTAAGCCTATAATTTACAGGTGATTAAAGTTGATCAGTTCTTAGCCAATGACAAAAAGATAATTGACTGGAAATAAACTGTGTTTAGTTTATTTATGTCGCTGTACCTCTTCTCTAATTATCTGATTGTATGTAAGGCTATTGGAACAGGGAGTCACATTCAGCTCACATTGGAAAGAAGTCCTCAAGTTCTAATACAACCAATGCCATTTTATCTAGCAAGTCCAGTTTAATGAATCCTCTTTTATCAAACATCTGGCATAGTTCTCAAAGTTGCTCAATCTATAGAGAACAGGAGCTTCAGCATTCATTCGGCTCCATTCGACTTAATCACACAAATTAGCTACCCAAATGAATAACTAGTCTTTTCCTTTACAAAGTTCTTTTTTATAGCAGTTATTAACCACAACTAAGAAGAAGCTATTTTCAATAATTTCATCATTGTACCCTGACAACAAATACCATGAAAATAGAATAAACAGGAAACATGATTCTTACATAGCCTTCTTGCTATCAGAATGTGACAATCTCCGGTCCACTGATTGCAATTGGTTGCGAAGGTTTTGGTTTTCTTCAAGCAAACGGTCGTACTCAAGAAGAAATCCTTCCGACTGTTTTCTCAAGGCAACAGCGTTTGTTTCTGCATTGTTGGTCTCTTTCGTCTTTACCTCCAATTCTGATTGCAGCTGCTTAAACTTTTCTCTTAATGTGGTAGCTTCTTCTTCCAAAGCTCTAATTTCCTTAGAACCTCCAACTTTTCCATCCTCAAATACTCGGCTTTGTTTTTTTACAGCTTCCATGCCCTTTCTTCGAATACGGAGTTCTCTAATATAATGGTGCAATCTGTCTATCATCAAAGCAAGGAACAGAGAAAAGCCTGCAAATAATTACTTCTAAAAATCAGTAACCATATGAGAGCTAGAAGAAAGTCGTGAAAACATAGGAATATAGGATACAATAAAAAGACGGATGTCTTAAAAAAAGCGTAGAATTAATAATTCAGATTAACTTTCTCCGTCACAACCAAAAGACAGCTACGATAAACCTAGAACCGGAAACATAATCATTTGATCAATCAATAGAAACATCAAAGTCATGCATTGGATTTTCCACTGAAATATAGACATCAAATTGTTTCAAAAGAAAGAAAATTGTGCAGGCATATAATTTAACAGGGCGAAGAAGGAACAATATATGCAGCAACGGCATCATGGGTTAACTTTGCAACTTTTAGGAAGTGGTTTACAATGTTGGACAGAGGATTGCCACCATTGAAGGAAGTACACATTCAGTGTTCAGCTAACTTTGAAGCATCAACTATTCAGATGAAACAACAAGTCGCTAAAAGCGGAAATATACAAACTTTTCAGCAGTTAAAAAGTTACTGTCGTAAATATCCTAGGCAAACCTTAAAAGAGTAAAATGCCATGACAAAGATTGTTTTATATAAGCCACATAAGCTCGTCAGATGCACTCATGCACATAGAGAAATCAGTCAACATAACATATACGATTAGAAGCTTAGAACAAGTACACATCTAGTGGGAGAATAAATAAAAGCTGTCTGGATGTTGTCTACTGAGTTGAATGATGTCATTAAAATTTTGAACAAGTACAGCCCCTAACACTCTGTTTCTGAGTTTTGAACAGAAAAGAAAAGAATAGAAAACTTAAATTAGAACAGAAAAGAAAAGAATAGAAAACTTAAAGTTTTCCCTTGGGTTGTTTCTGAGTTTTAATGCAAAAGGATAGAAAATTTAAAATTGAGGACATGAGTTGTAATTTAAAATTTATTATATTAAAAGTTGAGGATAATATGGGAATTATAAAAATATTACTTATTCTAATTTCTTTTCCGTCCAAATCATTTCAATTTTAGACAGAAAACTTTGACAGGAAAAGTGACTAAGTTTTCTATCCATTTCTTTTCTTTTTCGTTTATTAAAAAACTAAGAAACATAAGAATTAGAAAGAAAACTTAAATTTTCCAACCATTTCTTTTCTTTTCTGTCCATTTTAACACTCTGTTTCTGAGTTTTGAACAGAAAAGAAAAGAATAGAAAACTTCAATTAGAAAAGAAAAGAATAGAAAACTTGAAGTTTTCCTTTGTGTTGTTTTTGAGTTTTTAATAGAAAAGAATAGAAAATTTAAAATTGAGGACATGAGTTGTAATTTAAAATTTATTATATTAGAAGTTGAGGATAATATGAGAATTATAAAAATATTACTTATTCCAATTTCTTTTCCGTCCAAATCAGACCAATTTTGGACGGAAAACTTTGGCAGAAAAAGTGGCCAAGTTTTCAATTTATTTCTTTTCTTTTCCGTTTATAAAAAAACTCAGAAACATAAGAATTGAAAAAAAAATATAAATTTTACGTCCATTTCTTTTTTTTTCTGTCCATTTTAAAACTCAGAATGAGAGCGTAAAACTAGAAACATAGCGTAAAAGTATTATAAAGAAAGCATAAAACTACCTAACCAAAACCAACTAATTCAAAGCATAAACTAAATAAATTTCGTCAAGTAACTTTTTTAATCGATTCGAACACCCATCAAAGAAATACTTTTTTACCCATTAGAGAGGCGTGGAGGAGGCTTTTGGCCGAAAGAACCTGATCCGTTGGATTGACATATTCACCATTTTCGATCCAATGCTTCTGGATCTTCATCACATTGTACAAACTGGACATCATCACCACGAATATAGTGCCCCCTACGGTCTTCACTACAATTGGAGCTCGACCCCGCTTAACCCGATCCAATCCCATTATCACCAGCTTCCTCATAGGAGTCTTGAATACGAACATGATGATCAGAGCCATCTCCCCAAATATCAGTGTGAATAGTAGCTGAATCATATCGGACGAGTGAGAAGTCGATAATCTGGTGTCTGGGTTTAAGGGTTCTGATGGGGTTTGTGTAAGTTAATATACTAAACTGCTGAATATGAATGAAATCGCTGAAAAGAAAAGCAGGGGAAGGATGAGTTGTAATTTTTTCTTCAGAGTTATGGGCTGCGTACTCTACTTTGAAAGATATGTGAATATTCTTATATTGGCCTTAACTTGATATTATTGTAACTAATGTGGTGTTTGATAAAATTGAGTGTTAAGATCTGAATAGTTTAGACGTCTGAATAATATAGAGCATATGAATAGAATTGTGTCTGAATAAAAAAATGTTGTTTGATAATTAATTTTTTCAAAATGTCTGAATAACAGTATTTTACCATTTTAACCCTCTGAACAGTTTAAATAAAACATGTTTGATAATCAGAAGGTCTGAATAGTATTTTTAATACATATTTATAATATTTTGACCACAGTATGATAAAATAAAAATGAAAACATACAAATTAAATTAACTTCAAATATAGTATCATATCCCAAAAATATCAACATAGCATAATAATTCAACCATACAAATTAAATTAACTTCAAACAGTTGTGTGTCAATACTGTATTAATCAATTAACCATCTTACTCAACTTCCTCAACCGGATTCTTATTCTCCCCTCTAACTCCTCTTAATTATATGGTGTCCATTTCCCCCATTATTGTAATAAATCTTCTTTGCAACTAAGTGGACTATTTGACGATTAATTCATGAGCTATAAAAATGGATACGTGTGGCAAGATCTGTCGGAAAACGACCTCATTCATCCGACCAACGGTAAAGATGAATACGTCCTCAAAGGAACAGAAATTCTTCCATCCTCTTCCAGCTTCACATCATACGAAACAGCTTTATCACGAAATGTACCGGAGACCAAAGATTCCAGCAACGACGCTACTGCTCTGGCGACCGTCAGGCCCAGAAGAAATCAGTCGTGGAGCTCATTTGATAATCCTCAAGAGTACAAAGTCTACAAGAGTGAATCCAGCCGAGGCTTCGTCGTAGCAACCGGAATAGCCGCTGCCGGCAGTGCGACGGGAGGAAGGAAAGAGAGGGGGGAACATGAGAGTACTATTGTGGAGCTGAGGTTATTTTTGTCCTGAAAAAATGTAAATTCGGTAAGAGGAGAGTCTGAATGGTGTAGAATTGTTTTTGAATCTTAACAATTAAGAGGCAATAAATTTTTTAACAAACAAGTTTTGCCTCTGACCGAATCAAAGACAAAGCTATTAAGAAGTATTAAGACCTTATCAAACAGGACCTAAGTCCTTGTACTTTCTATGTTTGTAAGTTTTGGATGGAAAAAAAAAACAGAAATGCAAAAGTTAAATTATATTAGAAAAAAATAATAGATATTTTTTTCACTTTATGTTGTTATTGAGTTTGTAAAGGTAAAAGAAAGAATATTTAAATTTTACATTTGAAATGATTATTTTATCATTATATAAATTTTGTTGTGCTTGTATTTAGAGGGTGCAATAGAAATTATAAAAATTTGTTTCGTTAAACTAATTCATTTAATTTTAACGAAGTTCTAAGCCTAAAAGGCTTAATTTCTGTTTAGGTGAACAGTTGGATGGGGTTTGGTTATCAGTTGTTAGTTGTGGTAGTTATTGACGTTATTATTATCTCTTTTAATTAATGATCTGAATTCTCTTTTTTGTTCATTACAAATTTATAAGTGACCCCTCCCTAACTAACTAGCCTAATTGCAAACGAGCCCTTAATTTTAATAATACTGCAAGTCTGCAACTTTGAGTCCTTGCCAAAAAATAAATAAGAAGCATTTGAAGCTAGCGTACAAGGAAGAGAATCATGATTCGCACACATACATACTGTATCTTTGTATTCCCCGGATCCCCGGATCCGGTTAACATGAAGTTATTTTTTTAGTAAGTTAGTCAATTGACCAATAGAATACTGACATACATACAATTTCGTTTGCGTGTCAATATTCTATTGATCAATTTATCAATTTATCTCAAAATAAATTTCATACTGACAACTTCCGTATTCTCCTCTTTAGAATGATTTTTTTTGAGAGAGAGAGACTAAATTAAAATAAGGAGATTTATTTAGACTTTAGAGATCACTTCCGTAGCAAGTGAGCAAGTGGGATGGTGACCAACCATGAATGCTAACATGTGCTTAGGCCATTCCTTTTGATCATTGTAAATTTTATTTATAATATATACTTGGAACAAATATATATAACCACTGAGCGAGCTTACGTAATATATATATATATATATACACTTTATAAATGAGGCATACCATTATTTATATATTTCATAATAAATAATGTGATAAAAGAAATTAGGATGGATTATAGAATAATGAACTCAAGAAATTATGTCATTCACTCATTTGGTAGAAAAACTTTATTCTTCTCCGGCTCAGTACCAGTACCAGTACCAGTACCAGTACCAGTAAGCTAAGCTAATCGATGATTCCTTTAGCCCATACCAACATGCATGCATGCATGTGCTTGGCTTTTCTTTCTTTCTTTCTTTCTTAATTTAATGGATGATTTGATCATCAACGGCTGTTGAAGTGCTAAAAAGCAAAAAAAACCCAACAACTCCATCCTTTTGGAGCATGCTGTTGGAATATTTTATTTCTTATGTGATTTTTACTATTTATGTAATTATTGAGCTTACATATTGTATTAATTTAATCATTTTATTTATGGATTTGGTAATTAATTATGTGACCTATAAATAATATTCCTAATAGTATTTGGCATAATGGGCCCTAGGGTTTCATAATCGTGATGGACGATTTTGACCCTTAGCTATTATATAAATAAAACAGTCAGGGTTTGGTCCAAATTGTCGTCTCAAAAACTTTATACACACCTATACATCCATCCTAAGATTGAGAGAGACAATTGAAGACTTTCACCCTTAAGCGCAGCGGAAGCGTGATACATACGAGATGACTTCTCTCAATTCATGTAAGTATTTATTATTATGATTAACTGATTTTATTTATTCTATGCAATAACACGTTTCTGTATAATTTATTCAACATCTGGTATCAGAGCTGTGGTTACTTATTATATAGAATAAATTAATTTTACAATTATGCTAGAATTTTTTTAATTCCTTATAATTTCTTTAAGGAATTTCCAAACAGAAATACTTTTTCGAAAATTACATGATATTGATAATGTAATCTGATTACGATTATTCACGACTTTCAGAAATTACATGATATTGATTTCGCATGTGCTATGTTATGTATACAAGTAAGGCAAAGGCATTGAGCCTGAATCCCAAAAGGGATATTCTGCATTAGTCTAGTTGCTTGCCAAGTTCATCTTAAAAATATTTATGTAATTTTAGGAACATAGACGGATACCCTTTAATTTTATGGGTAAAACAGAGTAAATATACTTCTCTTCAATTTTCGTTTTATTGTTCATAATGTTATGCGTGAATAAGAACATAAATATTAAAATTATATATGTTCAATTTATTATTTATTATGTTTAAATAATATTGTGATATTTTTATGACCTCATGTATTCATGTTAAAATTAACGTGATTATTTTATAATCAATTCATGTTCATATTTATATATTTTAATTTAAAATTTGTGAACATGATGTTATATATTATTAGGGCTTTTAAGATGTTACATGTAAATTCTAAATAATGTTAATTTTCAAACTTGATTAATATGTTGTTTAAAGAAAATTGAGTTTGATCATAATAATTTACATGTATGCGTGACTCTTTTATTGTTAAAATTAATAATCAGCCCAACGGAGGATTATTAATTGAAATAATTAAAGATTAAGAAAAGTCACATAATGTTACATTTAATAAATAAATATTTTAATTTTACCCAACGGAAAAATTAGAATTAAAATTTATTAAATGAAATTTTATTGCATAAGTAACATGTTTATTTCGTTTCTGCCCAACGGTGATGCGTGTATAAATGTGTTTTGCATTATATTATGGGGATGTTATTAGCATATTATTAATTGGACCAACGAAAAATTGATAATTATGCACCAACGTCTCATTAAAATCTATTTTGGTGTTGTAAATAGATTTTATATAACTAACTGCTTGCCCTACAGTTGGTTTTTATTTGATTAATTATTAATTATTGTTGTACATTGTGGATTTTTTTTAGTTTTTTGTAAGCATGTTTATGAGCTTAATTATGGTTCGACATTGACTCCAACTAGTATTTCTGGGTATCTCTCTGGATTTGAAATCTTTAATGAAACTAATTTTACTGCTTGAAAAGCGTAAGTAAAAATTGTTCTCGGCACTATGGTTTTGGACTATGCACTACGAGTGGATCATCCTGCTCCACTTACAACTACTAGCTCAATTGAGCAAAAGGTTATTTATGAAAAGTGGGAGCGATTCAACTGCATGTCCCTTATGATTATGAAAAGTTCTATCACGACAGCCATTCGAGGAGTCATTCTTGACTTTGAGAATGTTAAAGAGTACTTAACTTCAATCGAGTAACAATTTAAGGGTTCTTCTAAAACTCATGCAAGTACCCTTATTTTGAAAATGCTTATTAGTAGGTATGATGGGTTTAGTGGGGTGCGCGAACACATTATGATGATGAACGACATGGCTTTTAAATTAAAGATGAAGAAAGGCTTAAGGTTGAAAAACCTAATATTGCTCATTTGACTACCACTGGATCCTATAAGAAGAAAGGCGCTTATAAAAATGGCAAAGGTTTTAAGAATAAGGATAAACCAATTTCTACCAAAACAAATAAGGCAAATCATTCAGGTAACAACTCTGAGGCATGTCCTAAATGTCATTTCTGTTAGAAGCAAGGACATATTCAGAAAGAATATCCTAAATTAAGAGAATGACTTGAAAAGAAAGGTATATTGTCCTTAAATTATGTAACTTATGAATCCTTTCTAATTGATGTTCCTTCTAATACATGGTGGCTTGACACTGGTTCTATGGTTCACATTACTAATTCATTGCATGGATTCTTTTTTAAAGAAGACACTCTAAAGGGGGGGAAAGAACCATTAAAGTTGGCAATGGAGAGTCTATACAAGTTGAAGCATTAGGAACTCTTCTTTTAGTTTTGGAGAGTGGTTTCATCTTGTATTTATATGATACTCTTTATGTTCCCAGTATGACACAGAATTTAATTTCTGTATCTAAACTTGACGTTAATGGATTTTCGTTTAAGTTTGGGAATAATAAAATAATTATATATCATTGCTCTCATGTTATTGGTTCTGGATCTTTAGAGGGAAACTTCTATAAGATAAATTTGGATAATGTATTTTCTGAATCCTTGTTAACAATGAATTAATGTGACAGAAAATACCTCTAAAAGTGAAAATAAGAGAAAAACTAGATAATGAGAATTCTAATACAACGTCTTATAAAGGATGGAATTCTTCATTCACTAGCTTTTTCTGATCTTAACCATTGTATTGAATGAATAAAAGGAAAATTTGTGAAAGGTAATAAGAAAGGAGCAACAAGAAGTAGTGCACTTCTTGAGGTGATTCGCACTGATATATGTGGACCATTGTCTTCAGGAATTGGTGGACACAAATCTTTCATTACGTTCATTGATGACTATTCTCGTTATACTTATGTCTACCTGATTAATAAAAAATCTGAATCACTAAATATGTTTAAAGTTTTCAAGGCTGAAGTTGAAAATTAACTTGAAATTTTTTTTTAAAATAGTGAGATCAGATAGAGGCGGAGAGTATTATGGTAAACACTCCGATACAGGTCATAGTCCTGGCCCATTTACCTTATTTTGTCAAGAAAATGGAATCGTCACTCAGTATACAATGCTTGGTACACCGCGGCAAAATGGTGTAGCTGAGAGGCGAAATCGTACCCTTATGGATATGGTACGTAGTATGTTATGCAATTCTAACTTACTTGTGTTTTTGTGGACTGAGACATTAAAGACAGCTGTTCATATTTTAAATCGGGTTCCTAGAAAATATGTCCCTAACACTACTTATGAAATTTGGATAGGTAGGAAACCTAGTTTAAAATACTTGCGGGTGTGGGGCTGTACATCTAAGGTTAAGATTTTTTAATCCACAAATAAAGAAACTTGACTCTAAAACCATTAGTTGCCATTTCATTGGATATCTGGAGAGATCTAAGGGTTTTCGATTTTACTGTCCCTCGCATACCACTAGAATTGTTGAGAATGGTGATTTAAGTGCGAATGGTGAGCCTAGAAAATTTGATCTTGAAGAAAACATGTTTTATGTTTCTAATCCTGAGCCATCACCTAATGTTCAACCTCACATTATTGAAAATCATATTTCTAAAATTGTGCAGCCTTTACGTAGGTCTGAAAGACCTAGAAAGTCTATTAATTTTGATAATTTTATAACTCATCTTAATGAGATTGACTATGATTCAAGTAAGATTAATGATTCTATCTCCTATAAAGAGGCCATTACGAGTGCTCAATCAACTCAATGGCTTGAAGCCATGAATAACGAGTTGAAATCAATGGAGCTTAATAGCGTTTGGGATCTTAAAGAATTACCAAAAGGTTTTAAAATCTGTTGGTTGTAAGTGGGTCTATAAGACCAAATTAGATCTTAAAGGGAACGTTGAAAGGAATAAAGCTCGATTGAATGCTAAGGGTTTTCACTCAAAGGAAGGTGTGGATTATAATGAAAATTTCTCTCCAGTATATAGGAAAGATTCATTTAGAATAGTCATGGCTTTAGTAGTTCATTATGATTTAGAGTTACATCAGATGGATGTTAAAACTGCAATCTTTAATGGTAACTTGCATGAGAATTTCTATATGACACAACCAAAAGGTTTTTTTTTGTTAAAGGCAAGGAACATATGGTATGTAGACTTAAGAAGTCCATATATGGGTTAAAACATGCTTCTCGAAAATGGTATCTTAAGTTTCACGAGGTGATAAGTAATTTTAATTTTAAAAAAAATAAAAAATAAAAAATAAAAAAATATAGTGGATCAATGTATATACTTGAAGGTCAGTGGGAGTAAATTTGTTATTCTTGTTTTGTATGATGATGATATACTACTTGCAAGTAATAACTTAGACATTTTGTATGAGACCAAACGTTTTCTTTCTGGAAATTTTGATATGTAGGATCTCGGTGAAGCCTCTTATGTTATAGGTATTGAAATTCATCGAGATAGCTTATATTGACAAAGTTTTTAACAAATACAACATGCAAAATTGCTTCCCTACGGTCGCCCCTGTAGTTAAGGGTGACAAATTTAGCTCATATCAATATCCTAAGGATATTAAGCTTACATTTAGAAAAAACAGATAACCTTGAAGTTGTTGGTTATTCTGATTCTGATTTTGCTAAGTGTAAAAATAAAAAGAAATCTACATCAGGGTACATCTTTATGCTTTCAGGAGGCCCTATTTCGTGGAGAACTCATAAGCAAGAGTTAATTACCACTTCCACGATGATGGCAAAATATGTGACTTGTTATCATGCTACTTGTCACATCATATTATTAAGGAATCTTATTTCATGACTTAAGGTTGTAGATTCCATTTCAAGGCCATTGAAAGTATTTTGTGATAATAATTCTAATGTTAAATTAGTTTGTCCAACAGCACCATTTCGAGTTGTGTTGGACTATACCTCGACACTAAGTACTTATTTGTCAGGGAAAGAGTTGAAGATCAAAACGTTGTTATTAAATATATTAGTACGCATGATATGTTAGCGGATCCACTTACGAAAGGCTTACCGCCCAAGCTCTTTTTAGACCATGTTGCCGGCATGGGTTTAACTGGAAGTCTTAATTAGTGAGTTATTTTATGTAAGACAACAATTTTGAGCTCGTTGTTTTGAACTTCATTTTATGTTTATGGTTTGTTATTCTCATTATTGTGCACACTTGAGAACTTGTGAGCAAACGGTATGGTTATGTTTTGGACCATATGAATGAGTTTAATCTATTACCACTTATGTAAACTCTATTCATACTTGTTATGCTTAATGTTAATCTTTATTTTAATAAAAGTACTAATTGTGTAACTAATGGGGATCTTGTGTTAATAATGACACAAAGATTGTATTAATTCGCATTGGTGTTTTTATTTAAACAAGATGTAGACATTAAATTAATACTTGACCAAATTAATGATTGTAAGCATTATGTTTTGTATATAAATAGTATTTCGGTCAAGTGGGAGACCTTTACTATGTATGTAATTATTGGGCTTACATATTGTATTAATTTAATCACTTTATTTATGGGTTTGGTAATTAATTATGTGGCCTATAAATAATATTCCTAATAGTATTTGGCATAATGGGCCCTAAGGTTTCATAATCTTGATGGACGATTTTGACCCTTAGCTATTATATAAATAAAAACAGTTAGGGTTTGGTCCCAATTGTCGTCTCAAGAACTTTATACACACCTATACATCCATCCTAAGATTGAGAGAGACAATTGAAGACCTTCACCCTTAAGCGCAGCGAAAGTGTGATACATTCGAGATGACTTCTCTCAATTCATATAAGTACTTATTATTATGATTAACTGATTTTATTTATTTATTCAACACATGCATCATGCATGGAACACTTCTTCCCCGACTGACGACTTTTTTTTTTCTTTCCTGCCACCTGCATATGTATATATATATATATATATATATATATATATATATATATATATATATATATATATATATATATATATATATATATATATATATATATATATATATATATATATCATTTGATTAGTTATATATGTTAACCTCAACATATATTTTTTTATATCGTACATATATACTAATACACTGATATATATATATATATATATATATATATATATATATATATATATATATATTAACATATGAATTCAATGTTCACATAATCTATTTTCAAGAGTCAATTGATCCATAACAAGTACGTACATATATATTATGAATCATTAAGGGACTAAATCATTGGTGAAGTGCTCGCATATATATGTAGATATATAATTCAATAACTAAATATATATTAATGTAGTGGCAGATGTTCAAATTATATTAATATATATTTGTTTCATTGGATTTGTTTCTTTAAAAATATTTTTCATCATCTTCAGTCTTAAATGATGATATTATTGAATATCTTTGGCCTGTAGTGCAAAGATGAATGATTTTTGATGAATATCTTTGGCCCGTAGAGCAAAGATGAACATGTGTTTAGATGAACATGACCAACTGATGAATATCTTTGGCCTGTAGTGCAAAGATGAATATTTGATTCCAGATATATATTGATTGATGTTACAGGGATAAAAGATAGACGATGAACTTTTAAATTCATACATAGAAGATAGTAGTTTGTATTCTCTACTTAACTCTTCTAATGAATTATTATTTTCGCTACAAATATTGATTTAAAACTTGTTGTCTATTGTGTTCTATTAGATTTTTTCCCTGTTGAAGACTAATGATAATTTGTTGTATATTATCTTAGTCATAATATTCTTTACTGGGCTAGTTGAGATCACCCTTTTCCTTTTTGTTCTATTTTTCTTCTCAGGAGACGAGAATATAACGAGTACGAGTCGGGGTATGGAATGAAGGTTCTAGAGAGAGTTGTTTAGTAGTCCTCACCATTTTTGTAAAATAATGTATCAATAAATGTGATGAGGATTTATTTGAGTATAGATATTGTCTAGTAGATAATGTTTGTATTCAAACTCACAGTTTCACTGTTGTAATAATAAAGTTGTACTTATTTCTGTACCATGTATTGACAACTCAGAATGAGTGATGTATACCTATTTTGGGGGCGTCACAGTTGATATGAGAGCTTAGGGATATGATCTCTGGCGGAGATCGGGGAATAGAACTAGGAGGGAAGAGACGAGTAAATCCTTGGCTAGTGTGTCCTACCTAAGCTTATTAGTTAGTTGGTCAGTATATAGGGATATTATGTGATATATTGATTTCCTTAATTAATCATTGTTTTATGACAGTATTTTAGAATGTCGACTGAGAATATTAACAGTGAAAATGAGACCGTGGAGACGCATGTACTCACCAACGAGGAGAACGTGCAACAGGCTGATAATGTTCCTCCTGTGAACAACACCACTGAGCAGATGATGAACGAGGGGATGTTTAGAAGCTTTTTGCAGTTTATGCAAAATCAGACGAGGGAGACTCGTGTTCAAAATACAGGAGGAAATGATAGCAATTCACGGGTTGTCACAGCCAAGCAGTTCAAAGAGTTGGGACCACCAGAATTTAAGGGAAAGCCAAATCCGATCATGACGGAAACATGGGTCAAGCAAATTACCAAGATATTCGATGTCTTGTGATGCACGGAGGAACAGAAGGTTCCATTCGTCACCATTATGTTCCGTGGCGAGGCAGACTACTGGTGGGCACTATTTAATACTCCATCTGTCCCTATTTAAATTACCTTTTAGAGATGGGTACACTCATTAAGATAATGATTGAAAAGGATTAAATATATTACTCAATTGTCTATAATACCCTTAAATCATTAATGAGTGTAAAGTATCAAAAAAAATAGGTAGAGTAACGAGGGGTATTTTTTGAAAAATTATCATTAATTCTCTTAGATTTAAACAAATATCAAATAATTAGAGATAAATAAAAAAATTTAAAACGTCATTTAAATAGGGACGGATGGAGTAGCACTGCAACGTCTCATAGGTCCTTGTAAAATGGGACTTTATTATTACTATTTTTTTGTAGAAAGTAATTTATAATTTTATATATAATTATATATACAACAATGTAGTGAAGTGGTCACCATGACACAACTGGAGTTTGTCATTAATTCATTTTGGGTGATTGATTGGTCTTAGAAAGTCTACATGAAATTTTATATTCCGTGTATAACAAGTTAGTTTATGGGGAGGAGTTATTATGAAGTTTATTTTTAAATAAGTTGATCAATTGATAAATAGAGTACTGACATGCATGTAAAATTATATGTGTGTCAATATTCTATTGACCAATTGACCAACTTAATTACTAACAAATAAACTTCATCCTAACCGGATTATAGTTTATGATTTAAAAACCATCCAATATATTAGGCCAACATATGACAACATGGCCAACTTCCTTTTAATTTGTCAAATTAAAATTCTATTAATTGTTCCCGTAACACGTAAATGCTTCACCTAATTAACCATATATAATACTCAAACAATTTATTTATAATGCCACTTGATCCATCGGCTACTGCCAATTAGTTACTTTAGTAGTATAATACTCCAATAAGTTAACAAAAGCAACATCACATATATACGCATGCTCAATTATTATCATAATTATCATATATATATATATATATATTTATTATCATAATTATCATATATATATATATATATATATATATATGGGAAATGATCCATAGCAAATATTTGCTATGGATGAAAATTGGGCAAATAGCATCATATCCGTCCATTCCATAAATCAAACGCGCAGATTAAATAAGAGAAATTCCCATACGCCAACAAAACTCCCAAGCATACGAATATGAATACTAGCGTACGGTGAATCAAAACTCCCAAGCATAGGAATCCACCAACAAGACAGGCAACAGATAAAAATATATCTCTAATATTATATTGAGTGAAAAAGAAAATTGTAGCCTTAATTTTAAAATAGACCGAATACAATTTGATAATTTTAAATTGTAGGAAACTTTAAAGATAAGATCGGGATACAAAAACGAATATGAATACTATTTTTGCATTAATTGACTTGATAATTTTGATAATTATAATTTGAAAATTGATAATTTTAAATTTGATAATTTAATAATTTTAAAATTGATAATTTTAAATTTGAAAATTGTAGCCTTAATTTTAATTGTTCTATTAAACACTAAAACGAATATGAATACTATTTTTGCATAAGAATAATTATAAGAGAATTATAAATAAATGTATAATACATTTCAAGTTTCCTAGAAAGATAAGATCGGGATACAATTTGATATTCTATTATATATTTGATATTCTAGAATTTAATTAGTTAATATTTTTACTTTTATTCTCTCTCTTTGTAGGCAACTAATTTATAAAATATATAATAGAATATCAAATTGTATCCCGATCTTATCTTTAAAGTTTCCTACAATTTAAAATTATCAAATTGTATTCGGTCTATTTTAAAATTAAGGCTACAATTTTCTTTTTCACTCAGTATAATATTAGAGATATATTTTTATTTGTTGCCGTTGCCTTATCTGTTGGCTATCTTGTATTAGAGATATATTTTTATTTGTTGCCTTATCTGTTGGCTATCTTGTTGGTGGATTCCTATTGCATGACTAAAGCCGAAAGTTTTGATTCACCGTACGCTAGTTTGAGTAGCGGATGGGCTTTGCAATTTTCACCATACGCTAGACGAATTGGCGTATGAGAATTTCTCTTATTTAATCTGCGCGCTTGATTTATGGAATGGACGGATATAATGCTATTTGCCCAATTTTCATCCATAACAAATATTTGCTATGGATCATTTCCCTATATATATATATATATATATAGGAATTCTATCCACAGCAACCGGTTGTTGGGAGCAACCCATTTTTAGCCCAGCCGTTACAGGTTGTAGCGGCTTATAAAATTTTTTTTTGATAAGGGCCGATACAGGTTGTAGCAGCTGGACAAAATGACTTGCTTCCCAACAACCGATTGCTGTAGATGGAATCCCATAAATATATATATATATATATATATATATATATATATATATATATATATATATATATCCACTGGGTAATATAAAATGGGCTACTTGATGCTAAAAAAATTATCACAAGTTAGGATGGAAATTTCCATGACACAACTGGAGTTTGTCATTTTGGTATTTGACGCGCACAATTAATTAAACAATAAAGTTAGGTAACTTGGAATATAGTTCATCTGCTCATATCTTTTGCAAAAATAATTAATTAATTATTGGATCAATGCTAATTAATTAAATTATCTCCCAAGTCTACTGATGTTGCAGATTCTGAGTACGTACGTCGTGAAGAGTAGTGTAAATGCGACACATTTTCTATCACGTGGTTGCTGATTTCCACAACCTCAATGCATGAATGCAATTGCAGGCATGGCAGCCTCAGTACCAGTGACAGCCAGGCGACCTATAATATTAGTAATTCCTAATATTATTATTACTTACTTAAATTAGTAAAAAAAGACTCGTATTCGTATATACAAATATAAAAATTTCATGCATGTTTAGTGAAGTTTTTGTGCTTAAAATTAAAAGACGAGAGCGGATCGAATATGATGAAATCCAAACTGATTAATTCAAAATAATTGAATGAATAAATTTAATCTGTATCGATCGTTATATATGAAATATACAAATTAATTCTGTTTCTTCTACACATATATACATATATCTGCACATGCATCATCAGAATAGCTTGCTTCCAAACTCATCTTCAATATCCCCACTTTTAGAGGAAGTAGCAAGATCTCTTAGCTCTGAAAGACTCCGACCCAAATTCAAGGCCACCTTCATTTCAAACAACTCTCCATTCTCTCTCCTCTCCACATCTCTTTCCTTCAAGTTGTATTCTATAGACTCCTCCATTTGCTTAAAAAAACCCGCGTTGCTTCTGTACAACTCAACCACCATCCCAACTTGTCCACCATGCTCCATTGTGTTCGCCACACTTGCCAGACCACCAGCGACAAGTCCAACAACCGCACCCCAAGAACCATGTGAATTAGATCCCACAAAAGCACTCCCCACTGCCGCTATCCCAGTTAGTAAAGGCCCAGAAATTGCCAACACTTTGTTAATCTTCAAGGCTTTTTCCCCCAACCTTAAATAGTCAGCCTTGTCATTTTTGTTCAAAACCCCAACAATCTCCCTCATTTCCTCCTCCAACTTTCCACTCCATCCATTCCCATTTTCACTATTATTATTTCCGACTCCATTAATGGCTTGACTACCTTTTCGAGGCCACCACACTGTAGGCTCCATTGCACATGGGAACTTCTCAAGCATTGCACCGAGTAAAGGAAGTGGGAACGCCCTGTCAATAGCCAAAACTTTCTCCATACTGTCCTCCACATCACGAGCCGTGGGGTTGCCAATAGCAACAAGTGTTTGAATTTGGCTATGAAGTTGCTTAAGCAATCGCGTGGCGTTTCGTTGCTCTTCAGCTAATTGGGAAGGTTGGATCTTGTTCATAATTATTAACATACCCGTGGCGGCTAAATACATTAAAGTAGAAGAGAGCTTTAAGGCCAATAAAGGTGCACCAACGGCACTTGTAGCTGCAATACCAACCATACTAGCAGCTGCAAGAGTAATCATATTAATAGACGTTAAAAGAAGACTATTCCAATTACTTCTTTGCTCGCAAATATTCTTATGCATCTCCACTCTATCAGCGACGGCCTCCATTATCGCGTAAAGCTTGGCAATAACAATTGGATCAGAGACTTTTTCAATATGTTGGGTGGCTATATTTTTGTTAATATAACCACCTCTCATCAACTCTAGATCCTCCACGAAATTACTTCTAGATTGTAGTACTTTTGGAAGAGATAAAGAATTTAAGCTTAGTTTTGGTATATTAATAGCTGCCCTTGTTATTAGCCCTCTTCTGCAACTTGAGGAACATAAGAAACTTGAAGCTTGAAGGGTTGCCATGAGTTTTTCGGTTTTAACAGAATGGAGAGTTAATTTGGAGTTGATGAATATATATGGTTCTTAGGCTAAGAAGAGAGAAGAATCTTAATAATTCTTGGATGATGAAGGCGAGCTAGCTAGGTTTGTGAGATTTGGATGATTTTGGATTTGAAGATTCATATGGTATATATATATATAGGAAAGAGAGGCAGGATATGGGACAGTGCCAAGAAATAACTGAAAGGAGTTAATTATAATATACTCCTACAATATTATATTCAAACGTTTGAATGGGTCTGAATATTATCACTACATAATTAATGGTGTAAATTAGAATATTTCTTATTTGCCAGGCTCCCAGTTTCATGACTGCTTACTCTACTGTCCTTTATTGACTTTCAACTAAAATAAGACTAGTGGTTAAATTTTGAAACGACCAAGTCTACTATTTTGTCTATAATAATCACATATAAGTGAGAATGAAAACCAAGAAAATACATATTTATTTTAATTTTGTAATTTAGATTGATAAAGTCAAGATCACATGGGCCATGGTCATCCTACATGTCCAGATTTGTTTAAGCTGTTTAATTGTATATTCAACTCCCATGTTTTGAATATGGACTAAATAAATAAGCTTCTGACCCGACTCGCACCATGCACGTTCTTTGGAACTCGTCTTACTCTTATATGTAATTCCAAAAAATCTTTTGGTAAAACAAATTAATTTATGCACTTTTATGAGAGATATATAGTGAGTGTAGATGTACGTACAACTCTTGATTTTGGTGTTCAAATATTTTTTCTTTTTTTGTTAATTCCCAAGTTCTCAAAAGAATAATTTTAACAGTATCTTCAACTATTTTGGGATATTTAAATAAGTGATTAAAAAAATTATCTTCAACAATCTCTTCAATTTTAGTCATCAAATCTGCAACCTCATTATCTCTCTTCAAAACATTTATTTTGTTTTGGGAGAATCAAAATCTTATGAAAAAAGCTAAAAGCATTTATTTTGTTTGATAAATTTGATGTACAATTCATTGAATTGAAGAGACTGATGAGACACAAAATATGAAAGTAGCAAATAATGCTATTCAAATTGCCATGTCGGTCAACAAACTTTAATTTGAAGAGTTTTTTTTTGCTACTACGGTTGGAGATGCTCTAAATGCACAAAATTTTTTATTTTCAAATTTTTTTAATAAAATATATAAAAAGAAGGATAAATATGTTATTTAGTAAAGTTCATTAGTAATAAAAAGTATTCAACACTTTATATAATATTATGGGACTATTAAAAATAAATTTAGATTTTTTTTTAATAAATATATGTACAAATTGTACTATACTTATCATTTTAAGGAGAGAAAGAGTATTTATTGTTAATAGTAATGGATTAGCACCATGAATATATGGATACGGGTAATGGGATCAGCAAAGAAAAGGATAGCAAATGCGAATATCAATAAATAAAAAATTATGGAAGTCAGTCAAATTGCCATACATCCATGTTCTAATTAATGCGAGCATTGCATTGCCCATCTGCTACGGACTGACTCCATGTTCTCATCATTTACTTACTTACCTACTTAAATCCGGGTTAGGTTGGATTGGGTTGGGTTTGAGGTCCGGTGCTAACGTCCGGTACCCGTGTATTAATTTTTTTATTTCAACCACAATTATAAGAATAATAAATAAAAAATAATAGAGCAAGTTTGAACAAAAAACTTAAAAGAAAATATATTTTTTATTGAAAAAACACTGTAAACTGCCCTCCAATCAAAAGCACCGTTCGTTACCGGTCATTAAGGGGACCGGACGGCCCCCCAATTACTTAAACCCCGCTTTTATAAATGTATACCCCCTCCTTTCTAGAATAAAAATTCTGATGAATTTTTTATGTATATTAAGAAGAGGAATGAAATAAAAAAATTGCTCATAATAATGTCATTAATTATTTCTAATATAAGTAAGAGAGTGATTTTCTAGCTTTTCAATTCAAAATATTTTTAGCACATAACTAATTATACTAATTGAATATAGAGAGAGAATTAAAATAAGAAAAATATAAAATATTTAATGCTAAGGGTATAATAAGAAAAATTGTGTAAAAAATTAGTTATTAAAGAAAAGTGGACATTTAACACGGGACTATCCAAAATAGTAATAAGAACTTTTATCATGGGACGGAGGAAGTATATATTTAAGGGCGGATCCAGTCTTGTAGTTTAGAGAGGTCGGGGAAAAAATTATTTTAAAATAAAAATTTAATAAAATGAGTTACAAAATTAAATAATTCTCAAATTTTGTGTACAATAACATTTTTTTTGAGATTTCATTGCTTAAAATTATTGCATGATAATCTCATTTTTAATAGTTACAAAAATATTACGCTCAATGTAAATTACTAAACTGTCAATAAACAATTCATCTCAATTCAACCACACCAACAAGTGTAATTAGTACCAACAATAGTCAATAAACAATCTCAATTAAACCACTAACAAATAACATTACAAAATAAATTACAAAATTTAAAGAAAATAAAAATAAAATATAACACATACTTGAAGAACTTTTATTTGATGGAATTCTCTTCATTAATTGTTGTGGTGTTGCTTTAAGAAGTAAAAAATCCTAATTTTATAAAAGTATAAAAAAGAAGAAACCATAAACAATTACAAAAATTTCTAAAATAATTGTTAAATTAAAATATACTTTGTGAAATTGTTTCAAGATCGTGATCATCGCTTATTTGCTTGATTGGAATTTGGAGACTTGGTCCACTTGAATTTGCTCTGTTACAAACAGTGGCGGAACCAGAACGAATTTATAGGGGGGTCAAAAAATGTCAATAAATTTTTTTTTATTGACGGCGGAGCAAGGAAGCAACAGTGGCCGCCGGATTTTCGACTGACAGAGATGAGCCTATACTCAAATTATTTGGTATTGTTGATGATGATGATGATAATGCCAATAGAAAATATTGTGACAGAAAAATGAACAAAAATGGAGCAGCGGCAGTGTAAGACCCCGAATTTTATGAAATAAAAGTATTCATTTTTTTTTATAATTATTATTCAGTAAATGGTTAAATTGATAAAAGTTAAAGTTAAGGGTGATATATGAAATTTTTTCAAAATACACAAGTGGTTATAAAATATTTATTGTTGTCGGGAAATATTCGTTTGGTCGTGAAATATTCTTTTTGTCGGAGAATATTCGTACGACGGCGCAGCCATTTGTGGGCCCCATAACAGAATAACTGTCGGATGAAGAAAACGACAAATTTGAGTTTTTATAAATAACGGCGTAATTGTTATCGTTAACACTGCTAGAATACCCGGTGGGTAAAGTAAAGTAATACGCGTTGTTGCACAGTAGCACACGGTATTGCACAGTATTGTTGAATTATTGATCCTTACGTAAGAAGGCACTACTCAATAATTGTTACAGTAATTACTGTTCAATATTTTATTTTATTGGTTCAATAATTGCTACATTGATATTTTATATTATTGTTGTTTCAATAATCGTCACTGCACAATATCTCCATTATCAGATCAATAATTTATATTATTTGAATAATATTATTAGATAGCATTATTGGCAATGTCTAGAAAGTTCTATTAACGAGAGGTTTGGTCAACTAATTGCGCGCCAGTAAGGAGAAATCCTTATCGGAAAGCCCCCTCTTTCTTGGGAACAGCCTGGTTGTCATAAATGTGATTCTGTAATATTATTTGTGAATAATTAATTATTGATTTATATGATAAGGAAATATTTATTTGATGCGAATATAAATGATGGATTTATTTATGTGGTTATAAATGAAGGAGTTAATGTTGAGGTGTTTTATCAGTATTTTGTCAGATTGGAGGTATTAAAAGATCAAATCGATGTTATTACAGCTTTATTGTGTGAGTTATAATATTTAATCTGACCGTTGGATCGTTGTAATTTTTGGATATGTTATACATATATAAGTTGAGTATATGTCCACAAATTTTGAACCGTTAAAAATAAGCGTATAATTTGTTATGAATTTTAAGAGGTGACTGATTCAGAAATTAAGTTATAAATGATTTTGGTGAAAAATTCTAGAATTGGTGGGGCCCACTTTTGGTTGGTGAGAAATGTGCTCAATTGAATTTTTAAATGTGGTGGGTGAGAATAGTAGCAAGTAAAGCCATCAGGTTGCAGGTTAAGTCTGCTTCGGCGTGATAACTTTTTCTATAAATAGAGGGCTAAATTAGAATTGAAAATCACACCAGAAACAAGTTTTCTCTCTTTCTCTTTTTCTCTCTCTAAATTATCGAGTGTATTTTATGAGTATTTAGATACTTGGTGAGTTGTTATTCTTCAATGCAAGTTTCCTTCAGCTTCATATCCGATATCCAGTCAGAAGTGCTGCTCTTTTGAAGTAAGGGATAATAAGGGATATTAAGGGATGTTATATTCTTCATAATGATGTTATTCTTTCAATATCATTATATTGACATATTGGTATGGATCTTATTGTAGAATTTTTACATTTTTGAGTCGGGGTTACTATTCACATATACGATACTATTCACGTATACGGCGCTATTCATGTATATGACACTATTTGTGTATATGACATTATTTATGTATACGGTACTATATACGAATACGAGGTACTATTCACGAGTTACTATTCATGAGTTGATATTCACGAGTTACTATTCACGAGTTACTATTCACGGGTACTATTCACAACAAAATTGGTTTCTTTTTCTGACTAAATTATAGTTGATTTATGAATCTTACTCTTGAAATTAAATTCATGTTTTGATGATATTGTTTTTATTATCATATATAACATTTTTATAATCTTAGTGATGAAATTTCTCTTTGACTTGAGTGTAAAGATGGGTAGATTATTGGTACGATCGTGACTATGAGTTCTCTTTGACCAGTAATGCAAAGATGAATTGTGACTAGTATGAGCATGACCATTGAATTTACAATTGAATATTTTTAGCTTAAGTGCAAAGGTGAATTGATCAACATGGTTATAATTATGGTTTATATAGATTTTGAAATGATTATATATTTCTTTGAGATATGAATATCTTTGGCCCGTAGTGCAAAGTTGAATTATTGTTGAATATTTTTGGCCCGTAGTGCAAAGATGAACTGTTGATGAATATCTTTGGACCGTAGTGCAAAGATGAATTTATTAGTATGATTATGAACAGGAACTGTGATTTGGTATAACCATGATCTTTGATGTTTCAGGTAAAGACAGGTGATGAAAATTATCTTCGTCCTGGGTGCAAAGAGGAATTTAGAATCACAATTATGATTATGAGTTACTTATATAATTGTGGAAAGGAACTGTTGATTGATGTTACAGGGATAAAACAGTGTTGGTTGATTTTTAACATGGAGAAGATAATAGACTTTATGATTTATTTGACTCTTCTAATGGGTTACTCGTTCCGCTGCAACTATGGTTGAAAAGTTTTATCACCTACCATATGTTCTAAATCGTTGATTTATTACTGATGAAGGCTATTGATAAATTAATTATCTTTAGTCATGATATTCTTTACTGAGCAAATTGTGTTCACCCTTTTGCTTCACAATTTCTTTCAGGTAATAAAAGTGTAGCTGGGTCGAGCGGGGGTAACAAGGGAATATGACGGTGGTCTCTAGCTGTGGAGTTCTCCCTAAACAGTATAGACAATTGTGTTGTATACATCTTTTAGTAGTTATATTTGGTGAATCATATAGGGTGAGGCGAACCCAACGTTGGAAGGATATTTTGTCACTATCATACAAGATGTCTAATGACATACAACCTCGTATCATCATAAGACAAGGATGTGCTCATCCACTTGCTGAGTATATCTACGAGCACTACTTATATAATCTTGGTGTTTGTTTGAAGTATAATTCTCAATTAGAGACAGTGGAGATAATGACATGTCAAGAGAAGACTTACCATTGGGAAGAATATGATAGTAATCTTCTTGTTTTTCTTTAGGGTCTATTGGGTCAACCAAGGATAATTCTGTGGCCATATGATATCTATCATAACCTTGACGCATGACCTCCCATGTACGAATGTTTCCTTGAGCACTTTCCAAATATTTTAATTTCTAAAACAGTTTTTGACTATACCTTTATGTAAGGGGTCACTGTGAGGTGCTGTCCACGGTTGGGACATGTGTCACATTTGATATATATTTGTATCCAAACTCACAACATATGTGTTGTTGTATTTTGCAGGACAATTGTTGTAATAAAGTTGTAGTTATTTTCTGTACCATGTATTTGGCGACTCAGAATGTGTTAGATGGAATGGACCTATTTTGGGTTTGTCACAAGTAGTACCCATGAACCCTTAGCAACTATTCCACCTTCCCCGGAATTTCAAGCTAAGGTTGAGATCGTTGCTCCCCTGTTCCAGATAAAGATGCACACCACCTGCTCGATGAAATGGTCCCCTCCACACAGGAAACTTCTCCTTCATCGCGGACGCCGACAACCTACCAAGGTCAAATACTCAGATGCCCTTCCCCTCGCCCGGCCGCCCTCCTCAGTTCCGCCACTGCGCCGATAGCCTACCAAGGTCAGATGCCCCCTAGTTCCGCCTCTGGTTGCAAATTTGAATATGGAGACTTAGAGAGTTGGAGTTGTTGTTGCTAAAATGATGAAGAGGTTGAGTGTTGGACTACTTTTCGGATTAGAATTATAATAGTTTTCTAAGCTTAAAACATGAAATTTCATTTAACCTCGCATCAAATATTTTTTTTCATTTGAACCCCCTGACCCCCTGAAAATTAAGTGGGGTTGGGTGCCCCCTGCCCCTACTAGATCCGCCCTGTGTATAAAATGATTCATAACAAGTAATTGTTATACATTAAAAATAGGCAAACACAATCTATATCGTTTACTATTTTCAGTATAATCTAGTACTATTAGTAGCTGATAACACCCGTCATCCGCTATTTCGTAACCTGTTGTCAGCTACTAATAGTAATAGTAGCGAACATGGGTTTTTCAATTCTAATTTCGACTATTATTTCTTATATTAGTAGCGTTCCTATCGAGATTAGAATTGAAAAAAGCATGTATTCTACTTTTAGTAATGGACGTAACCCGTTGTCCGCTACTAATTAATAGTAATAAGCATGAATTTTTCATTTTTAATATAGGTTGTTGGTTCTTGTATTGGACGCTAATAATGATAGTTAACCACTTTTAATTTATAATAAGTATTTACTATTAATCATTCCCCTATCCCCACCCCACCCCACCCCACCCCACCCCACCCCACCCGATCCGCATATTGGCAAGTGTTATGTTTTTTTTTTATTGTAATTGTGTAGCATGATATTGAATTCTTATAATTATATATACCAAGTTAGTACTTTTAAACATTTCTTGTTCTTGAATTGGTTCCATGATGACAATTAATTGATTAACTATTCTTTTTGTTTGTTCTCAAAGTCATTTTATAATAAACTATCTAACTCCAAGGAGTAAAATGAGATCCTTTGGTTAAAAATAGTTGATGCATTGTCATGAACTAATTACTTCAAGGATTAAAAAAATAGTAATTGTAAAATTGGTATAAATATGTCTAAATAATTTAATCTCTTGCGTCCATTATCATTAATCATTATATTATAAATAAATAAGCATAGAGTTTGACCAAATAAATAACAAACATTTTCTCAATTTCACTGAAGTGTCAATTTTTTATGACACTATAAAACTACACAATATAGTCGATCAAATTATAAATAGTAAATAAGTCAAATTAAAAATAAATGAATAGCTAGTTGTACAATATTACCTTAAACTTAACCAAAAGAAAATCGGACAACTTTGCTCTTTCAAACCCAACAGCCACACCCGTAAATGAAGAACATAAATCCATTAGATCAAACAAAATATTCAAATAAGATAATAAAAAGATAATCCATTCTTATTGCATTGCACTTCCATTGAAATTGATAATAATGTAGAATTAGTTTAGAACAAGTTATAAGTTAAGTTATAAGTTACAAGTTAGTTGTGGGTTTTAATGGGCTTTTTTTATTATTAAAAAAAGTAGATAAAATAATTAGGGTCCTTTACACTAATATACAACATTTAGAAAGTAATTACAAAAATAAAACACGCACAACATAATTATAAAAATAAAACAACACAATATAAAGTTGCTAAAATCATGTATACGTCAGTTACGGACTCTCCTATATGCAACTAACCACTCCTAAAATCAAGCGATTGAACAAAACATGCAACTTTGATACCGGAGAAATCCAAATCTTCACCACTGCGCGACACACCACTGAGATCGGAGAAGACGAAGCTTTTCGTCGCGATACACCACTGCAGTAATCTTGCATCTCTAAGAAGAAAACTGTTATCGCGACGAATCTGTAAGATCAAAAATAACATACAAAATCAACGCCGCGTTCAAGATCAGTAACCAAAAATATTGTTGCAGTGATTGTTGAATACAAAATCAACATCAGATTCAATTCAAATACTGTGGTATGTAAGTTTAAAACTTATAAGCATATAGATACTTATAGTTACTACAAATTACTAAATTGATTATCTTTCTTAAGTTTTTCGAACTTAAATTGTCACAAAGTTTGAATACTAAATGTTGTGCTTGCAAAATGTATTTGAAAACATGTTTTATATTATGGTTACTAAGGTTATATAAATTGGTTACTGTCTAATGTTGGTTTGGTTACTGTGTAACATTATACCGTCTAATGATGTCTTAGTTACTGACTAATGCTATTTTGGTTACTGTATAATATTACTAATTAATGTTGACTTGGTTACTGACTAATGCTGATTTGGTTACTATGTAATATTATATTGGTTACTGACAAATGCTGACTTGTTTACTGTGTAAAACTATAATGGTTATTGACTAATTCTGAATTGGTTACTGTATAAAATTATTATAATGCTGACTTGGTTACTGTGTAAAAATATTATTTAGTGATTCATGCTGACTTGATTACTGAATAATGCAAACTTAATTACTACAGTGATTAATTAGTTACTGTATTATTGGTTGCTGAAGCATATTAATGTACACTTCTACTTATGTTTTTTATATTAATGGTTACTTGTTAGTTAAATTGGTTACATTCTTACAAAAGTCTGCCTTTAGTTGGTAACAAATAAATTATACTGGTTGTTTTTTATTGTAAAATGCAAGGAAAATTCTATTTTTACTGGTTGTTTTTGGTTACTGATTAATGTTGATTCGGTTACTATGTAACATTATATGGTTACTGAATATTGCTGAGTTGGTTGCTGTGTAAAATTATAATGGTTACTGACTAATACCGACCTGGATACTATTTTACATTATATTGGTTACTGTCTAATGCTGACTGTTACTATGTAAAATTATAATGGTTACTCAATAGTGCTGACCTGATTACTGTGTAAAATTATAATATTATATTCTTTTGTAATTGTTTCATTTATATTGGATGTTACTTATTGACTACATTGTATTAGTTACATGGACTAATAGTAACCAATATACCAAATTTGATGTTTGGACTAATAGTAACCAATACACCTTTAAGTACATATTGATATTTTTTATATTATTTGTTTTTACTGTAAAATGCTGTCAAATATGATTTATGTTTTGGATACTAAGTAAATATATGTTGGTTACTGTTTAATCTGAATTTGGTTAGTTTATAATGCTGACTTGTTTACTGTGTAATATTACCATGGTTACTACATAATATTACTGTGTTTTATACTGATTTTTTTATATTGATGTTACTGATTAACTACATTGGTTACCTTTATACACTTGTTAGTCTTTAATTTGTAACAAAGTCATTACTGATTATTTTGGTTGTAAAATGAATGTAAAAATATTTTTTATAATCTTAGCTACTAATTACATATATCTTAGTTACTGTATAATATGTATTTAGATATTGTAAGGTGTTTATTTGGTTACTCTATACTGTTATTTAGTTTTATAATTGTTTCTTTTATATTGGTGGTTACTCATTGACTACATTGGTTACCTTCATACAACTGCTAATCTGATTATATATATTGGTTGTTGTATACTATTTAATTGGTTACAGTATAATGTTTATTTGGTTGCAGTGACAATTTGGCAATTTTCTGTCAAGTTTGGAGTGTCGAATTTTGGCGTTTTCAGAGCCTAATTTCATTGAAAACGGGTCAACGATCAAAAGTCACCAGCTTTGCTGGTGAACTGCATGGTTTTTTGGTCGAATTCCATCATTTAGGCCTTCAAATTTGCATGTAAAAATTTGGTTTATTTTCTGGTTACTAATATTATGTAATTTGGTTACTGTCTAATATTGATTTGGTTACTTTACAATGTTTATTCAGTTGCTAGACAATAGAGACTGACAGTAACCAATACAACAAATTTAATTGTTTACAGGAATATATAATTGCTTACTGCTAGTAACCATTAACCACATGGTTGGTAAATATTTTTGATGTTGTACAGTAACCAAAATTGATGTTGATTAATATTTTAATTTTTGATTTCATCATGAGTTATCAATATAAAGTAAATATATACAAGCTTTATAACAGTCTTGATACAAGCTTATAACAGTCTTGATACAATCTTATAATTATCTGGTTACTAACAAGCTAGTAACTATCTATAATAATTATCTGGTTACTAACAATCTTGTAGATAAATAAGACACTCACACATGTACATTTAACAATTAATGCTTGTCCTGATACATGCTTGTAACTATCTGGTTACTAATAACAGTAACCATAATGTAACATAATAAAACAGTAACCATATAATTATATGATAGTAACCAGAACATGTTTTAATGGTAGCCAAAACAGAAACATCATGTAATGAAACTCAATTTAAGCAATCCATGTATACTATAACCATACTGTAACATAATAAAACAGTAACCATATAATTATATGATAGTAACCATAACAGATTTTAATGGTAACCAAAACAGAAACATCATGTAATGAAACCCAGTTTAGGCAATCCATGTATACTAAACAATTACATATTAACCAGAATAAAAAAATAAAAGTATCTGAAATCCCACATTGAGGATACAATAATAATAGCCAAACCATAAGGTAACAGTAACCAAAACATAATAAAGAAGTAACCAAATAGTTATATATGAAAGTAATCAGAACATGTAAGATGTGTTTGTGAAAATGGAAGTAGAAATAGAATAACATAAACCTTGTAGAATATATTTGAAGGAATTTACAAAAATAATACATCAATGTATACTAAGCAAATACATGGTTTATTATGATTTGGGTTTATTATTTATAAAAATAATACATCCACAAACTAATCAGTAGAAAAAAAAATGAAATATTAGTAGAAATATCAGTACAAAAAAGAAAAAAAAATATCAACCCTAATTAATAGAAAAAAAGAAGACTAATTAATTAATGATGAAGATGAAGAAAAAGAAGAAATACCAGTAGAAATATCGATACAAAAAGAAGAAGAAATATCAGTAGATGAAGAAATATTAGATGAAAAAATATCAGTAGATGAAGAAATACCAGTAGATGAAGAAGATGACGACGACGAGTTGAGAGACTGGTGTTGCGGCGGCGGCGGCGATGGCGGCGGCGGAAGAGGACGACGACGAGTGGATTTGAGATGAGAGAGATAAGTAGTAAGGGGGAGAGAGAAATAGTAAGGGAGAAGAGAGAGAAATATTAATGGAGAATAGCGAGACTAAAGGAAGATGGAAACTAATTTGCCATGTCAGCCAAATAATATTAACTCCTTAAATTAAGGACTCCTAATATAATTAGTATTGTAAATATATATGATAAATTGTTATATTTTTGTAATTATTTTATAATTGTATAATTTTTATAATTATTTTTATAAATGTACTATAATATGTAAATGTTTCAAATAATTACTCCATTATTGTAGGAGTAGGCTAGTGGGAGTATCTTACAATAGAGGTCAAGTATCGAACTTAACGCTAAACTAAACTAATTTTTGAGGGAGAGCAGTTTTAATGGGCTTTCGTCTGAATATACTTGAACCGACTGTAAATAAAATTTGATAATTTTATAAAAATTAAAATTGAGGGATATACTGTAGTATTATTTTTTGTTTATAAAAATATCACTTCTCTAAAATAAATAAATAATGTTATCATTGTTGTGAATTTGAGTAGAAAACAAAAAGAGCAACACTTTTTTCTTTTTTAATTTAGCAAAACGAAATAAAAGGAGCAATTTTCTTTTCTTTTTTGTTGTTTGTGAGTAAGGAAATAACATGTTATTGTTGAATTAAATTATACAGGAACGTGTTATTTCATAGAATAAATAGAATCAATTAATCATAATAATAAGTACTTACATGAATTGAGAGAAAACTTGTATGTATCACGCTTCCGCTGCGCCATAAGGGTGAAGGTCTTCAATTGTCTCTCTCAATCTTAAGATGGATGTATAGGTGTGTAAATAAAATTCTTGAGACGACAATTGGGACCAAACCCTAACTGTTTTATTTATATAATAGCTAAGGGTCAAAATCGTCCATCAAGATTATGAAACCCTAGGGGCCCATTATGCCAAATTAATATTAGTAATAATATTTATGGGCCACATAATTAATTACCAAAACCCATAAATAAAGTTATTAAATTAATACAATATGTAAGCCCAATAATTACATAAATAGTAAAGGCCACATAAGGAATAAAATATTCTAACATTCTCCCACTTGGCCGAAATACTATTTATATACAAAACATAACGCTTACGATCATTAATTAGGCCAAGTATTAATTTAATATCTACATCTTGTTCAAATAAAAGTGCCAATGCGAATTAATACAATCTTAGTGTCACTATTAACACAAGATCCCCATTAGTTACACAATTAGTACTTTTATTAAAACAAAGATTAACATTAAGCATAACAAGTATGAATAGAGTTTACATAAGTGGTAATTGATTAAACTCATTCATATGGTCCAAAACATTACCATACTGTTTGCTCATAAGTTCTCAAGTGTGCACCATAAAGAGAATAGCAAACCATAAAAATAATGTGAAGTTCAAAACAACGAGCTCAAAATTGTTGTCTTACATTAAAATAACTCACTAATTAAGACTACCAGTTAAACCCATGCAGGCAACATGCTCTAAAAGAACTTGGGTGGTAAGCCTTTCGTAAGTGGATCCGCTAACATATCATGTGTACAAATATATTTAATGACAACGTTTTGATCTTCAACTCTTTCCCTGACAAATAAGTACTTAGTGTCGAGGTATAATCCAGCACCACTCGAAATGGTGCTGTTGGACAAACTAACATTAGAATTATTATCACAAAATACTTTCAATGTCCTTGAAATGGAATCTACAACCTTAAGTCCTGAAAAAAGATTCCTTAATAATATGGCGTGATAAGTAGCATGATAACAAGCCACATATTCTGCCATCATCGTGGAAGTGATAGTTAACTCCTGCTTATGAGTTCTCCACGAAATAGGGCCTCCTGAAAGCATAAAGATGTACCCTGATGTAGATTTCTTTTCGTCTTTACACTTAGCAAAATCAGAATCAAAATAACCAAAAACTTCAAGGTTATCTGTTTTCTCTAAATGTAAGCATAATATCCTTAGTACCCTGTAAGTAACGTACATAAGACTCCCAACCATAGAAGTATAGGGAATAAAATTCATTTGATCACGTTCAGGTGTATTCTTAGGACATTAATATGAGCCAAATTTGTCACCCTTAACAACAGGGGCGACAGTAGGGGAGTAATTTTGCATGTTGTATTTGTTAAGAACTTTGTCAATATAAGATCTTTGGGACGATCCTAATATCCCGCGAGACCTATCTCGATGAATTTCAATACCTATAACATAAGAGGTTTCACCGAGATCCTTTATTTCAAAATTTTCAGAAAGGAAACTTTTGGTCTCATACAACATGTCTAAGTTATTACTTGCAAGTAGTATATCATCAGCATACAAAACAAGAATAACAAATTTACTCCCACTGACCTTCAAGTATATACATTGATCCACTATATTTTAAAAAAATAAAAATAAAATATAATTACTCATCACCTCGTGAAACATAAGATACCATTGTCAAGAAGCCTGTTTTAACCCATATATGGACTTCTTAAGTCTACATACCATATGTTCCTTGCCTTTAACCAAAAACCTTCTGGTTGTGTCATATAGACATTCTCATGCAAGTTACCATTAAGGAATGCAGTTTTAACATCCATCTGATGTAACTCTAAATCATAATGAGCTACTAAAGTCATGACTATCCTAAATGAATCTTTCCTAGATACTGGAGAGAAAGTTTCATTATAATCCACACCTTCTTTTAGAGTGAAACCCTTAGCAACCAATCGAGCTTTATACCTTTCAACGTTCCCTTTAGGATCTAATTTGGTCTTATAGACCCACTTGCAACCAACAGGTTTAAAACCTTTTGGTAATTCCTCATGATCCCAAACATTATTAAGCTCCATTAATTTCAACTCATCATTCATGGCTTCAAGCCATTGAATTGATTGAGCACTCGTAATGGCCTCTTTATAGGAGATAGGATCATTAATCTTATTTGAATCATAGTCAATCTCATTAAGATAGGTTATAAAATCATCAAAATTAATAGGCTTTCTAGGTCTTTCGGACCTACGTAAAGGCTGCACAATTTTAGGAATATGATTTTCAATAATGTGGGGTTCAACATTAGGTGATGGCTCAGCTATCTTAGGGGCATCATTCGCCTCAATAGGAGGTTGTTCTGCCTCACCCTCTTGAATTACAAGATTAGAAACATAAAACCTGTTTTCTTCAAGATCAATTTTTTTAAGCTCACCACTCCCACTTAAATCACCATTATCTAAAACTCTGCATGCCTAGTCTCAACAATTCTAGTGGTATGCGAGGGATAGTAAAATCAAAAAACCCTTAGATCTCTCAGGATATCCAATAAATGGCAACTAATAGTTTTAGAGTCAAGTTTCTTTATTTATGGATTAAAAAACTTAGCCTCGGCTGGACAGCCCCACACCCGTAAGTATTTTAAACTAGGTTTTCTACTTGTCCAAATTTCATAAGGAGTGTTAGGGACATATTTGCTAGAAACCCGGTTTAAAATATAAACAGCTGTCTTTAATGCCTCAATCCACAAAACACAAGTAAGCTAGAATAGCATAACATACTACGTACTATATCCATAAGGGTACGATTTCGCTTCTCAGCTACAACATTCTGCAGCGATGTACCAGACATTGTATACTGAGTGACGATTCCATTTTCTTGACAAATTAAGGCAATTGGGCCATGACTATGACCTGTATCGAAGTGTTTACCATAATACTCTCCGCCTTTATCTGATCTCACTACTTTAATTTTTCGGTTAAGTTGATTTTCAACTTCAGCTTTGAAAACTTTAAACATATTTAGTGATTCAGATTTTTCATTAATCAGGTAGTCATAAGTATAATGAGAATAGTCATTAATAAACGTAATGAAAGATTTGTGTCCACCAATTCCTGAAAAAAATGGTCCACATATATCAGTGTGAATCATCTCAAGAAATGCACTACTTCTAGTTGCTCCTTTCTTATTACCTTTCACAAATTTTCCTTTTATTCATTCAATACAATGGTCAAGATCAGAAAATCTAGTGAATGAAGAATTCCATCCTTTATAAGACGTTGTATTATGTCTTTTGAAATATGACATAAACGTTAATGCCACTATTTTGAAGAATTCTCATTATCTAGTTTTTCTCTTATTTTCACTTTTAGAGGTACTTTCTGTCACATTCATTGTTAACAAGGATTCAGAAAATACATTATCCAAATTTATCTTATAAAGGTTTCCCTCTAAAGATCCAGAACCAATAACATGAGAGCAATGATAAATAATTACTTTATTATTCCCAAACTTAAACGAAAATCCATCAACGTCAAGTTTAGATACAGAAATTAAATTATGTGTCATACTGGGAACATAAAGAGTATCATATAAATACAAGATGAAACCACTCTCCAAAACTAAAAGAAGAGTTCCTAATGCTTCAACTTGTATAGACTCTCCATTACCAACTTTAATGGTTCTTTCCCCCTTTTAGAGTGTCTTCTTTAAAAAAGAATCCATGCAATGAATTAGTAATGTGAACCATAGCACCAGTGTCAAGCCACCATGTATTAGAATGAACATCCATTAGAAAGGATTCATAAGTTACATAATTGATGGACAATATACCTTTTTTTCAATTCATTCTCTTAACTTAGGACATTCTTTCCGAATATGTCATTACTTCTTATAGAAGTGACATTTAGGACATGTCTCAGAGTTGTTACCTGAATAATTTTGCCTTATTTGTTTTGGTAGAAATTGGTTTATCCTTATTCTTAAAATCTTTGCCATTTTTTTATAAGCTTTCTTCTTATAGGATCCAGTGGTTGCCAAATGAGCAACATTAGGTTTTTCAACCTTAAGTCTTTCTTCATCTTTAATTTAAAAGCCATGTCGTTCATCACCATAATGTGCTCGCGCACCCCACTAACCCCATCATGCCTGCTAGTGATCATTTTCAAAATAAGGGTACTTGCATGTGTTTTAGAAGAACCCTTGAATTGTTACTCGACTAAACTTAAGTACTCTTTAACATTCTCAAAGTCAGGAATGACTCCTCGAATGGCTGTTGTGATAGAGTTTTTCATAATCATAAGGGATATGCAGTTGAATCGCTCCCACCTTTCGTAAATAACCTTTTGCTCAATTGAGCTAGTACTTGTAAGTGGAGCAGGATGATCCACTCGTAATGCATAGTCCAAAATCATAGTGCCGAGAACAATTTTCACTTACACTTTCCAAGCAGTAAAATTAGTTTCATTAAAGATTTCAATTCCAGAGAGATACCCATAAATACTAGTTGGAATCAATGTCAAAACATAATCAAGCTCACAATCATGCTTACAAAAACTAAAAGAAATCCACAATGTACAACAATAATTAATAATTAATCATAATAAAACCAACTGTAGGGCAAGCAGTTAGTTACATAAAATCTATTTACAACACCCAAAAATAGATTTTAATGAGACGTTGGTGCATAATTATTAAATTTTCGTTGGTCCAATTAATAATATGCTAATAACATCCCCATAATATAATGCAAAACACATTTATCCACGCATCACCGTTGGGCAGAAACGAAATAAACATGTTACTTATGCAATAAAATTCAATTTAAGAAATTTTAATTCTAATTTTTCCGTTGGGTAAAATTAAAATCTTTATTTATTAAATGTAACATTATGTGACTTTTCTTAATCTTTAATTATTTCAATTAATAATCCTCCGTTGGGCTGATTATTAATTTTAACAATAAAAGAGTCACGCATATATGTAAATTATTATGATCAAACTCAATTTTCTTTAAACAACATATTAATCAAGTTTGAAAATTAACATTATTTAGAATTTACATGTAACAACTTAAAAGCCCTAATAATACATCACATCTGTAATTCTACAATTAAGCACACCTAGAGGGGGGGTGAATAGGTTTAAATACTTAGACGTGATCAACAACGACCAATTTTCAAAGTTAACTATAGCAGACTGTAATCGGACGGTCTAACCCTGTCCGTATTAGTTATATTCTTAACTGTTAAAAACGGACAGCTAATGCCTGTCCGGATCAGTGTAAAACTTTTTCGACGCAAACAAAAACTGCAGAGTATTAATTGTTAAAAACGGACAGCTAATGCCTGTCCGGATTAGTATAAAACTTTTTCAACGTAAACCAATAAAAACTGCAGAATATTAACAGTTAAAAACGGAAGCAAAAAGGTAGAAAATCACACCGAGATTTTTACGTGGTTCAGCCCCTATCCTCTACTCTAGTGGCCTAATCCACGTCCAATCCCAACTAGGATTAGAGACTCACTTTATTAAAATAATACTCAGCAATTACAAAGTAAATAAAAACTCCTTGTTACAACGACGATCACTTGGACACCTCTGCCCCCTTTGCACCTCTGCAACACCTCTCACCTCTGAGACTTTGATACCTTCGTTGTACAGACTGAATATTACTAAAATAAAAACTCCCAAGCCAACCTAGACTTGTACTTTGTTTACAATATAAATAATGAATACAAGAACAATGTAAACCAAGACTAAAATAGTGATATGATGATTTGTATCTTCAATAGCTTGAAGAAATTTTGCCCAGTAGTCTTGTCTTTTATGGAGCCGTGTAACCAGTATATATATAGAGAAAAGAGCAACGGCTATGAAGTCTTCCAAAACCTCCTGCAACGGCTATATCTTTTTGATTGAAATAGGAGATCCACGTTACCATAAACAACGTTAGTAGATAAGGAATTTCAGCTATGAAGGAGTCAATTAGGAATCAAATACTAGTTGAAAGAGTCCTAATAGTAATTAGCAAGATCCCTTAAAAATAGCAATTACTGATTAGCATGTGACAAAATAATATCTCCATCAACTTTAAATAAGAATCCTTCATAAAACCAATTCCTAAAATATCTCTCAATTACGTATAAATTGGTAGCACACAATATATATATATATATATATTGGAAGGATATATCCCCATAATTAAATATGAGAAATTTAAGGAATATTAATCAGATTTTCAATATCCATAAATTACTCCAATTTTGAATTAGACTTTAAAGCATATCAGGATTGGAAAACATATATATATTTGAAGGATATAATCCCATAATTAAATATGAGAAATATAAGGAGTATTAAACAGATTTTCAATTACCTTAAAATACTCCAATTTGAATTAGCAAATCAAGATTGAATATATATATTATTCTCCTTAAAATACTCCAACTTAAATTAGACTTTAAAGCAAATTAAGATTGGATATATATTCTATATAACAACTTAAAGCATGTGACAAAATAACCACCTTGATTTACTCACTCCAAAATTTCGTGGGCTAGCAAGTAACGTGTAGTAACGTGTAGTATTAACCTATGCACTTTTATTTAATTAATATGCATAAAACTATTTGAATAACATGACCCAATAAAATTATAAGTCAAAATAAAATCAATTAAGTCCATATAAACATTGTCATCATTAAAACCACAAAGTATAAATACTAACATTCTCCCCCTTTTTGATGATGACAATATATTATCTTTTGAATTAATATACTCCCCCTATCTATAAGGCTCCCCCTAAATTTATGCATATTAATGAGCAACAAAATGGCACAATAACTATCATTGCATAGAGTAGCACGATATAGTATCTCACTACCAACATGAATACTAATTCAAATACCAATATCTCTCCCCCTTTGTCATTATCAAAAAAAATCATTAAGCACAAGTTAATTAAAACATAATCATCATTACCCAAATATCTCTCCCCCTTTGTTATCAACAAAAATTAATTCATATCAATGTAGCTAAATAGATATCTCGCCCCATTTGTCAATATGAAAAGAATAAGTTAAAAGATAAAGAATATCATTGGAGCAAGTTTATAACAAGATCACATATAGCAAGTAAACAATACGATCATACCTTTGTGATTTGTTACCTATATATCAACATTGTTGTTACCAATAGTAAGCTCGCTAGATGTGCTTTGAAGTTTTCGATTTTGGATTTTCATAATCAAATCTCTTCAAAAACACTTCTTTTGATCATCCAATGTGACGGGATCTCCTATGATCAAGTTTGGAGGATGATTTTTCATAGTTTGAGATGATTTAGGAAGCTTGGCAGTGGTCATATGTTCGTTGTATTCAAAACGTGGTACGTCAAATTCTGCATTAGAGTGTTCATTTGATTTTTCTTTTAAAACGGACGGGTCTGGCTGTCTGTTTTTCGCTGTCTGCATGTCTGAGTTTTCTACTGAAACGGACGGGTTAGGCTCTCTGATTTCAGCTATTTTTCCTTCTAATTTGGACGGCTTAGGCTGTCTGATTTCAGTTGTTTTTCCTTCTAATTCGAACGACTTAGGATGTCCGGATTTAGCAGTTTGGCTTCTTCGACTCAATTTATTATTTCCTGCAGAATTCTCATTCTCTTCCTTTGACAGATCATGGTTAAGTTCATAAAAAAATACAAGTACAAATTCTGCATCATGATTGTCATGTGTATTAAATATGGAACATTTAGCACAATAAAAATTTTAGAATAAATAATATTATGAACCCTTGTGTTAGAAAATCCATATATCTAATTAAAACATTATTAAAAAAACAATATGAGGTACTTACAGATTCCACCAAATAATTTATAGATATCTACTATTCGTCTCCTTTTTGACCTTGAGACATCTACAAAATGAACAAATAGTCTCTACCTTTTTGGTACCCACATCTTCTTGGGGCCTTTTGGGTTAGTAGAATATAAATCACATTTCTTTACCCAAATTTGTTTTATTCTAATTTTATTACAATTAGAATCAAAATGACCTTTAAAACCACATTTTCTACAAGTAACAAACGGTGAACAATAAAGTGGCTTAGACCTTGGTTTACTATTAATCATTTTAATATTATCATTTGTTCTATTTTTCACATTTTTAACAGGATTATACCCAATTCCTTGTTTATCAAGACTAGACCTTTGTGCACCTAACATAATATTTAAATTCTCTTCCCCTTGAACAAATTTTGCAGGATCCTTTTTCAATGAAATTATTTCTTCCTCATTATTATTTTGCATGTTTAATATTTTTCCATCATTAAAAGCATCAATACAAATATCTCTCATTTTCAAACTTTCTTTTAACACTTCATTTTCATTTTTAAGATATTCATTTTCTTTTCTCTCTTTAATAAGCGACTTAACTTCATTCATTAGCTCATTTACACAATTCTTAAAATAAGCAGTTTTCTTTTTGAGTTGTTGATTTTCATTTTGTAAAGCAATATAATCAGGCATAGATAGTTTAGAAGCTTCATGAAAATTTGTTACCTCAAGTTGATCATCATCTTCTAGTCCCATGAAACAGAGTTGGACAGTTTCTTCTTCTTTCGTTTCGGATTTACTCACTAGAGTTGAGCTACCTTTTTGATTTCTCCTTTGTTTCTTTCTTTGAAGTAGTCTCTCGAGTTTTCTTGAGATCATTTCAATTTCTTCATCAAGATCTTCGTGAACACTTTCATTGTTGCTCTCGACTTGAAGTGCCAATGTTTTCTTTATTGGTGCTTCATGCTCTTCATCATACCTCTTTAGTTGATTTTCGAATTCTTCAAGCTCTCCAAACAAAGTTAGAGTTTCCATCGAACTGATTGTAGTCGAGTCTTGAAGAGTTGTAACTTTTGGTGCGAACCGTTTGGGCATGACTCTAAGTATCTTTCTATTTATCTCCCTTTGATCAATTTTCCGACCAAGCATGTTTAGAGAGTTCATAAGAGTGAGGAATCTAGCTTGAGCTTCTTTGATGGTTTCATTCTTCTCTAACCTGAAAAGTTCATATTCTTGCATTAGTAAACTTAATTTGACTTCTTTTACCTTTGTAGTTCCTTCATGGCTCATGACGATTGTATCCCATATTTCTTTAGCAGTTGTGCATGCAGAAACTTTGTCAATTTCAGCTTGAATCATCCCACTTAGCAGCGTGTTCATGGCTTTGGAGTCGTAGGATACCATATATGATTCATTTGAATCCATTTCCATGAGAGTCTTCGGTTTTCCATCATCATGTCTTGGAATGACAGGGTCATTCTCAACAACCCACCATTCCCATGGGTCTCGTTTGAGATAAATCATCATTCTAAACTTCCAAAAGTTAAAGTTTTCACTTCCGAGCAACAACGGTGGTCGGCTTGTGGATTGACCTTCTTGAAAACTAAGGTGTGCCATAGGATCTTTCCCTACGACCTGCAAAGATCAATATTAGTAGAGCCTTGCTTTGATACCAAATGTAATTCTACAATTAAGCACACCTAGAGGGGGGGTGAATAGGTGTAAATACTTAGACGTGATCAACAACGACCAATTTTCAAAGTTAACTATAGCAGACTGTAATCGGACGGTCTAACCATGTCCGTATTAGTTATATTCTTAACTGTTAAAAACGGACAGCTAATGCCTGTCCGGATCAGTGTAAAACTTTTTCGACGCAAACAAAAACTGCAGAGTATTAATTGTTAAAAACGGACAGCTAATGCCTGTCCGGATTAGTATAAAACTTTTTCAACGTAAACCAATAAAAACTGCAGAATATTAACAGTTAAAAACGGAAGCAAAAAGGTAGAAAATCACACCGAGATTTTTACGTGGTTCAGCCCCTATCCTCTACTCTAGTGGCCTAATCCACGTCCAATCCCAACTAGGATTGGAGACTCACTTTATTAAAATAATACTCAGCAATTACAAAGTAAATAAAAACTCCCTGTTACAACGACGATCACTTGGACACCTCTGCCCCCTTTGCACCTCTGCAACACCTCTCACCTCTGAGACTTTGATACCTTCGTTGTACAGACTGAATATTACTAAAATAAAAACTCCCAAGCCAACCTAGACTTGTACTTTGTTTACAATATAAATAATGAATATAAGAACAATGTAAACCAAGACTAAAATAGTGATATGATGATTTGTATCTTCAATAGCTTGAAGAAATTTTGCCCAGTAGTCTTGTCTTTTATGGAGCCGTGTAACCAGTATATATATAGAGAAAAGAGCAACGGCTATGAAGTCTTCCAAAACCTCCTGCAACGGCTATATCTTTTTGATTGAAATAGGAGATCCACGTTACCATAAACAACGTTAGTAGATAAGGAATTTCAGCTATGAAGGAGTCAATTAGGAATCAAATACTAGTTGAAAGAGTCCTAATAGTAATTAGCAAGATCCCTTAAAAATAGCAATTACTGATTAGCATGTGACAAAATAATATCTCCATCAACTTTAAATAAGAATCCTTCATAAAACCAATTCCTAAAATATCTCTCAATTACGTATAAATTGGTAGCACACAATATATATATATTGGAAGGATATATCCCCATAATTAAATATGAGAAATTTAAGGAATATTAATCAGATTTTCAATCTCCATAAATTACTCCAATTTTGAATTAGACTTTAAAGCATATCAGGATTGGAAAACATATATATATTTGAAGGATATAATCCCATAATTAAATATGAGAAATATAAGGAGTATTAAACAGATTTTCAATTACCTTAAAATACTCCAATTTGAATTAGCAAATCAAGATTGAATATATATATTATTCTCCTTAAAATACTCCAACTTAAATTAGACTTTAAAGCAAATTAAGATTGGATATATATTCTATATAACAACTTAAAGCATGTGACAAAATAACCACCTTGATTTACTCACTCCAAAATTGCGTGGGCTAGCAAGTAACGTGTAGTATTAACCTATGCACTTTTATTTAATTAATATGCATAAAACTATTTGAATAACATGACCCAATAAAATTATAAGTCAAAATAAAATCAATTAAGCCCATATAAACATTGTCATCATTAAAACCACAAAGTATAAATACTAACAACATCATGTTCTAATATCTTAAATTAAAATATATAATTATGAACATGAATTGATTATAAAATAATCACGTTAATTTTAACATGAATACATGAGGGCATAAGAATATCATAATATTATCCCCACATAATAAATAATAAATAATAAATTTAACATATATTGTTTTAATAATCATGTTCTTGTTCATGCATAACATTATAAACAATATATATTCACGGTTGAACTTATATAATATACTGCATATATATATTTAGTACGGAAAATAAAATTACAGCTATATATACGTATGCTTCCATTTTTCTTTAATCAATTCATGAAACAATATATATATATATATATAGCAAACAATCTTAAAAGCAATTAATCAATCTTGATATTCCTGTACACATCATATATATGGCAAACAATATGTGAACCAAATTAATAAAAGACGAAAAGATTACAGAGGACGCCAAGACATCGAAAATTATTTCTAATAGCATCCTTTATTGGTGAAAGAATTACATAATCCTTTATTGAAGAGTTTTCCAAAGGTGATGACAATTAATAACGTTGGTCAAAAGTGTAATCAGGTTGGTAATAAGAATCAGATTACATTATTATTATTCTTTATTATTTTTAACTTTAATACATGATAGCATAATACTGTAATATAAAACAGAATGTTTTATATTGTCAATATGATACCATAAATATTGTCACTTTTTGGAAAAAATATTTTCGTTCGAAATTCCTTAACAATTTATACCAATAAAGAGATTATGCGGAATAAAAAAATAATAGCATAACATCATAATTAATTTTTATTTTTATTTTTCTATACAATAACGCAACCATGCTCTGATACCAGATGTTGAATTAAATTATACAGGAACGTATTATTGCATAGAATAAATAGAATCAATTAATCATAATAATAAGTACTTACATGAATTGAGAGAAAACTTGTATGTATCACGCTTCCGCTGCGCCATAAGGGTGAAGGTCTTCAATTGTCTCTCTCAATCTTAAGATGGATGTATAGGTGTGTAAATAAAATTCTTGAGACGACAATTGAGACCAAACCCTAACTGTTTTATTTATATACTCCGCTAAGGGTCAAAATCGTCCATCAAGATTATGAAACCCTAGGGGCCCATTATGCCAAATTAATATTAGTAATAATATTTATGGGCCACATAATTAATTACCAAAACCCATAAATAAAGTTATTAAATTAATACAATATGTAAGCCCAATAATTACATAAATAGTAAAGACCCACATAAGGAATAAAATATTCTAACAGTTATTACTAACTAATAATGGGTAAGCTTTGTGAATTACTTCTAATATAAAAGACTTTAAATATTATTAAAAAAAGCTAGCTATCTCATTAATCACAAAAGATTGATTGCTTGACTCCAGTCTCGACTCAAAAAATTGATAGAAACCAGTATATTTACATAATATATACTGACTGAATATTCACATGATAAAGTTTGGGTAAATTATATTAATTATACGCTCACAATTATTTAATATATAGACCGACAATGTTCTGCATATTATATATATATATATATATATATATATATATATATATATATATTAGACATTTTTATTAATTCACTCATGCGAATGCGATAATATAGTTATTTAGTAGTATTAATTAGTTGAAAAGCATAAAATACCAAGGGTGAGATCCTCACTAATATATATATATATATATATATATATATATATAAATTTGACATAATATATTAGTCAAGAGTGTAGCAGGCCTTTGTGTGCTACTGACTCCTTGACTCTATTTTCTCACTCATTAAACTAAAAAAATCAAAAAGCTGAGAGACGAGACGACTGATTCTTCTTTCTCTCTCTCAAGTCTGATTTCTTGAATCTTGATTGGTGCATGGGGTACCAAATCTACCAAACTGCTACTGCGATTAGATATTTGATTAACTGTTGAATTAATTTATATTAATTAGAATCAAATGAGTTAGTTAAATATGTTTATTTATTTAAATTTGGACTTATAAAATGCTTAGTAATTATGTATACACGATATATCTAACAATAATTTAAATTTAATAATTTTTTTAATTGAATCATAATAATAGTGAGTTTGAAATTTATATATGGATTGACCTATATTTGAACCATAATTATACATGATTTCAACTCACACAACTCATATTAAAAATAGTTAATATAGTTTTAGTTTTTAAATAGAATCATAACCATATTTTATAAACCAAAACCAACCTGTTAACGCCAAGATCCTTTGCCACGTCCCAATCACGTAAGACGTCCTGATCCTGCACAGTAAACACGATAAACACCTCAAGCTTGACGGCGGTTCCGTCGGGGGATAGCTCAGGCAGAATTAGTAGGTGTTCACAAGGTTAACAATGGAGGAATGTAATGTCTAGTGTATTGAGAGAGATATGATAATGCTTGATCGTGTGTATGGGTGAGAGAGTATAAAAATATTGAAAGGTATGAGAGCTTACCTCTTAGAGAAGACTTCCTTGCTAAGATATACTGTCCCTGCATGAATTATCGTGCCAACCACTATTGCCTGACATCCCCCTGATCTGATGAGTTCTGCCGACTGCATATGGTTTATCTACTTCTTTTGGTCACTGTTTTATCCCGCCGGCCGACTATGATCCCATCCACATTAATGCATGGCAGGAACTTTGGTCAACTATATTGCTTTTTCATCATCACAAGTCAAAGATAATAGATATTAAAAATGTCTAATGGGTCAACCTATAGATCCGACCCGGTCTTATAAGATTTAAGTAAATCTGGTATAATGATTGGGCCTCATCAGCCCCATGACTTAATCATAACAGCCCAATGGATTAAATTAATAAAGAAGCCCAATTTACTCGGTCCAAGATAGGAGAAATATCATGGCCCAACATTGCCCCCTAGTTTTTTGTTAAACAAAATGTTTAATGGAAAAATATATGTGGTCCAAGATAATTTAATAAAGGCTAATGCTAGGAGATAATTAAAGTGTACGAGATGAAAGGAAGAATAAAAGGAAACCCAACCCGGGAAGGCCCAATTTAATAGATACATGAACCCGGAACCGGACTTTTACTATTCAAATTATGAACCATTACTATCATTTAATGAGCCGGTCTTTGGGTAACGTGTAACCGTCAGTACAAAAGGCAACTTTACCAATTTTGACAACTTTACCTGTTCATTTGAAATTTGAGCGCCTTCTGAACTTTCTGCTCCTCTGCACTTTCTTCTTCCTTCTGAAAATCGTCAACAATGGCTTCCCAAAGTCCTGATCAAAATTCTCCTATACTGGTGACCCCACTAACAGTTGTTCCACCAAGCTCTGCGAGTGCTCGCGAAGGATCATCGACTTCGAACCCAAAGGGAGTGAAGTCCAACAAGAATGCCCCTCTAACAAACCCTAAGTCTCCCTCTAAATACTATAGGAACACAGAAAGATTCTCACATGCCAATACCCCCTCTATCATCACAGAGGAGGAACTGAAGAAGATCCGGACTCGGTACCACATTCCGGACACTCACGCTACCAGGATTCCGAGATCTGGTGAAAAGATGTTTCAACGGCCAGAGGGTTGGACGGCCGTTCCTGTGACTCTGCTGGAAAAGGGGGTTCGCTTCCCCTTACACATCTTCATAGTGACTTTACTAGGGTTTCTGGGAGTTGGGTTCGCTCAACTGGTTCTGAACTCCTACATCCATATCCTAGCTTTCGTGGCCTTCTGTCATGAGTTGGGTGTAGAACCCTCCTTGGACTTCTTCTTTACCGTGTACAAGATAATTCAATCCAGGGAGAAGGGGTTCAAGGCTATCAGCAAGCATTCTCCGAAGTCAGGAGAAAAATTTGAGAGACGTTCACTGGTAAACACCCCTTCTAGCAACAGGGGGTGGCACGAGAATATTTGGATATCGGGTCTCAGCATCTCGCAAAACATGACTGACATAATAAATCGGGTGCTGTTTTCCACTGATCTCTCGAACTAACACCGCTCCAACCGCTAATGAACTTGCTGCAAGATACAGATATAAAGTCTCTGCTGGAACGGGCTTTACTAATAAAGGAGCAGAGGAAAGATATTCTTTTATGCCTTGGAAAGCATCTTCGCACTCCGAAGTCCATTGGAACGTCTTCGTATTTTTCGGCCCCTTCAACGTACTAAAGAAAGGAAGGCACCTTTCTGCAGACTTGGCGACGAATCTCCTCAAAGCTGCAATCCTACCAGTCAGACGTTGAACGTCCTTGAACGACTGAGGAGTCTTCATATCGAGAATGGCCTGGATCTTCTCCGGATTTGTCTCAATGCCCCTCTGACTGACCAAATAACCCAAAAACTTTCCTGCACCGAGGCCAAAAGTACATTTCGCCGGATTAAGCCTCAGTTGACGACGACGAACAGTTTGAAAGCATTCCTCTAAATCATCCAAGTGTTTATGAACCTGCATGCTCTTTACGATCATATCATCGACGTAGACTTCCATGTTCCTCCCCAGCTGCCTGTCGAAGATGAAGTTCATCATTCTTTGATAAGTGGCTCCGGCATTTATAAGACCAAAAGTCATCTTCTTATAGGCATACACCGAACGGTGTGTAATGAATGCCGTCTTCGGGATGTCTTCCTTAAGCATGGATATTTGATGATAACCTGAAAAAGCATCCATAAAACTTAGTAAAGCATACCCCGAAGTAGCATCGATGAGTTGATCGATATGGGGCAGAGGATAAAAGTCTTTCAGGCAAGCTCTGTTGAGGTCTGTGTAGTCGATGCAAACCCGCCACTTTCCATTTTGCTTCTGCACCAAAACTACATTCGCCATCCATTCAGGATAATCAATCTCATAAATGAAGTCAGCTGCTAACAACTTTGCAATTTCTTCGTCAATGATCTTCTGTCGCTCAGGTGCAAAGATTCGTCTCTTTTGTCGAACTGGCTTCTTAGAGGGGTCCACATTCAAACTATGCTCAGCAATCCTACGGCTTACCCCAGGCATATCCTTCGGTTCCCACGCAAAAATATCCGCATAACAGCGTAAGAGCTCTATAAGGTTCGTCCGAAGAGGTTCTGGTAATCCTGAACCAATTTTTACGGTTTTGTCCGTCTTCCCGATGATCAGCTCGACCTCCTCCGTACTTCCTTCAGGAATAACCATTGGTTCTGAACTACTTTCAGTGAAGGGCTCCATCTCAATCGCCATAGTCTGTTTTTGCTTGCTGACTCCCACTCCAGAGGAAATGACGGCATTCCGGTAACACCGACGAGCTAGATCCAAGTCCCCAGCCACCTCTCCAACTCCATGCGACGTGGGGAACTTGATCTTAAAATGAGGGATGGAGGTCACTGCTTGGAGAGCAGTCAAGGTAGGTCTTCCCAGGATAGCATTATAGGCTGAATCTACGTGCACAACATAGAATTTGCAAATTATTTCTACCTGTTGGGGTGCTGTGCCGAAGATAACCGGAAGCTCAATTGTGCCTGCAACTTTAACAGGATCATTGCTGAAACCATATAACGGAGCTTCCTGCCCGACTTCCATCTTCTGCCCATCGAGATGCATCCTTTGATAAGCATGGGCGTATAAAATATCTACCGAAGACCCATTGTCTACCATCATACGCTTCATGTCTACCGAACCCACTTGTGCCGTGATCACCAAAGCCCCTTCATGAGGATCAATGGGTTCTGAAGGATAATCAGCATCAGTGAATGATATGACTGTTCCTGGAAATGGCCTATCAATTTTTGGGGGAGCATCCGTCACAGTCATGACCGAGTCCAAGTAAGCCCTTCTCTTCTTTCCTATCAACTTCCCCCCAGATCCACTGGTTATAACATCAACAACATGCCTGGGAGGCGGCACTGAAACCGTTGGAATCGTTTGGACAATACGGTTAACATTTGATTGGTTGTTCACAGCCACATATTGTACCAATAAGCCATCGTTAATCTTCCTTTCTACAAAATCCTTTAAATTACAACATTCGTTAGTATCATGGCCCGCAGCCTAGTGATATCCACAATACTTACGAGAGTTACCTTGTCCCGTTCGGTAATTATCACGGGGTGGCTCGAAGAAAGGCTGATTTCGGATCTGGTCTAGAATTATTGATCTATCAGTGTTCAACTTGGTATAGATCTTATTCACCTTTGGGGCTGCAACAGGGGGGCGACTGTTTCCTTATCGCCAGGAATTATTATTCTTCTTCAAATTGCCCTCCGATCAGTCATTATACCCCCCCGTCCTTCTCTGATCAACTTCAACTTTAGAAACTACAGTCTCTTTCAATTGATCCGAAGGAGGATGTTTCAGACTGTTCATGGCTTCTTCCACGACTATGTAACCTTCTGCCTTATCAAAGGCCTCGGCCAAACTCTTCGGATGGTGGAACATCAATTTTTTCACCAACTTCTCAGATTTAACCAGATCCAGCCCATTCTGGAACAATCCCACTGCCTGGAGATCATTAAGGTCAGATACTTGCCCGACTGCTTCTCGGAACCTCTTAACATATTGTCCCAAAGATTCCCTGGTATATTGTCGGACCTGTGCCAGAGAACCTGTGGGCTTTCCACTTCTTCGGTTACTTCTAAAACGGGCATGGAACTTATCACAAAGTTCGGTCCATGAGGATATTGAATCTGAAGGTAGAGTTCCTAACCACTGTCTGGCATCTTTCCTCAATGTTGTAACAAAAGTATGGCACTTGGCAGCATCGGTAAAGTCATAATAGTCCATTAGACGATCGAACGCCTGGCTATGGTCATAAGGATCTCCTGTCCCATCGTAACTTTCCATGCGAGGAAGTTTTTTAGTAATATCCGCCTTTTCCTTGAGGATATCCGAAGAAAAAGGGGACGCCTTCTTTCCCGGAGCGTCTTTCATCTGCTGGACCTCCGCCAACTGCTTACGGAGCTCTTTCAACTCCCTCACCAGAAAATCAACGCCTTCAGGCTGTGGGGAGACTTCCTTCTCATGCTCAACATTCTGCCTTTGAGAAGATCGACCTACTCCCGTCGATCTTAATGCCCTAAGGGGACTTCTCGATCTACTCCTATGTACAGTTCTGTCCTTATTGTGAGAATGGTCCTGCTGATAATCTCTTACTCCAATCTCGGGCATGATCTCCCTCGATCTACTTCTTCGTCTATCATTGTCTCGATGCCGAGAACCAACGACCATCACTGCTTTCTTCGAGGCCACAGGGGTTCTGCTCCTTGACTTCCTCCTACTTCGGGAACGTTCTTTAGAAACATGTGCAGAATGCTCAGGCTCCTTGCCGTCTCGCCGTGGTTCCTCCTTATGCCTACTTCGCCTTTCGGACAGGGCTTGGCTGGACGCTTCGTCCCTCAATTCTGCCACCCGAAGCATCTGCTCGGCTATATCCTCTCTCTGCTTCAATAGAACCTCCAAAGCTTTATCCGCTTCGTCCGCCATCTTCGTCAACTTGGCGGTTTTATCATCCTGACCACTTCTATGATACGTCCTAGTCGGGGAGCGTTCCGTCTGTCTTTGATCATGATCTCTGTCCTTATCCGCACCAAAAACTAATCTTCGTCTGGCTCCACCGTGGATCTTCGGACGGAGATCTCCTGAATTATGCTTAGAAGCCGTGCTCTCGTGAGCACTTTTAGAAGGACCCAAACGATCCTTCACCGAAATACGGGGCAGTGAAGAACTAACAGCCATCGCCTGCCCTTCTGGTGTACCCTCCCTACTCCTCATCATCTTCCGAAGCAGGTTAAATGATTGTGATTGAAAATTTCAATGACACTAGAACTCAGCCCTCCTTCTAGCGCCAATGTTAACGCCAAGATCCTTTGCCACGTCCCAATCACGTAAGACGTCCTGATCCTGCACAGTAAACACGATAAACACCTCAAGCTTGACGGCGGTTCCGTCGGGGGATAGCTCAGGCGTGAGAATTAGTAGGTGTTCACAAGGTTAACAATGGAGGAATGTAATGTCTAGTGTATTGAGAGAGATATGATAATGCTTGATCGTGTGTATGGGTGAGAGAGTATAAAAATATTGAAAGGTATGAGAGCTTACCTCTTAGAGAAGACTTCCTTGCTAAGATATAATGTCCCTGCATGAATTATCGTGCCAACCACTACTGCCTGACATCCCCCTGATCTGATGGGTTCTGCCGACTGCATATGGTTTATCTACTGCTTTTGGTCACTGTTTTATCCCGCCGGCCGACTATGATCCTATCCACATTAATGCATGGCAGGAACTTTGGTCAACTATATTGCTTTTTCATCATCACAAGTCAAAGATAATAGATATTAAAAATGTCTAATGGGTCAACCTATAGATCCGACCCGGTCTTATAAGATTTAAGTAAATCTGGTATAATGATTGGGCCTCATCAGCCCCATGACTTAATCATAACAGCCCAATGGATTAAATTAATAAAGAAGCCCAATTTACTCGGTCCAAGATAGGAGAAATATCATGGCCCAACACAACCCATAACCATATTTTGTCAGACATATGCAATACTAACAAATTTTTTAATGTATTACAATAAAAAATGATTGTGAACTTAAATGATTCAAGTTTTTCTTAAAAAAATGATTTAGGGGGGAGGGGGGAGGGGGGAGGGGGGGAAACAATTTTAATAAAACAAATTCTTTTAGCTTATTTTAGGTTTTAATTCCATTTACTCAATATATTATGTCAATTATCTAATATCTAATTACATGTATTACATTAAGTTATGATTGTGATAATCACGTTTGCATTTAGATTGCTAACATGAAAACATAGTTTAATGGTAAGTCTTTACGTGACCATTTCTGATCCCCAGGCCCCAATTAATAATCCAATTTTAAACATAGGCGGGCGGATTGCTCGGATGATTTTGTACAAGTCTATTCCGATTTAATTAAGAGTAAGAGGGTATTTGATAAAAATTGAATGAATCTGAATCTGAATCTGAATGAGCTGAATCTGAATGAAAAAAACTGTTTGATAACTGACATATCTTAAAGATCTGAATGACATATTTTTAATATTTTACCTCTCTGAAAAAATTCAAAGTTGTTGTAAATTTATTTAATATTACATAATATAATAGTTAATATTTTATTATTATTATTATTATTTTTATTTTTTTTACTTCATTCAGACAACCATTCAGCCATTCAGACCAAAAATTCGGACTTAACCATTCAGCCAACGCATCTGACCGATTCAGCCATTCAGACGATTTTTTTTCAAAACAAACGCACTTAATGATTCAGCCACTTACCGATTTAGCCATTTAGACCTATTAAATTCTAAACAAACAGCCCCTAAATCATCAAGCATTCTTAGCACTATATTCTTGACATTCAATTTCTCTACTATTGGTCGCGGTGGTCTTGTCCCTTACAGCTCGGAATTGGTCAATTGAACCCCAAGCCTCGTCTAACTCTGCTAAAAATTTGATTCGAATTCGATTCGAAATATAAATGATTTAAATATAAATAAATTTTAAAATTTGATAAATTATTCGAATCTCGTCAAATTATAATTTTTTATTGATACTTGGATCATATTTGTTCAAAAAATTCAAACTATTCAGGCTCAACTCAGTAGTTTAACGAATCTCAATCAAACCTTATTAATTTTATACTCGATAAATTTGTAAATCAAATCTAAGCAACTTAGTACTTAGCTCGACTCGACTCGGTTCGTTTACACCCTTAGATAGATAGGTAACAACATTTTGATCACTATATTACAATTTAAAGTGGACTGGACCTTCAAAGTGCACCAATAATCTTTTTGATATTTATGAGACTCGTTGGTAAGGGTTGAAATTAAGAGTGTAAATGAATCGAGTCGAATCGAATTTTGAGTTGCTTAGATTTTGTTCATAAAATTTATCAAACATGAAATAAGATTTGATGAGTCTCGTTTAACTATCAAGTCGGACATGATCGATCTCAAATCGAGTTCGAACAGTTTGAACTTTTCGAACGATCGAATATGATACAAATATCAATAAAAAATTACAATTTAAAGAAGTTCGAGTAATTTATCAACCTTTAAACTTTACTCATATTTAAATTATTTATATTTTGAGTTAAGCAATTACGAATCAAGGTCTAACCGTTTGATTAATTCATTTTATAACTTTAGTTGAAACATTGCAATAAATTTACATTTAATTATATTCATTATATAAAATAAACAACCTATTTATGAAATTATGATAGTTAAAAACGTATATTATAAATTTTGAAAATTATTTGGCTTTAGTTAAATAGATTAAAAATTAATTTAAACTTGGTTCGACTACGAGCGTGCATGTTCGGCACCGACTTATTTTAAAATGACTTAAAATTAAAATATGAGTTAATTTATAAGTTGTGACTTATAAGTAAAAGTATTCGGTACGAATTTGACTTATAAGTCAGATCGAAATTAAGTTAAAACAAGTTTTGAAAGTGTTAGGCTTATAATTAATGACTTATAAGTTAAAATTAAATGTAAAGACTACTAAAAAGGAAATTAATAAAAAGAGGGGTAAAATAGAAAATGGACAAAATAGACATTACATTTGGACAAATTAACTTAGGCGGTGTTTGATAAAACTAAGTAATTAAGATCTGAATGATTAATGCATCTTAATAAATTACATCATCTAAATGAAATATCATCTGAATCTAAAAAACTGTTAGATAACTAAAAAGTGTAAAACATCTAAATGACACTATTTTACCATTTTAATCCTCTGAGTTATTTAAAAATTTTATTTGACTTAAAATTTAAAATTGAAGGAGTACAATATTTATTGAGGCTATTTTTGTCCATAAATTTTAAAAAACTATTAAGAGGCAACTCTTAATAGTTAAGATTTTAACAATTAAGAGGCAAAAAAAGTTACCAAAAAAGATTTGTCTGTGACCGAATCAGAGACAGATGAATTAAGAGGCATTCAAACACAAACAAACACCACCGTAATGTAAATACTTGCTTTTTTTGATTTAAAAATCAACTTATAAGTAAAAAAAATAAGTCATTATCAAACAGAAAGATATTAATAAATAACTTAAAAATTAGTTTGATCAATTTATAAGTGACTGCAGAACATACTCTAATTATTATTAATCAATTTTGACTTTATTTGAATTTTCCTATTCAATTAAAATGAACCGACTTTGCGGCTAGAATGTAAGATCAGTTAAGATCAAGGACTCTAGCCATTGACACCCTACATGAACACATGGTGATGATATTAACAAGTTTACTTTGTTTACTGGTATTTGAATAAAGTATATATATATATATATATATATATATATATATATATATATATATATATATATATATATATATATATATATATACACACACACACACACAAAAGGTATGTAGCATTAGTTTAATTTTATTTTAATTTGTAAAATATTATGTACATTCGATTGGTTTACTTAGTGCACACGCAAAAGTTTGTAAAATATTATGGACATTCGATTGGTCTACTTAGTGCATACGCAAAAGGTTATAGTATATAATAACTTCATGTTATTCATATATAAAACTAAAAAAATAATTAAAATCTTTAATTGCATTAGAAAATCAAACGTGTATTTGACCTAAAATTAAATACAATTTATTACTCTCTTTTTTTTGGGGGTGTGAATTAAAATTAATTTTTTTTGTAAGACTGAGTAGTAATTAATAAGATTCCAGTCAAGTGTGCAGCGGGAGAAGACCGGTGTTGTTCATATATGAATGAATTCCAGTTGAGTTTTAGAATAATTAGTTTTTACCCTCCTTATTTCCCTTGCTCCTGTTTCACCTAATGACTCTTACTTAAGGATTAATTAATCTATTTTAAGAAGAGAGTAACTACCAAGTTAAAGAGCAATTAATTAATTAATCATTTTAAGTTTGAACAAATTTGCATTTTGATAAATTATGCACTAAATTAATTTTGGACTGATGTCTTTAATTAGCGTCCTAACCTAATATATTTTGGTTTCACGGTCAGTTCTAAATATAGCAATTGTATGTTTAGTTTTATAATAATGACATGCATATGTAGTGATTTCGTGTTATGTCATTTATATTATAATTAAGTGAGAAGCAAAATATTTTCCAAATGAAACACTTTTTAGATTGGAGGGATCAGTTCTTTTTATTATAGGCAAAATTAATAAATAGATTTTTTTTATATTTCTAAACTTCAAAGGTAAAAAAGTCAGTTTAAAATTTTATATTGCATTTTATTATAATGGCATGCATGTAAACCCTTTTCCTCCCTCCGTTCTAAATTATAAGATAATAATATATTGTTAATTTTTTAAAATCAACTAAAAATATTTTCAAACTTAACATTCACATAAATTTCTTTAATTTTAGTTTAAATATTCTAAACTATCTCAAAAGTACGTGCTACTTATTATAAGATTTTTTTTTAATTTTAATGAATCATCTCAATTTTAAGTTTAATAACATATCAAATTAATTTTTAAAAGTCAATAATAATCTTGTAATTTGGAAATATTTTAAAAGAAAGAAAGATCGTCAAGAAATATATCACTCTAATTTTTGACGAAAATAGTAATACATATTTTGAGCAGTCAAGAGTAAGAAAATTAAAAAAAAACAGAGAATATCATAATCAAGAAAATGTTCTCCTATTGCTCAAGTCATCATCTTAAATCTGGATCATAAAATAAAGAATTTTCATTTATTTGAATCGGAGAGTCTCCATTTATTTTATATGGAGCGGATCATAATCCATTTTTTTTATAAATGTCCATATCCCCAATAGTCATATACCGACACAAAATCAATAAATTATAATAATAAAAAATAGACACCTACCCCTCTATTATCTTCTGTTATTTAGGCAACGCCATGGTATAAATATACCCTGCATTTGGCAAGTTTGTAGCATAACCAACTTATCACCAAAAAAGAAAACATAGAGCAAAGCCAATATCATAATGTCGTCTGCCTTACAATTCCAATCTCCAACTCTTTTATCAACTTCTTGTTGTTGCACTTCAAGATCTTTATTTTGTTCTTCCAACAGAATAAATGCCACCATTCATGTCCCCAAAAATAAACTATCCAGCCTCTCACTTCCACAACTGCCAAACACAAACATTTCTCAAGAATATTGCAACACAAAAGATGGATTCACAAGCACAATCCCATCAAAAACCAAGAACCCTAGCACAACCCCGAATCATCTAGCCAATGACAGTACTGATTTCGAAATTATTGTTATTGCAAAGCTTTACGCGATCTTGGAGGCAGTGTCAGATCGAGTGGAGATGCACATAAACATTAGTCAGCAGCGCAATAATTGGAACTCCCTTCTTTTAAACTCAATCAATATGATCACCCTAACTGCGACAACAATGGTCGCATTTGGTGCAGCCCATGGCACGGTTATGCCACTCAATTTATCGTCATCATTATTGTTCTTTGCAGCCACGGGGATGCTAATTGTAATGAACAAAATGCAGCCTTCACAACTTGTGGAAGAACAACGTAACGCTACAAGATTATTTAAGCAACTTAGAGGAGAAATTGAAACCCTTCTTGCTCTTCATGTCCCAAATGAAAATGATGTCAATATTATGATGGAGAGGGTTTTGGCACTTGATAGGACCTATCCACTTCCTTTACTAGGCGGCGTTATGCTCGAAAAGTTTCCTAAAAAATATAAGCCTGCCATTTGGTGGCCTAAAAACAAAAATCAATTTCTAAAAGGAAGATCAGGGATTGATTATGAGATGGAAAAAAATGGATGGAATGAGGAAATGGAAATGAAAATGAGAATGAGAGATATTGTTCAAGTGGTGAAAAAAAAAGATCAAGAGGAGTATGAGAGACTAGGCAACATAGCTTTGATGGTCAACAAGGTTTTGGCTATCTCGGGTCCAGTTCTTACCGGGGTGGCGGCTATTGGGTCGGGTTTGGCGGGGTTTTCTCCCGAGGCGGCTGTGGTGGCGGCGGTTGCCGGGGTGGCGGCTGCGGTGGTTAATAGTTTGGAGCATGGTGGACAAGTTGGGATGGTGTTTGAGATGTATAGAAATTGTGGCGGCTGCTTTAAGCTTACGGAAGAATTAATAGAAGATACACTTGAGGAGAGAGAAATGGAGAGGAGAGAGAATGGGGAGTTGTTTGAAATGAAGGTGGCTTTAAAGTTGGGAAGAAGTTTATCGGAGCTAAGGGATCTTGCCGTGGCATCAGCTTCTTCACGTAGAGATGGAAATACCATTGGAGAATATGCAAGCAAGCTAATCTAATTAAAATGGACTTATTTATTTATTTTATTTGTTTTTTACCTTTTTTTTTGTATCATAAAAATCCTCTAAACCGAATGGTTTAATTATCTAATATGTACGTGAAGATATTATGTGATTGTACCATATATGCATGCATGTATATATAAAACAATAAATTATTTTTAGTTATAAGTACTACTCCGCTATTGTTTTTGCTTGCATTTAATTAGATATATACTACTAATAACTCTTTGACAAGTAACTAGGTGTTGATTTCAAGCGGCCGTTATTCAATGACCGGTATATAGTTTGTAGAATTGAATGATCCGCCAATAAGTAGTTAACTTGAACCATACTACCTCCATTCCATAATAACTGTCTTTTTAGAAGAAAAAAATTGTTCCAATTTATTTGTCGTTTACAACTTTCTAGGAGAATAAATTATTTATTTTCCTATGTTACCCCTAACTTTTCTCATTGTCCCAAGAAATTTTCTCTCTTGTATTAATAGTTTTTAGTTTCCCATAAAGGGGTACTGATGGAATTTCCTACAAATTTTATTTCTTAAATGATAGTATTAAATGAGTTTCTTAATCTATGTGCATCAAACTAAAAAACAGTTATTATGGAATGGAGGTAGTATGTCACTAATTAAATACTCCTTTAGTCCCACAATAAAAGTTTAGCTGGCTTTTTGCGCATAAAAAGAATAAAATAATAAAATTATTCGTATTTAAATTTTCGTTTAATTGTGAAGTTTTGTGTACGTGACTAGTGATGTTTCATAAATATATAGAGAATATAAATATGACAATTAATACTAAGGATATTATAGATAAATTATTATAAAAATAGATTGTTTAAGGTAAGTACACATTTATCATGAAAATGCCTAAAATAGTATTAATAATGACTTTTAATCTGAAACTAAGGTTATAAAATGAACAAACAGTTCGGATTCGTATTCACTCGACTAAAAGTTTGATTCAAGCTCGACTCGAAATATAAATGATTCAAATATAAACAAATTTTAAAGTTCAATAAATTGCTCGGACTTTCTCAAATTGTAAAGTTTATTGATATGAAAAGTTCAAATTATTCGAACTCGATTCGAGATCGTGCTCGACTCGGTAGCTAAACGGGCCTCAACCAAACCTTATCTTATACTCGATTAATTTTGTGAACCAAATTTAAATAACTCAATATTCGACTCGGTTCAATTTATTTACACCCTTACCTGATACGCTGGGACGGAGGGAGTACTAATTTTCGTTGCACATGAGTTGGCTGTTTGACACAATTACTTAATTATAAGTGATTAAGCAAAATTAATTTCTCTCATTTAAATGGCTTTAAATAAGAATTTTTTTAGCAAAAAGAAGAATATTTATTTAAGAAGTCACAACTTGAGCGGATTTTCAGACTTGATCTTTTTATAGAAGTGTTTCAAAAAAAAATTGTTACTATAAAATTTTGCTGAAGTTATAGAGAATCTGTGTGTGTGTGTGTGTGTGTATATATATATATATATATATATATATATATATATATATATATAACGGTTGTTTTTACTAGTGAAAAACAGATTTTTATTTCCTATAAGGTGATCCATCCATGTCGTCTATGGTGCACTTTACCAAATTAATGTAGAGTCGATTTTATTTTTTTTGTCTAAAAAAAGTAGAAGAGCATAAGAAAGGAGTTTGAGTACCGCAATTACACCACTAACTTCACATAAAACCCGCGAGTAATTTGGATTGATAACTAATTGCTTTATTTTGACAGCAGTGATCTCAATGCATGCATAAACACTATATGCAAGTGCAAGATACATACATCTATGTTGTAGCATTTCAAGTTCATCAAAAACCATGTCAAATGAGGTAAAGATTAGTTCACAAGGAGTACCAATTTAAGTACCAAAGAAGAATTAAGACGGCTTGTAATATTTTGTGGGGACAAAGGGCATTTTTGTGATAGCTCCCTCGTAAGATTTTCCTCGAACCACAATCTTAACTTTGGTGCCTGCTTTGTGGTATCCAGATTTTACGTAACCCATGGCAATGTTCTTCTTCAGGCAGGGGCTAAATCCTCCGCTTGTCACTTCCCCAATGTTTTCGCCCTTCTCATTCTGAATCTCGCTGTGACTTCTGGCAGGGGGTCCTGCGGAGAACAGACCAACTCGCCTGATTGATGGGCCCTCTGCAATTTGTTTGAGTACTACTCCGGCCCCAAGAAAGCCCCCTTCTGCTCGTCTTCTCTTTCCTATGGCCCATGTAAGTCCTGCCTCTACAGGTGTAGTGTGTTGTTCCATGTCATTGCCATAGAGGCACAGCCCAGCTTCAAGTCGAAGACTGTCTCGAGCACCTAGCCCTGTCAGCCTTACTTTCCCTTCGGATTTTTCTAGGATTGCCTTGGTGAGATCCACAGCATGTTCTGAAGGTACTGAGATCTCAAATCCATCTTCACCCGTGTACCTAAAATGCTCATGTAACAAAAAGCTAATCAATTCATCAACTGGGAAACTAGATAACTTGTGTACGAGAACAATGTGCCAAAGGTTCTCCTTAGCATTTCCGTTTTAAGCAATTCAACCTTCTAAGAATATGATTAGTATATACTCTTCAGGGATTTTATACGGCTCGAACATACTGTCCTGACAAATTCGAATAGAATCATCAGATATAGTTGTTTATCACCAAGTTCCAAGCGGCCAAAGTCAGTCTGGTCTGGTCTGCTTTGAACTTTTCAATTTTAAATATAAACTACAGTGTTGGTTAGAACATGGTGTATTACATTTTTCCAGGTTAAAAAAACTCTCAGCCATACATGAACGTTCACTGGCAAAGCTACATATAATATTGTAGTTTCAATTGACCCCACTAAAAAAATAATTGCTTTATAATATAATGTAAAATTTAAAATTTGTAAGTATTATATATAAATTGACCCTACTATATTTAGTAGGGTCAATTTATATATAATACTTACAAATTTGTAAGTATTTCATTGTAAGTATTTCATTGTAATATAGTAGGGTCAATATTTAGTAGGGTCAATTGACCCTACTATATTTGTAAGTATTTCATTGTAATATAGTAGGGTCAATATTTAGTAGGGTCAATTGACCCTACTATATTTGTAAGTATTTCATTGTATTTCACCTCCCTGCCGCATGAGCTTGTGCCAATATTATTCTAACCCCTGCCGCCACAAGCTCATGCGGCAGGGAGGTGAAATATTGGCAGGGGCATGGAGGTAATTTAACATGATTTTTGGCATTAAATGACTGCCGCTACAGCTTGTAGCGGCAGGGTCTTTTTTAACATTAATCTCAGCCTTTCATTATGTAGATCAACGGTGATTAACTCGTTTGCTGAACAGTACTCGTGGCAAACGTTTGCCACGGATGAGTTCCCATAGTATATATATATATATATATATATATATATGTGTGTGTGTGTGTGTATGTGTGACCTGAAAGTAGAAAAGTACTAAAAAAAATTGGCTCGGGGCATTGTCCACGAACCCCCGCCAAATTATTTACAACTTAGTAATAATTTTGACCCCACTGAAAATTATTCCCGACTTCGCCACTGCGGACGTCCTAATTTTCATTTCTGTAACCTAGTTTTTGGCCATGCCTTGGTGACATTCAGACCTGATGGAGACCATCCATCAAAACATATACTGGGATATCCTGAATGGAACATGACTCTAAGACAAGTGATCTGTGAGCCAGCCTGAATAGTTGTTCATAGCAGAAAGTCCTGAACTGAATATTTCTATAACAAATTTGAAAGAAATAGGTAAAATATTTCAAGAGCCTCATCCCTAAGCAACTTAGGTGTTGTTTGTTTACATCTGATAGCCTCTTAATAGACTGCCTCTTATTCGTTAAGAGGCATCATGCTGTTTGTTTTGCTTTTTGTTACCTATGAATGCCTCTTAATCGGTAAGACAGAAAATAAAATCTTAATAATTAAGAAGTACCTCTTAATGATTTTTTTTTTGCTAAATTTTTTTTATATAAATATATTAAACAATATTATGCACTCATTTTTATTAAATTGAATATTTAAAATTAGTAAATAAAATTTTACCCTTTAAAATAGTAAAAGAGTGTCATTAAGAGACAACTTACTTTTTAGTTATCAAACAATTTTTTAGATTCAGACCTTATAACCATTCAGATAATCTAATTTATTACGACATCATAATCATTCAGATCTTAATTCCCAAATTTATCAAACACAACCTTAGTACTTCTTGTTTAAACAATATTATGGACAATTGATGTGGAGCAGAAGAAGATCAAAGTATTAGTTATTAGTTACTTTATATTACTAGTTAGATATAAATATTCTAAGATCAGTCCTCTTGAAACCCTCAAAATTAACACTCCAAAACACCTAAAATGGGTTATCATTCTCGCTAATTTATAAATCAAATAAGAACTATTAACATGATATCACGAGTTGACCACTGCCCATATAAATCATAAAAACTGAAGCATCAATTTAACATAAAACATGATGAAAAAAATAAATAGAATATTGAGGAGAAACAGAAATGTTAAGTTGACAAAGTTAAGAGACGACCAGTTATCATATGTGCAAGGAATTACTTATGTAACATATTTGCTACGACTACTTATCAATAACAAATATATTTATTGTATAACAGACTCCTGAGAAGCTGCTCTTTAACCAAAGGTTTTATGCATGACATAGGCCACGCTTGGGTCATTTCTCAGTCAATAGTCTATAGTAAATGAAAGAACAGAATGTACCCCACAAATCACCATATGCATGAATGCAAAACAGTCACCATAAGAATTGAAAATATGCAGCCCCTTCACCATGCTAATCTAGTGATTTGATTGTAGAAACCAGATATTAACATACCCTGTTCTAGTCAGAAAGGAGTTTGCACCATTGATATCCAATATCTGGAATTCCCCAAAGTATAGCTTGCTCAAATCCACTTTCGTAAGGTGTTGAAGAACTGGAGCTGCCAGAGGACCCTGCATCAGAGGTGTGCATAAATTTCATATAAATATCACTTATGGGTTAGAGGAATCAAATAAATAAGCTCAAATGACTTTCTTTTACTGTTGGTTGTCAATCTAAGAGTATGATGTTTAGCCTGTCTTTGGCTAATCCCACATTGGTTGAGTTCCTCCTATCACTAGATAGGATATTTTTGTTTTTTATTTATTTAATCCTCAATAGCATAAAGAGAGTTCTAAATTAGGAGAAATCACATTGTAACTCTAAAAATAAAAAATAAAATATATATAAAAAACTCTTGTCGAAAATCATATGCCCAACATGGAGTGATTTTATGGATAAACATACTTTTTAAGTCAATAGGGAGGTTAAAAGACAGATGATGGTGGTCGTTTTTGTCATGCTACTGCAGATCTTGCAACTGTTGCCATACATTATTCTAATCCACATGTCTAAGACATTGTTTCTGAATTAGTGAATTAGGTGAAAAGTAGAAATTTCAATGCAAAGCAAGAAATATAGAAGGATAGGTCCAAAGCTATTATATTATGATCTAAAGGCCCGCTTAAATTAGATAATATGAAACATTGAAGGGTATATGAAGGTTTATTTTTATATTCAAATAAATCGAAAAAATGAATGACTTGAAATATTAACCTGGAGGGCTAGAAGAGATCTCTCATCATGAATGTGCCAAGACACATCCCCACCTTTGGTTTTGAATGCATTCATATGCTCCTCAATATGTGCAAGATCCTTGTCTCTGCACCCAGCATTCACAACCAGGTATATATGATCATCTGTCACCTTGGTGATCACTGAATCATCAATAGCCCCTCCCTTCTCATTCGTGAAAACAGTCAATGTCCCGGTCCCAGTGGCAAGTCCAGCAACATCAGCGACAACCAGCTTTTCAAGAAATGAAACACTGTCCTTCCCCTTGAGACTTAGCCCACACATATGAGATACATCAAAGAGGCTACCATTCGCTCTACAATTTAAGGTAGAGTCCATGATCGAGTCCTTGTACTGAATCGGCATACTCCAACCAGCGAATGGCACCATCTTCCCACCATTGGCAACATGGAAATCATATAAAACTGTCTTCTTGAGATCAGCTTCTGTGGCATAGCATCTTCGAGCCACAGCCTTCTTATCAGCCTGAGCAAGACGGCGGGTGATTGACTGCCCAAGTTGCCAGAAACCAGCTCCTCTCATCTTCTTCTTTGATTCGGAAAGCTAATCGAATGATAGTGATTTTCTCAAATCAGGACAACCATATTAAAATTGGTCTCCAAGGAGAAAGCACAGAAACAGAACCCAGCAACTAGAATGAATGATCCACCAATGGTTCCCATGATTGAAATAAAAACCAAATGGGTAAAAGGGAAATGATTTATATGTCGACAAGTCTATGACGAAATTGGATTGCGACTTAGGTGGAACTAGTTCCACAGATAGAATAAATTAGAGTGGGGCCAATCTTAATTCCCTCCTATATCATTTAACTCCCTCCAATATCATGTATCCACATGCAGTATGTGGTATTTATAATCTGACATAAATTTGTCATCATATGTAGCAATATTCCAAGGCTCATTAGCAAATAAACCCACATTAATGTTTGCTTCTTTGAAAAAGATAATGTGTTAGTGTTTGGGAAACAAATAAATGTCAATTAAGTACATGAAATAAAAAGGAAAAAGGGCTTCATTACATAATTTGATCAGTTCAATGAATACCAGATAACATCTGGACAGACAGACCATTGGTAGTCTACGATAAACAAATTATCACATAACAATAGATAAACGGAATCAATTTGATACTGTTGATCAAATAATGATGTGAAAAGGGTATTAATTCACAGCATGCTAAAATGACAGTATGCTAGAACAAATTTGAAGCTAATTGAGTGAAACAGATCTCGATAGTAAATTTCATTACATCCTACGAGAGATCTCTTAAACTGGGTAGATACAACAATGAAGTGGATAAACATATTATGAAAATGATGAAAGACAAATTTCAGAAAGATAGAGAGGTTGAGAAGAACTTACTACTGAAAAAGATTCAGTCTTTACGTGCGTTTTCTTGTCTTCGTTTTTCTTGAAAAAACAAATGGGAGAGCTTAGATAATCATTTTTTACACTATTGTTAACATAATAAATAATGGGGAAAGAGAAAGAGAGAGAGACAATGGGAGATGTTTGGTGGTATGCAGTGGGTGGAGGAGGATTTCTTTGCCAAATCGAACCCCATCGTTAGTGAATGGTGCTAGATTTTGGTGTTGTGGATCAAACCCCATCGCTCCTCTCTCTCACTTTCTCACTTTCTCCATCTCTTTATATATTATTATAGTGGATATAGTGGATGTTAGAATTTAGTAGTGTAGCCGGTAGAAAACTCCTCTCCTTATTAAATATTAAATTTAAAATTTATATTTGACAAAACTAAACTTATCTTTTTCCTCAATAATTTTTAAATAATAAAATTTATTATTTGAAGTTTTTAAAACTATCGATTTTATATTTAGTTATACGAACAAATTTTAAGTTTCATCCAAATAAAATTTAATCTCAATGAACTTCACTGAATATGTTATAAAAATTCCCAAGCCCCCCACCCCACCCCACCCCACCAAAAAATAAAAAATAATTCAAAAACCTCTTTTTAATTTAGTAGAGGTTTAGGTGAAAGTCTTGATAATGGACCGGCGTGCCAAAGTTGGTGAGAGATCACCGTTAAGTAATAATACTAATGCTAAACTAGTATTCCCTCGATGATCGTTAAAATAGTATAAATTTTTTTTTCACAAAAAGATAAACTAAGTAAAAACTGAAAAGTAAAAATGTCATTTAGGAGGGACCCACTTGCTATAGTTCTATTTTCCTTGAACAAACTTTATTATATCTCTCTGCTTAGATCCTGTCAACATGCGTAGGACTACTAGGCCCGGCACGCCCATTTCATCATTGGGTTTGGAGCCCACACATATTTTATTGGGTTGGGTTGGGTTTAGCTTAGTTTAGAATTTAAATCGGCTGTGTAAGATTATGAAATCATATAAGTACTACTGTTTGGTTTTTCCTTCTCCAATGGAGTACTTTGCAATTTAGATTGGGTTTTACCCTAAAAAACCCCGACCCGTTGACAGCTCTATTCATGCTGTTTTATGAAATTTGAATTTTTAAAAATAATAAAAATAGCAACAATGAAAGTGTTGTCTAAAAAGGAAATTTTCAGAATTAAAAAAAATAATAATTTGGAAAAGTGGACATATAGATGGAACTGACTTTGACTTTGAATTCATTTCCTGAGCCCTTTGGTAGTTCAAACAATTTCTCATTTATTTATTCCTTTTTTTCTCTTTCTAGGTATTTATGGGTTTTTTTTCTATTCTTATCTTATGTACAAACTACGATCTTCATTCAACAAGTGATGGATTACAATCTCACACCATATACGTACTTACATCCTACATATTTTAGGTGTGTGTATATATATATATATAGAGAGAGAGAGTAATGATCCATATGTATTTGCTATATATGTATATTTATAGGGCATAAATAATTTATACTATTAAAAATAAAAACGAATGATCAAAATTACAAACACACTTAGCGTTTATTAGTAGCCAGAGTTAATTAAAATAAGGGTTTAGGATTTATTGAACAAGGTTTGGTATTTATTAAACGGATTAAACTTTATTAACTAAGGTTTAAAATTTATCAATCAGGGTTTAGAGTTTAGAATTTATAAACTCTACCGATTAATAAACCATAAACATTTATTGATAAAGTCAAATCCAATCGGATAAGCGTACGTATAAGTATCCATAACAAATACTCTCTCGGTTCCTATATAACTGACGTTGGAGGTCAAAGTCCACTTTTTAAGGAAAGTAATGGTGGGTCAAGGTAAAGTCTAAATTGTCCTTTTCTGTTTTTGTTTTTTTATAATTAATGGTGGGTCAAGGTTGAAATTAAATAGGAGTCTTGCACTTGGAAAGATGAGATGTTTTAGGGGTAATCTAGGAAAATAAGAGAAAAAACCTCCTAGAAATATGGAAACATTAATTATTTAGGAATTAGTTTTTTTCTCTAAAGAGTCATTTATATAGGAACCGAGGAAGTATATATTATGGAGAATGATAATTAGAAAATAATTGTAATAATATAGAAATAAGGGCGTATTAGCTAGAAAAATGTTTATTGAGATATATAGACCTAACTGCATAGCTATTGAAATTAACATTAATGTTATATTTGAATTGAAAGAATGAAATTCAAGTAGGAATGTAAATAAAGCGGAACGAGCCACCACCTTAAAAAATGAAAATCACCAAAAGAATTCATTCTATTTAAACAGAACAATCAAATATTTTTATTTTTATTTTGATGGGATTAAGTCATTCTAGTCTCTCTCTGATTCCTGCAATTCAAAATTCAGTATTGATGGATGGCTAGATGGGCAATGGAAGGCTAGCTGACGATGAAGTTGAGAAAAATAAAATAAAATTTATGTGCCGGGAGACCTCGTCAAAAAAAGGTTCAATATATATTCCTGAGATGAACGATCTCATCAGGTTGATTCCAGGATCTTGGAAAATATATATGCCCTTATTTATTTTGTATTACATTCCATGTATTTGTGTGTTTTATTAGGCAGTTTACACAAGCACTAGAAAGTCTTTTTATTTTTACGTGAACCTGACCTATTTGCCTCACCTTATGCAGTGAATTTCTTCCCATTTTTCCACAAGAATTTAAGTGAATGACATGTCTATTTTGCTCATCAAATTAATTACTCCATTTTGTTTTCTGGATAACAACTGGGTGCAACAACAGCAAAATTGTCTTCTAATCACCTAAAACTGGATGAACCTGCAGTGACCAAAAATCAAATCCATCCATGCCAGAAGGCAGAAGGTAGATCGATCAATGAATATTCCCCATTTCCTCCTCCACAATCAAGAATATATACATTACTCTAATTTTAGGGTTGCATGCCAAATGAACTAAGCAAGCTATATATATGTTAGAAGTAACTGATTTGAACAAGGGTATGTATGTTACAAGTCCTCTAGTGTGTTGAATAAAGTCTGGCCGTCTTATCGGGATGTACATGTTGCTTTTTTAGGGTTTGTGGTATATATGTTTCCTCCTTTAAAACATGTAATTGCGTATGCCACCTATACTTTTTATTATGCCAAATTTATACATTTTTTTTTAAATTTTTATATACGAGTACAATAGTTTCTAAATATTCTGTTTAAAAAACACACGGGTATTTGGATTTAGTTTCTGCTAATCAAGTAGGAGATTCAATATTGTGCCAAAGGAGAAATGCAATTTCATTAACATAAGGATTATAATTCCAATATTATATTTTTATGAATTATAATCTTAAGACTATTAATCTTATGATTAAATTGTTCTAGTCACATATTTATTTTTCATGAGATTATTTATAAGATAATTTAAAATAATTTTGTGTTATGTTGTTTTGTCCAAGATTATTTAAGGAATTGGATAAAAATTTATTATTTGAACTATTATACTATTGACACTAATAACAAATATATCATATTTTCATTAGTTAATTTTAATATAAATAGATAACATTCATCGGGTTTTTTAAACAAAGTATACGGTTATTAATTTTGTTCACAAATTTTTAGTCCCAAATAATAGGAATTATAATACCTAGTTAGAAATATTATTAAATAATCTCACTTTCAAGTTATTTTATTATTTCTCAAGTCTATTTTTAAAAATAAACATGTAACTTAGAATTAATAGTACAATCCAAAATATAATATTTATAAACAAATATATCTTGAGTATATTATAAAGTTTACATTACTTGGAACCTTTTTCCAAATAAATCTATGTCTGTATATTTATATAAATATATATAGTAGACTCTTAGATAATTATTACTTATGAGATATTAAAATAATTTATTTCAATTAAGAATTATAATTAAAATAACTATTACTCTTCTCCATTAAATATATACTTTCTAGTCAAACCTATCACTTAGTTTGGAATGAAAAGACTGAATTATATATAATGACGGGTCTATGCGAGGTGAATCCAGGTCAAATCTCGAGTTTAAAATAAATTTTAGGTTAAATTATTATAAGTCTGAATTGAATTAAATTAATTCATCCATATATATAAGACCTTAAACCACTATCTTTATAGTATCTTCTTAGGTCATCTTAACCCACCACCCAAAAGTTAATGATTGAAGGTACTCCATATCTTTCGATGTGGGCTCAGTGTTACACAAATTCTCACACATAAATTTCTAATGTTCCCGTCAGAACCGATCACACACACGGTCTACAGATCTTTACATCTCTAGCCATTATACGATAGTATCGACTGATTTCGTGTCCCCACCTCCGGGACCTCCATCTCTTCATTATGAGATAATACCACCAGCCTTCATCCCATATGAAGTAACCCGTGTCAAATCCCAAGTCAGAACAAAAATCTTGGGTCAAATTCCAAGTCAGAATCGAATCAAATCCAACCAAATAAGGCCTTAAACTAATGACTCAATAGTAACTTTTTGGGTCATCTTAGCCCACTACAGGCTCACCAAAAATATCATGACTGAAAGTACTAACTATTGTTAGTAATTTAATACCTTTTACACAAACAAATTTTCTCATATCTAGCTTTTCTAGTAGTATACACTAGCTAGGAATGCACAAAAAGCTTACGACATGCGGCTTGGCCTTGGTCTAGCCTAGGACCATCCTGGTCAAAGATTGAACTGGTCAAGGTCTGGATCGGTTAAGCTCGATCTAGAAGACTTGAAAAGTCTGCCTTTTAGTACAGAAATCTGGCATGTACTGGCCTGGCCAAAAGCCCGACATGTGGCCTGAGTCCAGCTTGAACTTGGTCTGGTCCGACTTAACAAGTCTGACCTGCTTTGTTGGCTTGTAGCTAGCTCCTACTATAGTAACGACTGAAGTCACTCTAAATTTTGCGATCTAAATAATGACTCTATAATCGTTAAGTTATTATTCTACGATCATTATGTCATGACTATACGATCGAAGACATTATTCTACGATTGTTAAGTCATGACACTGTGATCGTTAATTCATGACTAAACGATCGTAGAGTCCATATATGTTCTACAGTTAGGATTTACTTTGTTTCGTCTCAACCCGAGAAGTCAAAATGGTACCTAAGGTTAATGTCACATGTGACATGGTGGTCCATGATAATAACAACCATTCATGGCTACACAATTATCACAGAGACAAACAACTTCAAAGATCTTAAACTCAAATCATGAGCAATATCCAAGATTCAATATCCAAATATGTATTACACTATGTATTCAATATCTAAGTATACAGAGTAAAGAATTTAACCGAAATGGAGAATTTCACTTGCGTACTCAGCTTCACATTGCAGACCAAACATGTACAATTTTTTTATTAAAAAAATGGTGTTGATCGGATTAGCATAACCTAACCTGCAGGCCTCAACATGTCATATTTTTGTGGGAGAAGTCGATCTTGTCTGACCTGACCTATAAAGCCCAAAATCAATATCTGATTTGGCTTGATCAACATCCAAAATCGAACAGACCCCGACTTGTTATGCACATCTAATATATGCTACGATATATATATTTAGAGATCTAGAATTAGCATTTCATGAGTAATACCAATGGCAATATATTTAGGAGAGAGACTATAATTAAGAACAAGAGACGGGTAAAATTGTAAGTAAAAGGTCACTTAAGTTTGATCCTAAACTTTAAAATTGTCACACTTAAACCCTAAAACTTTCAAAACTTTTTTCTTACACACATTTAATTTTATTCTGGAAATGAGAAATATAGATGGGGGTGGGCCTTTCAGGTGATCTCATGTGGGTCCATTTGTTGAAAAAAGTTACCAAAATTGACAAACTAATATTTATTCTCTGTTTGTCGTGACATTGGAGACCATTATAATACTAATTAAGTCTCTGTAGCTCTTACTCTCGCTTTCAGAGATTACATTCTAGTCACCAGAGACGTACATATTTCTTTACCAAAAACTCTGAAGATTCTAGTCAATTGTTCATTCCACCCATGGAACATGTCATGCCAGAGATGATCATCTCAAAACCTAGCGTTCGACCTTATGTCCGATCCAAAATGCCTAGATTCAGGTGGACTCATGATCTTCACAGATCCTTTGTGCATGCAATTCAGCGTCTTGGTGGAGAAGATAGTAAGTTTTAATTCATTTAATTTGTCTCTATTTATTTTTGTTAAATTAAATAACAAGGTTTCATTCTTCTTATGATCCATATATATATATATATATATATATATATATATATATATATATATATATATATATATATATATATATTTGGCTATAGGGGCAACTCCGAAGATGATTTTACAAATAATGAATGTGAAAGGACTAAACATATCTCACGTAAAGAGTCATCTTCAGGTCCTTATATGTCTACCCCTTCTTCTGTTCTTTCATGGAAATGGTTATGAAAATATAATTCTTGATTTTATTTTATTTCAAAATTTACAAAATTATTTTTTTTAAAAAATTGTTGTACTATTATTGACAGATGTATCGAAGCACGAAGCATGAGAAGATGATTCAAGGTATGCATAATTGCATATACATCTAGAATTTATGGATGACCTCATTCTCCAACTTAACTCGTATGCTCTTTTTGTACGCGCATGCATAAATATGTGTGCGTGTATATATGTATATATATTACAAGTGTATCTCTTCACAATTAATTATATTATATTTATATTTTCAGAAGCAAATGTGAGTATTTCATAAGTTACTCTTAAAAGAATAGTAAATAAATCTCACTCATATATAGTAAAAATATCAAAATTTACTTGTGATTTATAAGTTCTCTATATTAATTGAGGTAGCAAAGTACTGCTAGTTGGCTATCACCAATTTTTTTTATTAAAAATGTTTTGATATTATATATTAAAGAATAAAAAATAAAAGCACTTTATCAGATATTTATAACAAAATATCATTATTTATATTAAGAGTATGATGAATAAACAACTCATAGTTTGAATTCTTTTTAGTTGTACTTTTTTTTATACAAAATTCTCCCTATACTACTTTTTAGAGTATTACTTTAGTTCTTTAACTCTACCATCTCATTAAAAATAATATGACATGGAATTAAAAAAAATATGAGATGTAATTCTTTTAAACCTCTGCATATGAGATTAAGGACAATAATGTCTTTTACCCATATTTTAGTTTCAAAAAATAAAAAATTTAATTTACTTTTTTTTCCAAGTTAATTTTAAAATTTTCAAAGTTGATATTAATTTTGTTTTATATTAAATAGTGCAATAGTCTATAGTGAAAACTACTTAAGAATTATTATTAATTGTAAAAATATTTCAAAAAATAAAATACACTTGTGCAAGAATTTAAATTTTAATTCTTGTAAAATAATTATGATCATCTTTATTGATTAAACTAAGAAACCTGACTTTTAGGAGATTAATAACCATTTGAAATAATTATATCATAAAAGAATTTAATTGTCTTAATTAGTTTCACATATATAGATTTTAAAAAAAATCATTTTTCTTTGGTGTCATGTCAACTTTTTCAATGTGGTTGTAACTTTTGAGAACTAAAGTAATATTTTTAAAAATAGTGTAGAGAGATTTTTGGTATAAAAAAAAACGTACATGAATAAAATTAGACCAAACTATGAGTATATGGACCAAATTAAACAGGTCGTTTTGCAATGAAGAAATTAGAAACCTTTGAAAAATATAATTAATTGTTTTTTCAAGTTGTTTTAACACTCTAAAGCTTCCTATATGTGTTTATATGTAGGTTAATGTTTTGAACATGCTAAGTTGTTTCTTTAATAAGAGGCTGTCAACTGGAAATTTGAGGACATAAAATAATTAGTATACAACAATAGTCTCAATTGTAGAATTATAATTGCTATATTTATACAATACAAATTTCTTACAGCTAGAAAAATTTTCTACTTCTATTTATCCATACGTGGCAGGGTAGGAATAGCTTCTAATCTCAACTCTTTATTATTATGATCAACGACCGAGTAGTTGGTTGTTGAAATAGTGTATGTGGTAACCGGTTGTCTAGACATTTAAAATACTGTATTCTGTAAAAATTCTACTTGAAATAAATACTATACATTTTTTGAGAGTTGTAAGAAATTAAAAAAAACTGAGCTACTCGCACCTTTTTTAAACTTTTTGTCAGGAACTTTGTTTTTTAAAACTTTTGTGAGTAACATTACTTTGTTTTGCGATGACTTTTTTAAAACAATTGTGAAGCGTGAGTGAAGGTCTGCCGCAACAACCATTAGCGGCAAGATGTGAATTGATTTGGGGGCAATTATGAATCAAACGGTGTAATGAAACCCTAATCCGCACTTTAATGGAAGTCCCTAATTTAATTCTACGGACAGAGACCCACAATGTCAATGTACAAAACCTCATTTTAAAAGTGATTATTGTATGTATTAAATTACGGGCGTGAGAGGTTTTTTTTATGTCAAATGAGTCGGAATCGTATCTTTCTTTGTTTCCAATAAAGTGGTCGAAATAATAGGAATACATATAAGAGGAACTGATACTCTTGGGATACTAATTAATCTTAGCATAACATCACATGTACGTATACTCCTGACTGTGATAATAAAGTTTGATATTTCATTGTTAAACTATATAAAATTAACTTTCTTAATCTCATTTGCTCTTTCTCTCACTCCCACTTCCTTTCTTGTTCATCTAATACTTTGCAAATATTATTGAATCCAGATAAAAGTTAAATAAATTAAACAAAATTGGGTAGTTTAATGCGTAGACTAATAATAAAGATTTACCGACCACTTTGTTAAAAACAGAGAAAGAAGAATTCCAGCTAATTTGACGTTAAAAAAATTCTTTGAAATTAGCAGTTTAATTGTGCGGACGAGTATTATTTTTTTAAAAATGACTTTTTTGTTGAAAATAGAAAAAGAATGATTCTGACCAATTTGACGTAAAAAAAAAATTCTCTGCAATCAACAGTTTAATTGTGTAGACGGTGATTACTTTTAAAAAGAAAAGGCCGATTGCTTTGTTGGAAACTGAAAAAGAATGATTTTGGACAATTTGACATAAAAATAAATTCTCCAATCCGTAGTTTAATTATATTGAAAAAGATTACTTTTAAAAAGAATGTATTTTTTTACAATGACATAGTGGTCTCCGTCTCCAAAACTAAACTCCTAACTCTCCCGTATTAAAATGCGGATATCCATAAATTGACGACTGAGATCTATGGATGAGGACCTTGTATATATATAATTATGCTCATATGTAAGTATACATGTATTAAAGTTTGGCACGTACAGAGGCGGAAGTGACAGCAGCAAGGAAGAATGATGGCATTCCAAGAAGTAACTACTACTTGGCTCGCTCCGAGTCCGCATATGATCAAAGCTATGATAGGGGTACCAATGGCATTTCACCCCATGAAAATTTTGGAATTACTCGTAAGCCACAGGAGCCGAGTCTTTTGACACCGGTAACATGGTTCGTAAAATTTTTCTTATTGCATTTTCATGGGTTTTTTTTTACGGCCAAGAAAAACTTGTAAAACTTTTGGTATGTTTGCAGGAAAGCTGTGAATGAAACCAGGAATGAATACTATAATGGAAATGCGCCATTAATATCGTACCCAGAGGTATTATTCTTTTTAAATATATTCTTATTAATTAGCAGTGACAGGCATGATACTCAATCTACGTACTAAATCTAGAATTAAAATGTATATATATATATATATATATATATATATATATATATATATATATATATATATATATATATATCTAATAAAATAAAAATGATTTTGAATTTTCCGCTCACTCAATAAATCATCTGAGCCGTCCAAAGTTTGAGATAAATCCCACCGTTCATACATCTATCTAATAAAATATATATATCTATCTAATAATCTAATAATAATTTAATAAAATACAAATGACTTTAAATTTTCCGCTCACTCAATAAATTATTTTGGTCGTTCAAAGTTTAAGATAAATCATATTGTCCATACAGTGCCGGAGGCACGGGACCCAGCTAGTATATATATATAGAGCAAGGATCAAGTGCATACCCCTTATCTTACTCACCCGTGCTCACCCCCCTTTAGGCGACGGTTTCGGTCATACAACCGTCGTCTATACTTTTAGCGACGGACAACATATAGCGTCGCTAAAAGTATAGACGACGGTTGTGTGAACGAAACCGTCGTCTAAAGGGGGGTGAGCACGGGTGAGTAAGATAATGGGTATGCACTTGATCCGGACCGTATATATATATATATATATGTATATATATATATATATATATATATATTAAATACGTACAGTAGTAAGTATTCATGTTTTGTTCTTAATTCAGGATAGCATTAATGGGAAAGAGAAAATGCTACTAGATTTTGGTACTGCTGATCATTTTTACATTAATGATCAAGTTTTGGTTACAAAGAGTACTAGTGGCGATGGCACGATTTGGTCGTCGTCTTCAAATTGGCGAGCGTCAGAGCCATCCGTAACCACCACCGATGTGAACGATATCTCTCTGGAGCTCACTCTTGGTTAAATCTTTAATAATTAAGTTTATTGAAATATTTCCTAATTTGACTTTGCCATATTGAAGATATATATATATATATATATATATATATAATATTTGAACTACTATCTATACATGTAAGAATTTTCGGACACTAGTAGTTGTCGTGTACCAAATTAATATGCTATGATTGATCGACTCTATATGGTTTAGTTTACTACAATATTGACTGATTATTCTTTGAAGAGCTAATAATGATTTCCACAGCCTAGGCCTCCCATGTCATATCTTCTTCTTGTTTCTTATTTGCAACGCCTCAAATTCATGGGATAGACAAGTAACCAACATTATACTATATACTAGTTAATTACCTGCACAAACATACTATTTCATGTAAAATGGATAAGATAGTGGGAGATAGAAAATAGAGAGAGAAAAAAATTACCAAGTAGGAAATAATAAAGATGAAAAGGGTAAAATGGAAACCAAAAAAGAGTCAAAAGATTGGTGTTTTTACACCAAAAATAACTCTCCAATTCTCCCTGTCCGGCATTATAAGATAGATAATTTCTTCAATATTCATGAATTTTATTTATGCATTGGTAATTTTTGCTTGAAAATTTATGTTTGGGATAGAATTAGGTTGGTCATCAAAATTTGGTGGCGGCAGTGGTATATTCATGCAGTTGACCCTCGTATCAACCGTCCAAACACAGGCTATGGATGATAAAACTATACGTAAACTTAACATCTTCCAACAGTACTCAAATTAATTCCTCACCTTCAATTCTCTTAAACACTAATTAAAATGATTATATATATATATATAAACACTTCTTTTAATTGTGACTACACTACATCAAGAATTAAAAAATGACAAGGTTGGTTCTTATTGTAATGTTTGTTAGTGCACTTGCTTGGACCATCAATGCTAGGAACCTTGTTAGTAAAAAGGGCTCATTTGATGATGTAAAAATGGTCTTGCACGTTCCCTTTCCTTATTATGGTGGTGGTGGGGGAATCGGGGGTGGCACGGGTCTTCCTGGGCTTGGTGGGATTGGAGGTGGATCTGGTTTTGGGGGAGGGTTTGGAGGCAGTGGAGGAGTTGGGGCTGGATTTGGTGGAGGCGGCTTTGTTAGTAGTGGTGGTGGTGTAATTGGCGGTGGATTTGGTGCCGGAGCTGCTGGTGGGACTGGAGGTGGATTGCCATGAATTACATTTTGTTTCAATCAATAGCATTACCAATATACTGTTTGTATGTTGTTTTTTTTATGGGTCCAAATTTCATGGTTGTGAGTGTTTTTTTAGGGAGGAATGGAAGAGATTTTGAGGTAAAGTTTGATTTTTATTTTTGTTTCAAAAGTTGGAGGATTTGGAGAATTGGAGGGGTGGGAAGGATGGAATCATGGAAAAGTTAGATATTTTATATTACCTAAAATAACATTTCAAAATAAATAATGTCATGTATTACTATATTAATATGTAAGGGTAATATAGTAATAGTGTAGTTTAAAAATAAAAATATTTTTTCCCTTCCCTTCTCTCCTTCTAAAATCACATAAGAAAAAATATAATTAAAATTTCACCACTTCTTTTCTTTTCTAAAACTCACAAACATTTCCCCTCTTATACTTTTCCTTCTTATCTCATCCTTCCAAACTCACAAACGCAACGATCACAAAGTTCTACCATTATAGTTCTCTAGAGTACTCTTAAAACTTTTTTTAAAAAAAAAAATTATATATAATTATAATCCCAACACATTGTTGTTCAAGATTCAGTTATGAATCACCTCAATTTACAGCAGTACTAAGATACTCGTTGAATACTTGCCAAGACAGTGAAGGTGGAAAAATCAGAGAACATACATGTATATACATACTGCAATGAAGCTTTGCAGCAAACAATCGCGTCTAACAACATTTTCACTATAAAATTTTTCCATGAGTTAGTTGAATAACAATATATACAATATTCTCTGATAAATCCAGAAAACTGGAAAAGAAAAAAGAAATAAAAGGATAAATGCGTATCTTTCGAGTGAGCTGCTACACTATACTTTCGGCCATTGTGGACTCACAACCTGTAGAAGCCAACAAAATCATGAGAGACATTGCCGGTTCATAATTTATCAATGCTCACATTTCTATTAACCATAATGAGTTTGATGATTTTGATATTAAAGACTGAATTTTGGGTTCTGTCGTCTTCCATTTCATAAAGTTTAATCTCAAAGGGAAGAACACGGACCTCCAGTGTGCTGAACACTAATCTCATTCGGCTAGCAACAACTGATGGCTCTTCAGCACGACCCACAACTGCCATTTGCTCTAGTTGAAGAGTTTTCACAGGAAGCCTTTTCAGAATATAACAAAGTATTACGTCATTGCTAAAAGATTAATTTTCTAGAAATAAAAAGTAAACAAGGTCTTCAGAGCTATTAGCATGTCATATTTTATGACCTAGTATGCATACATATCTAAAATGAGCTCGGCCGATGATGGTGCAACTGCACGTTAATGCTAATTTTGTAATAGAATATTAGGGATATGAACTGTGTAATAGGAGTAGGGATTTGAAAACATTTAACATAAGATAATAGGGATTATTTGAAAATGTGTTGAATGACCTCTGTGAACTTTGATTTTAGTGCGTCACGTGATAGAAAAAAAAATTTGTGCTCTATACAAGAATACAAGGATGGTTGATGCTAAATACTAATGCAATAGAATAAACGAAAATAAAGAACCAGGAGAATAGGATCCCCCTCCATTACACCTTTCACTCAATTTTCCACAGTACAAAATAGCAACACAAATATTAATTTTAGCAACGATACCAGCGACACAATTATTTAGATGAAGATTAGTGCATCTTAAATGTCATATTTTTGTCACTAAATATGAATAGTACAAAATAGCAATACAAATATTAATTTTAGCCACGATACCAGCGACCCAATTATTTAGATGAAGATTAGTGCATCTTAAATGTCATATTTTTGTCACTAAATATGTATTGGGGGAAATGGGGAGAAAAAGATAAAAGAGGGAATCTAGTTCATGAACCAGGTGAGAGTGCCTCACCATGCCATTCCTCTCACATAATATGCATTTGCTATGATGGCACAGAAGCCTTTCCACTGAAGCTTCATTTCGTCTGATACTGGAGGTGTGGGAGACCAACGAACGATTGTCGGCTGCGGTGTACACAAGATGGTGATGAAGATAATACTCAACCACATAATACACTCATCAACCTGCATTGCCAAAAAGGACATTGGATGTCACTTCTTATACATTCAGCAGATTCCACAATTACCAAAAATTCCTATAAATATGAATTTTACATTTCATAACAGAAATTCCCCTTGTATAGCAAAGGAGTAAAATCGTTAGACCTCCGAATTACAGCATAAAGGCCTGGATAAAATCTAAGGAAAGTGGAGCTTCGAGGAGGATAGCATTATAGCAACCTTTCACAAGTTTTCAAATATAATTTATGCTGATTCATGCAACACTGATTATGAAGTTTTAGAAATTACATAACTCAAACTAAATCAACTATGCAACAAAAGATGATAAATAAATAATAAAGGAAGCCACTTAGAACCTCTTTTACAAGATGCATGGTCCTTGCTTTCTATAGAAAATGTCGGTGACTAACTCAATTTAGAAGTTTATTTGTTCAACTAGCATAGGATAACGCTTCAAAAAAGTTGTGCGAGAGCAAAATACAAATTTAGTTATAAACTACATAATACATATAGATAATCTTAAAATTAAGACCCGAGAACATTCCAATGTAAGACACCGTGATATGTTTATAGATAGAAATTATTAATATGTGCCTAGTAGAGTCCTGCGCTAGTGAAGAGCTAGTATGCAGAAGCATCCAGAAATCAGGCACAAACAATGACCTACAAAAACCGCAAAATAAATATATCTAGAAATAATAATAAATCAGATATGTAATAATTCATCAAAGGTGAACTTGATAACCTAAAAGATAAAAAAGTAAACTGAAAGCCCAAATTTGAGCTTATAAAAAGGAATCGCGTCCGCCCCTCCTTTCCAATGACGTCCTATTCCTTCATTTAGATTGTATTAGGGAATCTTCACCCTTTAAAACATCTCCTATTCTTTCTCATTATAAAATCCCCATCAAACAAAGCAATGAAGTGTTGCATTTCATTTATGCCTCCTCTGACACTCCTACACCTCCAGCAGCTATTAAGGCCACCCAGATCTGTTCATAACCCAAGCAATACAGAAGGAAATCAATCTAACAATAAGTCTAAGTCCCTTGCTCATCGCTTAACATGCAGTAGCAAATGACCTACTGTTTCTTCTCTCTTCTGGTCCTTCGTATCCAAGATCAACTGGAAAGAACAGAGAAGAGCCAAAATGACAGTCCATTATACAGAGTAGCTTAGGTTGTCTACAAAATCATAATCATTCTATAATAGCTCTAGCATAATCTTTTAATTTGCAAAAGACGAACTCCTTTCAGCTGAGACACTTTAATTAACATAAAGGTTCCTTAACATAGTCAACTCCATTGTCAATGCAACCACATTACTGAACTAAGATCTTAAACCAATAGCTATCGATTTTCTCAAACCTTCCATAATATTTGATGTTTCAATTTTGAAATCATAGAACGTTCAAAATGACATTAATTATTTGGTATTCACAGAATTGTGAGCTTATGACTGTGTATGAGAATTTGGCTTAGATGGAGAGCCATTAGGAGAAATGTAGACAGTAAGGGGAATAATCCAATAACAAACAATAAGAAATGGAAGGTTTACAATTGGTCATAAAACCGGTATTCAAATCAGGTCCCTTAAGCTAGCTTTTGCGTCAAGGGGGAGCAGGGACGGAGATAGGCTTCTTTGGAGGGGGCCATGGCCCCCCCCCCCCCAAGATTTTAAAATTTATCAAGTACCAAGGCTCATCCACTTGAATTGTGAGATAATATTATGAATGTGCAGAAATACATTAGGGTTTAAAATTGTTGATACGAGGAGTTATCAATTCAATCAATGTTTGTTTATGTGTTATAATTTTTCATTGCGTATTTGCGTTGTTAGATTTACTTTTATTGAGATTTATATGCACTCCCAAGTCTCAAATAATGCTAGGAATTAGGATTGGCGGAGATAATGGACTGTTTCATAAATACAGTGGGACCTATGGTTAGAAGAAATAATGCCCGGAATTAGGATTAGTGGGAATTATTTTCTAGAATTGGGACTTGGAAAGCTCAATGGCATAGTCTTTGGCTGAAAGTTTGATTTTGGCCCCCCGCAAGTTCAAATCCTGGCTCCGTCCCTGAGGGGGAGGTGATCTAAATCACTATCGATACGACGCGGGGCTGATTTGCTGACTAGGCTGGCTTCTTCCTGAGCTCTAGTTAAGTTCCTCGGAGACTTTTCCTACTAGGAGGAGATTCGTTCAAAACTCCAGATGTGCATTCAGTGCAATGAAAGTGAATGGCTTATAATATAGAACACGTACTATAATAATATAAGTAAACCTTAACATCTTATTCTCATTAGCTCTTCAAGTTCACCAAAGTAGGATAGACTCACCTCCTCATAGCAAATCTTTGATTTTAAACTAGTGCTTCCACTATAAGTTTGCATTGCTTCAATGCGAATACCAGATTCCTTCATGTTAGTAAGTTCTTTCCTCAATCCTTCATCGGTGCATCCTAATGCATATGCATTTACCCCAGCACCAATGAACTCCTGCTTAGCATAATTTAAACATGTTGTTTTGAAGAAAAAACAAAGTTACATCTCAATAACAAATTAGATGTAGTTGCTATACTTTTAAGTTGTCACCTCCCCCACGGTCTATGAAGTTTCTGTATCGCTTAAACAAGCTGATTGCTATATTGCGCGATGAGCGATACTCGTCATCTGATGAAGTGGAATCATGCAATCGGCACTATAACAATTGCAAAAAATCCCCAATTAATAAGACAAAGGAATTACCAAGAAACTAGCATAAAATAAAAGATTATTTAGTGTCATGGCTGTGCTATCACTTACCAGCCATCTCTTTGAAGTTGTATGGTGTGGTGGGTAATGTATCTTAATTTGTGCACAGCCTTTCCAAGAGAACGAAGAACTGTGCAGACCTTTACTACAAGCACTCCTTGCAATGACAGGGGATAGTACAGTAGTAGTCAATGGATTAACATTTGTAAGCTTGCAAGGAGTAGCCTCATGCAGTGTGCTAATGTCAAAGTATATTTGGCTCTTGTAGATACCTCGGGAACTGTGTACTGTCAACATGGTTGAACCATAATATAATTACCTTTAAAGGATAGCAAACAGTTAATTAGCAAATTAAAAATAAAATAAACAAAGGTAGCAAACAGTTAACCAAAAGATGTATGGAGCCTTGCCTAAAACACTCATCAATAAAACAAGGATTTTTACTTATTAGTATTTCTTTTTAGCATCTTTTAGCAGCTTAGAGATCAAATGATCAGATTGTCTTCTTAATTCTGATTCTGTACTGATCTCAAACTAGGGATATAAGAATAATATTGACATTTTCTTCACCTAATAAAGATCAAGTAAAGCTAACTTTTTGTACTTATGATTCGGTGTTTATACCGCTGATACATCTATACTCAGGTTTGATCATATTAAAAAAAACAGTTGTTAACAGTAATTTATTACATCTTTGCTACTGAAATATGTCACAACAAACAATCACTAATTTACATGTTATTTTCATAGAAACACAGTACTGGAAACAGAAGCAAAAGCAATAAACACCTAGTTAGCGCTCAGATGATCTCATCTGCAAAAAGTAAAGACAAATTAAAATACTATAATTCAATTCAACAAGCTCAGTTGAAACTGAAAACTAGCTAATCATAACTCAAAAGGAAAGCATGTATAGGAGAAAATAATTATAAATTACAATTAAAATTATATATACATATAGGTATATGGATATGAACAAATTGACATGAGGAATTTCTAAATTTTGGGTTTACCGGTGGCCACGAATTTTATGAATGGTTTCGGAGCTTCTTTCCCAAATGAATCCTTTAAGCCAAAATAACTTCTGGCTGTTGAGGAGTTGGACTTTAGAATTTCCGACAGTTTGTCATTTCGCTTGCAAGGGGATAGTCTGATAGAGACGATGTCGTTTAACTAGTTAAGTTTTTCTAAAAATAAATTTGTGCCACTTCTCAGGGGTACAACCGTACAACCTATAAATAAATGCAAGTAAGGTTATTTAAGTGTGTAAGGGTGTCAAATTTCAACTGATTTTTTGGACGGAATGTTTAATTTTCCAATTTTAATTATCAGATGAGAAGAATAGAAAAAAATTAATTACAAATTTTAGTTTTTTATTCACTAATAAATGAATCAATATTCTTAGTGATTGTGCAAAATAAACATATTTAACATAAAAAAAAGCAAAAAAAAAATTTATTTAATTTAATTTGACCAACTTATTTCTTAATAAAATTTAAATACTCATAGTATATTAAGATTATTCAAGTGTAGTTATTAGTTATTAAAGCTAGAATTTCAATATAGAATTTGGCAGCAAAATGTTGAACTCATCTGAAGAGGCAAAGGTAATGTGTGAAGCCAAACATAATCATCATCCCACTTCCAAAATTTCAATGACAAGCAAAATCATACAGGCAAAACGAATTAAAAAAGAGGAGAACCTGGCTTTACCACAACAATAAGATGAACTGAAACCACACATTTACAAGTAATCCTTTATATATTAACAAGTAATGCTTAGTGACTTCATTTGTAGACAGAATTTCAAATAAACATAGACAGGTTCATCATTTATGCTGCTTTTGCAAATCCAACTCTCGTCTTGCCAGAATCAAATTCAGTGTGATAGTAACCCATAAAGACATCTCCCAAGATCCTGCATCACAAGATTGCCACTTCGTTTATAAAATTACTGGAAAAAACCATAAATCGAATCACCAATATAAATCAGGAGGAATTGAATAGCATATACCAAAGAGGTCCACGAGGAGGGGGAACATCTAGAGCAATAAAGCCACTAATGCATTGAGCAGCTGCTCCCTCGCCCACTTTAAGTATGTACTGATTGCACCACCAAGGAAAAACTAAATTAGTACAAATGTATATCAATTTGTCTGATTTCCAAAGTAAATGCCAGTTATTCAAGTTGCACAATAACTTCCAATTATATTTAGTCCGCATGTATTTATTTTTTATTTTGGAAAGTAACTGATCCACAGGTATGTTGTCGGTTCAAAAACTAACAGTTATACTCAACTGATAATCAAATGTAATGTCGTTTTTACTAAAATAGAAGACAGAGATGACAAACTGGGTTCGACTGGATTTGCATCTCATTTTTGGCTAATTGGATTTATATAGATCAGTGAAATACTATGATTTTTGTGATTGTTCATACAAATCCGAATGTTTGCATTGGTTCATCTAACATTGCTGAAACCCACTACGATGATACATTCCCCGCCTATCAAATCTACATAAATAATGACCTATGGAGGAAGTTGGACACAACAACCACAATAGAAATTAGGTTGATCATACCTGCTCAGCAGGAAGGTTGAAAATTTTGCCACCAATAGTGAAGGCAACACTAGGCATGGAAGAAATCTTGGCGCAGTCAACACCTGATTGTCCCATTGGGCTAGGAAGACCATCACAAAGCTGCAATTTTTTCAGAACTCTCATCAACATGAACCATAAAAAATTACTAACAAATAATAATCAATAAAAACTATTCAGCTCATTTACTCATTTTTCCTCCTATGTTTTGGTTGAAATAGTAGTACAATTGTATTAGGAGTATATAGAAAGACTGAAACAAGAAGGTTTATGTATATAGTATACCTCATTGACATAATTTAGAATACGATCTTGCGTCTGGTTTTGCCTGAGCAGATTTTGCATCCACACCACTGCCATTTCACAAGAAGAGCACATAGCATCACCAAATCCGGATGACCTGCCATTGCTTTCATCTACGACACTCTCAATTCCCATACTGTAAAAAAATTCATAGCATCAGTAGGTCAATTTAGGAAGAAAAGATTCATTAATAATATCAGTATAGACAGTCTTATGTGTTAACGTTATTATAACGATGTCAAGAATGTTGAGAAAGCAACTACGCAACCAAATGTAATCTGATGTAGCTCAGAGCCTGACCTAACACCACGAGCTCCATCGAAGGTGCACAATCCAATTTGGGAACATATCTTCTTTGGTTGTGCCTGTTTTTATTGAGATCAGTAGGAGAAATCAATACAGGCTTACCAAAATGCAATACGAGTGATCTGGCTTAGAGTCCAAAATTGACATATATGTACTTATCATCTAAAAACCTCAAATCATAATAAGTAATAAAGCAATAGTTCGTGTACCTCTGTTAAAAGCAAATCTATAATTGTTTGTCCATATCTTTCGACCACAGCCTTGCATTCTTGGCTAACAACACCAGATGCTCCAATGGCATGATTAATCATAGTGATCACAGTCTGCAAAAATTGGTAAGAGAAAAGAGGGAGAACAATCAAAAAGTTAGGAGCTTTATGACAATAGCACCACTGTCAGGACATTAAGCCATAGTTTTCTTCATTTGCTAACATGAAGACTATCAGCCCACACTAGTGACTTCAAATTCAGACATGGAAAACATAGCCGAAATGCGGAACACCTTTTACACTACCAAGAAACTAGAGATTGTAATGTGTACATCGAAGTTCTGGAACAGAGCTATGATATTCAGAAGTCTACATTTCCTCTCACAAGATAAACAAGGTCCAATAGCAGAAAATGCATATACTTTAAAAATATAAAGGAAGAAGATGTAAAATTTAACAAAACCTGATGCACAAACGTACCGTTGGACCTGCTAGCAAAGAAGTTCCAGAATCTGCAATTGCAGAGCAGCCTTTATCACAGTAACCTGCATGACAAATTGACAACATATGCTGATATTAGACCAAAGGATAACAGAAGCAACCAACTCCACCATAAAATTTACTCTTCCTTAATCAGGGAAGGTAATTTAGCCACTTTTTTCTTCTTCTTTTTTCCCCTTTTTCTTTTTCTCTTTGGGAAGTATTGTGGTGTATAAATCGCTACTTTAGCTTCAATCACTTCTTTCCTGTTGCGTAGTACAAGAAACCGAATGAGAGCATACCAGTTTCTTTGCCATCAATGATAACATCACCCATATCAAACTATCAACAACATGAGAACAAAAAGTTAGCAAAGAATGAAGATATACCAAACATATATCAGCAGTTTGACGTAAAAGGTCATGACAAACCAACCTGCCAATAGCCTTTGTGTGTCACTGGGACATAAGTGTGTTTCCCCTTGTAGTGTTTAGGATCAGACCCACCAAACACTATTTCACCCCCTTCTTCTTCCTGCGTGTTTCGATTGAGCCAAAATGAAAAAACTGGCTCCTTAACAAGACCTTGTTTCAGCATATTGTACCTGTTACATACACAACATAGCTTTAAATCTTCTTATCCTTAACAAATGCTATAGTGATGCTCAAGAAGTAGAATACTTAGTACAGCCAATATCCTGTGTATTTGAACTTCGACACAACCAAGAACATAATAAAGCATATTAAAGGCAAACTTACCAAACTGGTACTGCATTTCCAACGGAGATCTCTTGAAATCCAAGGCCAAGAAGACCATCAAACTTTGCCGCCAAGAATGTAACACCAGGCTCCTTGGTTGCCTCAATAAATTCCTGACAAGGTCAATTCCATGAGTAAACAGAATACTGGATTGCTTAAAAGGGCAATGTTACTAACTTACCTGATTCTTGACAACTAGGTCACCAACTTTAACGTTATCTTGACTGAAGAAACCAGATATAGCACCAGTACCATACTGAATAGCAGCAGGCTTTCCTGCAGAATAGATGATATTAGGCATTCCCAGAACAAACTTTGGAAACAGTTACATAATCAGTATACTTATATCTCACAAGGCCCATGAGGATGTCGGTACACAGATGTAACCCACATGGTCAATATTTACAAAAGGGATTGTATGTCAGTTACTCCGCTTAGTTCTATATTATTGATTTGTGCTATACAATTCAAGTCACCTCACAACTTCAAAAAAAGTATACACACTAATGACACAGATTTCCCTTTTTTGTAGAAGTCTCTCCAAATCCACAACTGTTAACCATTTTGACACACAATGGCAATAATATAACACCAGTTGCATTATTGATTAACTTTACTAAAACTATAGAAGTTGTTACAGTGTATCTACCAGTAAGGCATTAATATAACGAAAAGCAGGTAAGACTATCATTGGAAAAAGAAAAAGAGCAGGCGTAATGTGTCAGTTACATAAATACAGACTAGCACACGAGCACACACTGAATTCCAAAGTGAAGGGGACCAGAGTGAATACTGGCATGCAAGGACAAACCACAAACACATCGAAAAAGAGTTTGCATCTTTCTTTTTTTATATAAGTTGAACTATGCATCTTTATCTGCAAAGTTATATAATTATTTTTTTACGAGTATTATATACTGTAATTCATGAGACATAAGTACATCTGTGCACATATATTCTCACTTATCGCCCATTCCTTTAATAATTTGTCTGGCTTTTGTTTATTTAATTTTGTCTATCATAATATTTTTATTTTATTTTTTCAAAAAGTTGGTCTAACATAATATTAATTTTCATTTTAGACATTTACTTTCCAGCAAATATTATAACCCATGCTTGGGCCCTCTCAAGCTTGAGAATTTAGATTCAAGTCTAAGATTAGCCACTTTGTTCAATATACCAACATTGAACCAATATAACTCTTCACCACCCTGCTTAAGGATCACATTGAGGTAACAGATTTTTCTATTCCTAAATAACAATTATTCTATCATTTGTCAAATCATGATAGCAAAGTATACAACAACCGCAGAAGCACAGACCACTTGTCTAAACTATTGAATATCGATATTAAATTAAACAATGGAGGAAAGAGAGTCAAACCTTCATGAATTTCTTTTCTTATTTTTTTTTGCTTAATACCTTCACGAATTTCATTCACACAATCACTTATTTTTCTCTTGTAAGTTCATTAACATTATTCGTTGTCAAAAGTTCAAGCAAAAATTAACCAGAAAAAAGATATGGAGCAATTATTTACTAGAGAAACGGAATCAACCAATTGCATCTATATTTATAAGATGAAAGAGAACATAAAACAAACCATTTTTCTTGTAGGTACTTGATTGGCTTGCCTTGTACTTTGAATGGAAAAAACATGCGACCTGCACCAAAATGAAATTTTGATGTTTTTCATGCTTATAGTCATGAATGTTGCACTTGGTTTTCTTGATAAAAATAAACATGCAGAAGCTCACCGATAAGTAGCACTTTGCTGATGGCACCCATAGATTAGAACTGCCAGTGTCAAAAATCACAGTGAACTTCTGAGGTGGGGTACCAATACCAATCTCACCAAAATACTGAGCATCCATGTAGTTCTTTAATGCTACAATATCAGTGTCCTGAGAGTCTCCAAGTTTACCACCGATACGATATTTTCTAATAGAAGACTTCAAAGACTCCCCTTCCTTGGAATCAAGCCACGATGCAAGGCGGTTGTTTTGATCATATTTCACTTTCTTCAGTCCAATTCTGACCAACCCATCTTTTGATTCTGAAAAAACCAGAGGAAACAAGAGGGACGAAAAGAACAGAGCCACTGCAAAGGTTTTCACTTGGGTTCCCATGATTACCTATAGGAACACATCAAAGTATAATATGTTTTTCATGTAAAAGAAAAAGAAAAAAAAGGTGCTGATCAATCAATTTAGTAACACTTCCCATAAATTCAAGTATCAGTGATAACAATATCTAAGCTGCTAGAGAATTAAGAAAGCAATTGTTCAAATTAACGTTGTATACTTATTATGACTTGTCATCAACCTAAGAGGAAAGCTACGACTCCATGAAAAGAAAGAATTAATTATACACCATAAAGGAAACAAATGAGGATATAGATTTTGGGTGAAGTGCTTATATATATATATATATATATATATATATATATATATATATATATATATATATAGTCCGGATCCAGTCCGGTATCCCGGGCTCTATTAAAATCCGGACCTTTTTTTTTCTTTTTTTTTGAAACAACTAAAAAAAATTATGGAATTGGAATTTTTACATGATACATTGTTTTTGGCGTGATTTGGATGCCTATACCAAAATATTTCGGTACAGTCTGGGCAGACTGTACATACATTGGTTGGTGTAGGTATTAAAAACACACTCAAAACACTGTATTATGGAAAAATTTTAGTTCCATAATTTATTTTTATTTTTTTTAGTTGTTCTACAAAAAAAAGGGGGTCCGGATTTTGATCAGGTCCGGGATCAGTTTTCTATATATATATATATATAGTCCGGATCAGGTCCGGACTCCCGGATTTTAACAAAATCCGGACCTTTTTTTTTTTTGTTTTTTTTTAAAACAACTAAAAAAAAAAATTTATGGAACTTGAATTTTTACATAATACAGTGTTTTGGGTGTGATTTGGATACGTATAACAAAATATATATGTACAGTCTGGGCAGACTGTACATACATTGGTTGGTGTAGGTATTAAAAACACACCCAAAACATTGTATTATGGAAAAAATTTAGTTCCATAATTTTTTATTTTTTTTTAGTTGTTCTACCAAAAAAAAAAATAGGGTCCGGATTTTGGATCAGGTCCGGACTCCGGACCTGATCCGTGTTGTATATATATATATATATATATATATATATATATATATATATATGTTTATGAGTTAAAAAGAACAATCAATTTTAAGGTGAAACTTGATATCAGAAATAGGTGAATCAGGTGAGCCAGACACATCATCTTTTATTCATATATCCATCTTACACGTTAAGATACACTCATTAATCCTTCTCCAAAGGAATTGCAGGTTCAAGTTTTAGCAGCTGGTCTTAGCTTGTTCAAATTTAAAACAAAATCACAAGTTTCTTTTTCAATTCTCTCCATATTCCTCACCAAACTAAACTAAAGTCCTCACTTTCTCAAGTTTAATGTCAATAAAATTATAGGCTTTGATATTTCTTAAATTTATTCTCTTACATAAATTTCATCAACAAATAGCAAACAGACACTTAATCACAAAGAATTACATACAATGCGAACAAATTAAAATAAAATAGTCAAAAACCAAAACTTACAAAATGTTGGTAGAAAATCATAATTAATTACCTAAAATAATCTGCAATCTGAAATCCGAGTTAATTACTTTCAAAAACGTAAACTTAATCAACAATTTGATATTAATACATCAAACTCAGCATTAATCACTTATTTCTGAAGAAGATAATCAACATTTCTTACCAGAAGGATGATCGGTTTTTCGCAAAACAAACGAAGAAGAAAGCTGAATGAATGATCGCAGAATAACAAACAATCAAGATATCTATACATATATGTAGATATGTAGATGTTGTTATAGAGAGAGAGAGCGAAAGTGATAGAATGATAAACCAGCATTAAGACCGACCCCGCGTACCCCCTAGTCAGCTACAAGTCTTACGCCACTCTCAAACCCAACTTTTAATCCTGACCGTTTAATCTATAAAGAGAGCCTGTTCTCGCCGTCAATGTTGGCATCACGACATTCTCGTTTCAAAAATATGATGAGGTGATTCTCGAGAGTATAGTATAGTGATGGGCGTTGTAACTGAGTGGACTGGGGCATGGCGGAGGTTTAGTGATGACGTGTCAGGAAAGCATGCATGTTGATGTTGCTTAGCTTAACATGCGACACCTACCCTACCCTACCCTACCGCCAACTTGAAGAGGTTTTTGTAGCTTTGACGTATTGTATTTATATGTTTTGGAGTATTCTGCACATTCTGTTTTCTCTTATCTTTCATGATATACTTTGAATAAAAGTTAATCTCTCCGTCTCAAATTAATTATTCAATTTTAATTTTTTAAAATTAAATTAGTCATTTTTAAAATTAATTTTTTTTATTATTTTTGCTAAAATATAGATAAAAAAATTATAACCAAAAGAAAATATATACAATTTATTACTAATCCTAATTTTTATAATTTTAAAAATATATTTATATATGCTTAATTATTAATTCTAAAAATAGTCAATTTAATTTTAAAAAGTCAAAACTCAACAATTAATTTGAGACGGAGAGAGTATAATATATATGATGGCCCTTGCATTTCTTGCCTTATTTTAGAGTATACAATCTTTATTTTTAAATTATAATAAAATTGTCACTCGTAAGAATGAAATAATTAAGTTCAAAATTAACATATGTAATTTATTTGAAAATTTTAAAAAATATTATTATATCACCTAATTAATACTACTTTTTTGGCTTAAATATGAATTATTACTCTAAACTATAGGTCATATTCCACTTCAGGGATCAAAGTATCAATTTTTTCAATCAGTTGATTAAACTATCAATTTTTTTCAATTGCAACAAATTGAGCCACCACGTCAGAAATTGATGACGTGGCTATCTGAGTGGGTCATTAGGCAGCTGATGTGTAAATAAAAAAATATTATTTTAATATTTATTTAAACATTTATTATACAGTAAGGACAAATTCGTCAAATCACTTTAAAACCTAACAAAAATTACTTTGACTTCATCATCTTGATTTTCTGTTTTTCTTTTTTAATTCATCTCTTCTTTTTTCTTTCCACCAACCCAAAATGGACTCACCATCAAAGCCTCAACAAGAGCTTCCCCATCGCCCCTCTCAACCTCAATCTCCGATCATTCGCCAAACAATAGTCGCCGTTAAACCTTCATAACTGCCACAGATCCACCGCCGTACACCGCTCTTTCTCTCTCCAAAACCCTATATTCTCCACCAATTTCTCTCCATCAGTTACTTTATGGCCCCACCGAAATAACCAGCGATTTCTGACGTGGCAGACTCAATTGAAAAAAATTGATAGTTTAATCACCTGATTGAAAAAGTTAATATTTTGATCCCTGAAGTGGAATATGACTTATAGTTTAGGGTAGTAATTCATATTTAAGCCTTACTTTTTTTATATATTTTAATTTTCAAACCTTAGGAATAATAAAGTGTTAGCTTAATTAGTAGCTATATATGAAATTAGTATGATTAATTACTGGTAAATAGCATAGTCCAATAAAGTTTATTTACCATCAATTTTAATAATTAACAATTAATACGGACCATAATTTGTTTGTCGGTAGACAGAAATTAATGTAGAATGCATGATGATAATGAATGCTCCACACGTAGAAGGAACAAGTAAAGTGCAAGAAAGCAGTCCATATAACGTGAGGAAGCAAGACTTCGTTAAAACTGACGAGGAGCAGTCCATATACAATGCCCAAAAGCAATCTAATAATAACACCACCTTATCAAGCCCAATCAGTTCCTTTTTTTATTCTTAATTAAGCATGGGTCGTTGATGACAAGTTTACAAACCGGCCCATTTACGTTTGCCCAAATAGAATTTAATAAAGAATAATGTGGTGATTAAATCACTTCGGAAATATCAAAAAATGTTGTGCAAATATTAGTTTTTTGTTAAAAATATTATATATAATAGCACTCGATGGTGACACATGCGTTGCGTGACTAAATTATATGAGATAAAATTTAGACGATTAAATAGAAAAATAAAGAAATTAAATTAAAAAGGAAAAAAATAATAATATGTCTAAAATTGTACAGACAAAAGATGGAAAGAAAAAAAAGAGCAGTTAAGCGGTCCTCCAAAACCATTTTATATAGGGTCCCATCCATGACCACATAATATGACTGTAAAATATCATTTGTAAATATCTTAAATTAAAGTACATGATATTTGGCCTAATTCAGTTTTATATATTCACCTCTTCCATTTTTTTATTTTTTTTCCCTTTTCAAAAAATAAAAACTAAAAAAAGAGAGAATAATTAGTAAAAATAATATTAATTCTTATATTATGTCCTCTTTTTTTGCCATCCTAATTCTTATACCCATTGAACAGGGATGGAGGAATAAAGTAACTAGTGTTATGGGACACTGCTTAAACACATCAGCAAAACCTTATACGTAATGTTGGGCCATAAATACTTTCACCTATTGGGCTACCTTTGATTGGGCTTTTGGAGTAATGGGTCGTCACTTAGGGGAAGATATTTATAGGTTTGGACTGAGGAATATTGGATGGATAAGTGTCGGACACCAGACCCAATACTTAATTAATAAGGATTAGACATAATCTTGGTCAAATGGGGGAACAGTGATAGGGATTAGCAGGTGGGCTTCCTGCAGTTAGCTGAGGTGACAGGAAGTCGATTCATGCAGGACGGTGGAAGGAGTATATGAGTACAGAGCATTACACAAGAGAGGTACGTTACATTTTTATCACCTAGACACTATACTCACGAAACCTCCATTGTTAAACCTTGTGTCGGCATGTACTTATTCTCACGCCGGAGCTATCCCCCGACGGTCCAAGTCGTCAAGCTTTCGGTATTGACTTGTTTACTGTGCAGGGTTGGACGCATTTTTCGGTGATTGAGACGCGTAGAAAGATCTTGGCGTTAACATTGGCGCTAGAAGAATGGGTTTTAGTGTTTCTGGGTTTCAATCACAGATAGTGACTGTTCTACACCGAAAGTTATGGAGAAGAATAAAACAGCCACTGCTGAGGGGAAGCCGATAACGACGAGTTCTTCTATACAAATAATCTTTGTTAATGATAGGTTGGGTCTTTCCCAAAGTATCCATAACAGGATTGGATCGCAAAATGTTCCAGAGAAGTCTCATGCAAAAGATCGTGTTGATATCAGAAGGAAATTATTTTCTACTTCAAGCAAAGAGTCTGACAAGGATCAAAAAAGGGTAGAAGGCACACCACCTAGAACCCTATACTGAGAAGCTCAGGCAGACAGGGCATCTACTTTGGCAAAGATGGCACAGGAAAATGATAAAGCTATGAAACTACTTCTGCAACAACGAGAAGAGATTTCCAAACAAATGGTGCACATGGCCGAAATGGAAGATGAGACGTCTAGTTATACTCGGCCTAAAGAACGTGGTAGGTCTCCAGGCAAGCGAGATAGGCAAGGTGAAAGGTTCATCCAGTCTGACAGACGGTCTTAGAACCGTTCTAGAGATCGAAGAAGAGCCAAAAGTTATACTCCCGAAGATCCGAAGAGAGCACCTCCCCTTGTGGATTCTCGGGATGGTGATAAGAGTAAACGAAGAAGCAGATCCAGAGGACGCACTCCTGAAGATTCAAAAAGGGAACCTCGCCTTGAGTATCCTCAGCACAACGAGAGGGATAGACGTCCAAAGGTGGATCTCTAGAGAATCCGAAGAGGGCACACCGCCCTGTGGATTCTTGTTTTAGTAGACCAGACAGACGAAGTCCATCGGAAACTTATAGCTCATATGGAAAAGGCCGAACTGAACATAAGAAGAAAAGTTCTCCGAAGAAAGAAGTCTCTTCACAACCAAAAGGAATAGAGCTTCTAGCCAAAGAGGTAAAAGAGCTTCGGAGGCAACTGGCTGAAGTTCAGCAGACGAAGAGAAGTTCGAGTAAAAAGACGTCTCCTTTCTCTGTGGAAATTCTTCGGGAAAAGGCACACTCTACTAAAAAGCTTCCTTATATGGAGAGTTATGATGGTTAGGGAGATCCATATGACCACAGCCAGACATTTGATAGGCTGATGAATTATTATGACTATTCGGATGCAGCCAAATGCCAAACAATTGTTACGACATTGAGGAAAGATGCGAGGCAGTGGATGGGGACTTTGCCTTCAGACTTAATTTCATCCTGGGCTGACTTATGTGACAAATTTCATGCTCGGTTCGGGAGCAATAAAAGGAGAGGAAAGCCTACGGGATCATTGACTCATGTCAGACAATATTCAAATGAGACTCTGGGCCAGTACGTGAAGAGGTTCAGGGAAACAGTGGGTCAAGTAACAGACCTTAATGATCTCCAAGCTAGCTGTGGGCTTGTTTCAAAATGGGCTAGACTTGGTGAAGTCCGAAAAGTTAGAGTCTATACTCTAAACTCCTCAAATTGAAATAAATCAAATTCCTTGATAATATTTATTTCAAATTTGAATAGGTAACCATATTAAGTTTATCTAACCAGCCTGTTACTTAGCTCTTCGAATTACAAACAAATTTTAAACTCCTGAAATACTCCAATTTAGATTTAAATTGTTTTTCATAGCCAAGAAGATTTAGATATAACATGTATAAACAAATATTTCTAGAAATGAAAGTAACATGTTATTAACACACGCAATCACTTCATCCTGTAGTAAAAACTCTTTTGGGCTAAAAAGAGGTATATCACACTTCCAGATAAATTAAATTTAATCAATTAACATGGGCCATCATTATACAAAAACACATTCTAACCCAAAAAGAAATCAGCCCAATTCGATCCATGCATAAACATACTTGACCAACATGACCCAAACAAGTTATAAACCAACATAATATCAATTTAGTTCAATAATATCCATTGTCATCATTAAAACTAAGACTGTAAGAAACGGATAAAACTAAATTACCGAACCGAACTGAAATAAAGTAACCGAAAATTTCTGATAATTCGATTATTTTTAACATTTCGGTTATATCCGAAATTATATACTGTTTTCGGTTAGTTTATACGGATATCATTTTTGAGTTATTCGATTTACCCGAATAACCAAACAAAACATTAACTTCTCTCTCACTGCAGGGCATCCCACTAACACTTAATTTCTTTTATTTATTTAATACTTTATCTTCTCGATTCCTCTTTATTATCTTATCTCACTCTCTGATCTATCTCACTCTCACTCATCTATTTTATCTGACTCTCATCTCATCTATCTTATCTCGCTCTCTCATCTTATTTCTCTACCCTCTAACCCAAACTAAAACCAAATCAAGACTTGTCTTTCTCAAAACAACAACAACGAATTCTAAAACCAAACCAAAACCCAAATCAATATAAATCAAG